>CM069453.1:39251800-39450148 GCA_035610835.1 Ophiura sarsii
ATAGATGTCGTGATCAGCCACCAGACTGTATGGAGATGTAATTGTTTATCAGCTACCGGCCTGTGCGTAGATGTCGTGATCAGCCATCAGACTGTATCGAGATGTAATTGTTTATCAGCCACCGGACTGTGCGTAGATGTTGTTAATAGCCACCAAACTGTATCGAGATGTAATTGTTTATCAGCTACCAGACTGTGCGTAGATGTCGTGATCAGCCACCAAACTGTATCGAGATGTAATTGTTTATCAGCCAACGGACTGTGCGTAGATGTCGTGATCAACCACCAGAATGTATCGAGATGTAATTGTTTATCAGCCACCAGACTGTGCGTAGATGTTGTGATCAGCCACCAGACTGTATCAAGGTGTTATTGTTTATCAGCCACCGGACTGTGCGTAGATGTCGTGATCAGCCACCAGACTGTATCGAGATGTAATTGTTTATCAGCCACCGGACTGTGCGTAGATGTCGTGATCAGCCACCAGACTGTATCGAGATGTAATTGTTTATCAGCCACCGGACTGTGCGTAGATGTCGTGGTCAGCCACCAGAATGTATCTAGATGTAATTGTTGATCAACCACTGGCCTGTGCGTAGATGTCGTGATCAGCCATCAGACTGTATCGAGATGTAATTGTTTATCAGCCACCGGACTGTGCGTAGATGTCGTGATCAGCCATCAGACTGTATCGAGATGTAATTTTTTATCAGCCACCGGCCTGTGCGTAGATGTCGTGATCAGCCACCAGACTGTATCGAGTTGTAATTGTTTATCAGCCACCGGACTGTGCGTAGATGTCGTGATCAGCCACCAGACTGTATCGAGATGTAATTGTTTATCAGCCACCGGACTGTGCGTAGATGTCGTGGTCAGCCACCAGAATGTATCTAGATGTAATTGTTGATCAACCACCGGCCTGTGCGTAGATGTCGTGATCAGCCATCAGACTGTATCGAGATGTAATTGTTTATCAGCCACCGGACTGTGCGTAGATGTCGTGATCAGCCATCAGACTGTATCGAGATGTAATTGTTTATCAGCCACCGGCCTGTGCGTAGATGTCGTGATCAGCCACCAGACTGTATCGAGTTGTAATTGTTTATCAGCCACCGGACTGTGCGTAGATGTCGTGATCAGCCACCAGACTGTATCGAGGTGTTATTGTTTATCAGCCACCGGCCTGTGCGTAGATGTCGTGATCAGCCACCAGACTGTATCGAGTTGTAATTGTTTATCAGCCACCGGACTGTGCGTAGATGTCGTGATCAGCCACCAGACTGTATCGAGGTGTTATTGTTTATCAGCCACCGGACTGTGCGTAGATGTCGTGATCAGCCACCATACTGTATCGAGGTGTTATTGTTTATCAGTCAAGAGACTGATGTCGTTTTATTCATTATAGCTACCACACGTACGTGTATGTAGTGATTGTGTATCAGCTACCATATTGTATGTAGATGGTTTATGGTTTATCAGTCGACAGTGTGTATGTGGATGTACGGTAGTGATTGCTTTATCATTTACTAATTGTTTATCAGTATCCCAGTCTGCATGGAAAGAATGTAAATATGTGTTCATTTGCCTCATGGCTGCAAGTATGTGGCAATCATTTGTAATTGTAAATAAAAGACATATCTCAAAACATAAAACATTTCTGAAAATTTTAGAAATTTGAAACAATAAATGATTCATAAGTAGTTTTGCAGAATAGATTTTATAAAAAGGATAGAATGTATACTCTACATAATTATGGTTATCAAATGCATCGCTTTCACTATTTTAAAATCAAACTTCTAAATTAATTGAAATTAGCGGCATATAACGAACATACTGTGGTTAATATGGTTTATAAGATGTTCTACTTATTACATTATGGGAGAGAAATTTGATAATCTAAATCATGGTAATCATTGTTATTGTTATATACATAATTGTGGTTGTCCATCGCAACACTTTCGCCATTTCAATTAACATCATAATTATTTTAAAGTGGTATCCATACTGTGGAGTTTTTTCATATGCAACTCATAAATTAAATTTAAATATCATGACAATAATGATAGCATTCATTATGTTATTTTATATACACAATTGCAGCCACTTTTACTATTCTGAAATCATATTGATTAACAATCATCATAATACCAATCAATGTCAAACTTAGTGATTTGATAGCATTTACTGCGGTTCTTATAATACTGTAAGTCCATTCTTTTGACAAATAAACAATGATACAAATCATGGCAATCATTTGTATTTGTAAATATAAGACATCTCAAAACATAAAACATTTCTGAACATTTTAGAAATTTGAAACAATAATTGATTCATAAGTACTTATCTGTTTGTTTTGCAGGGTAGATTTATGAAAAAGATAGAATATATAGGCTACTCTATATAATTATGGTTATCAAATGCATCGCTTTCACTATTTTAAAATTAAACTTCTAAAATAACTGAAATTAGCGGCATATAACGAACATACTGTGAGTTACATGGTTTATAAGATGTTTTACTAATTACATTATGGGAGAGAAATTTGATTATTAAATCATGGTAATCATTGTTATTATTATACTACATAATTTTGGTTGTCATGACAATAATGATAGCAATCATTATGTTATTCTATATATATACACAATTGCAATCACTATTCTAAAATCATATTGATAACAATCATAATACTAATCAACGTCAAACTTAGTGATTTAATAGCATTTACTGCGGTACTCATAATACTGTATGTCCATTATTTTGACCCCCCCAAAAAAATAATGATACAAATCATGGCAATCATTTGTATTTGTATATATAAGACATATCTCAAAACATAAAACGTTTCTGAAAATTTTAGAAATTTGAAACAATAAATGATTCATAAGTACTTATCTGTTTGTTTTGCAGGATATATTTATGAAAAGGATAGAATAATTATGGTTATCAAATGCATCGCTTTCACTATTTTAAAATCAAACTTCTAAAATAATTGAAATAAGCGGCATATAATGAACATACTGTGGTTAACATGGTTTATACGATGTTCTACTAATTACATTATGGGAGGGAAATTTGATAATTTAAATCATGGTAATCATTGTTATACTACATAATTGTGGTTGTCCATCGCAACACTTTCGCCATTTCAAATAACATCATAATTATTTTGTTGGTTTCCATACTGTGGAGCTTTTTTCATATTCAACTCTTACATTTACTTTAAATATCATGACAATAATGATAGCAATCATTATGTTGTTCTATTTACACAATTGCAACCACTTTCACTATACTGAAATCACATTGATAACAATCATATTACCAATCAACTGTTATAGCATTTACTGCGGTTCTGTACTGTATGTCCATTATTTTGACAAAAATAAAATAATGATACAAATCATGGCAGTCATTTGTATTTTATATAGACAATAATTGTAGTTGCCAATTGCAAAACTGTTGCCATTTTTCAAATTTTATTGGCATATATAAATTACCGTCAAAGTATATTCATATTATGATAGTGTTTTCGAGGTAGTACGACATTTCCATTTGCCTATTTGGTATCCAATGTACCTAGTACTTGATTGCAAGCGCTACAGGATCATGGTAACTATAGTGTGTAGTCAAAACTGAAGCAGTGAAGTCGTCTGGACAGTGATCTATGTAGATGTGATCAAGAAGAGTGCCTTTCTCGGTTGTTGGTTGATCAATGAGTTGATGGTAACTTCTAAAGGGAGGTAGTTTTTGTTTCACCAAGAGGTTATGATTGAAGTCACCGACGATAACTATATGATCATTCTCCAACAATTCTATTTGCGCGCAAATGTTATTCATTTCTTTGCAAAACGCATCACTGTTTGTTCCAGGAGGTTTGTATACAACAAGTATCAATAATTTTGCTGTGCCATCGGTTCTGATTGCAAGTACATCACATTCCTTAGTGGAAAATTGTTTGACGTCGTATTGTACTGAATCTTGGATATACATAGCAACACCACGACCTCTTCCTGAACGATTTGGTGGTTCTAATATCAATTTATATCCGGTCATTGACAAGGTTTGCAAGTCACTCGTTGGTGTCAGCCATGTCTCGGAAAGACCAATTACATGTGCTTTGCGTAACTCGCTATTACTACGGAGATCATCGATGTGCTTAGTTAGACTTTGTATATTGTGGTGTGCAATGATAAAGTGTTTGTTATGGTCAATATGCATCAAAGGGTTGGAAGAAGATGTATCACATGGTGGCATTTTGGCAATTTCCTTTGCAACCTTATTGTCACAAAAAATGCGATTAGACTCAAAGTCGATTAAGTATATTCCATCCAAATGGGTGACACGGCTGAGGGCAACGTAAGCCATTGCTTTTGTATGATGTTTCATTGAGATAACAGCCTTAGCAGTAGTCTGACCTTGTACCTTGTGAACTGTAACAGCCCATGAAAGTTTGAGAGGAATCTGTTCACGAGTGGTAGTCGTAACGCATGTCTTCTTTTTGATTTGAAATGTGTCTTTATGAGGTACTATAGCAACACATGTTGAGTACTGTGTAGGCATACACTGACTCTTTCGTACTTTTGACCCTACGCGTAAACTATCGAATTGAACAAACACAGCCTTTGGCATATTACGAGAGTTGCCGAATTCAATCCCTTTAATAATGCCAGATACTCCATTTGACAGACCATCAGATACATCTATATTAGTGATTAGCATAGCTCTTGCCCCAACTGCTATTTTAAGTTCAGGCACAAGGGAAGTGTCATTTCTTGAAGTTTTATGAGGAACTTGTTGTGTTTGAGTTCGCCCACCTATTTGGTCTGTGTCAATGGCTACGATAGTATGGGTTTCTGTATCCAATGATTCCAGCATTAGCTCATTATGTCTGTCAACATCTACATTACGTGCATATATATGTAAGGCATTCGTTGGAATTGATTGATCAGTGGTTTCAATTATTCTAGACCGTAAGAGCCTCTCATCAGCGGGTTGAAGCGGTTTGTCCTTTTGTCTTACACGGAGTCGATTAAGCATTTCTGCAAAAACACGATCATCTCTCTGACGCATTATTTCAGTTAGTACCCAGATGAAGAAATGAGGATTCCAAAGATCTTTTAAGGGTTCATTTTGTGCGTAGCAAAGTGGTGTTGATGGATTGATTGGTGGTAATTGATAGAAATCTCCGACTGCAAGGATAGAAATGTTGCCGAAATATGAGGTTCCAGAGGTTCCTTTTATTTGCTGGAGTCGTCCGTGTATATACTGAAGTTGCTTAGAGTTGACCATTGAAACTTCGTCAATAATAAGAAGCTGTAGTTTTTGAAATCGAGTGCGTAGAGTGTTGAGAGATGCTTCTCCAAGAGGTGTATAATCTTTGGTTGCCTTCGGATTAATTTTGAATGCGGAACAGATTGTTTCCCCTGAAATGTTAAATGCTGCGGTTCCTGTGTGACACACTTTCAACACGGTTACATCATCTGCAGACTCTTTCAACGGTGCAAATGCTTTTTGTGCAAAGTGATCGATACATTTGATCAGATGAGACTTTCCCGTTCCAGCTCCTCCAGTAACAAAGATATGAAAAGGTTGCGTAGTATAATCAGTTGTTTTTCCTTTGCACCATTTCGTGACATGATTGAAAATCTGTCGTTGCTTATCATTTAGTTTTCTTAACATCGACAATACCTGTTCATCAGTCAACTCTTTCTCAATAGATTCAATTTGGCAAGAGGGCGTCTGGTTTTGATCACCTGATTTATTTCGGCCAAGTTCGGGTATTTCTATTTCAGTAAAGTCGTCATCAGATTCCAAAGTATTGACATTATTAATTTGGTCATCAAGACGTTGTTGTTCCGTTTGTGGAGCAATTGCTGCCCATGCATCTTCAAGGTTTGAACATTCTTGAACATTTTCATATGCTTCATCCAGCTGATCAGTTTCTGGTTCATAGTCCTTCATGTTCTGCTCTACTATTTCCTTTACTGGTACATTCCTTTTGCCGGTCTTTTGGAAACCAGTTATATAGTAACTTTCATAGGTGTTGTACCTTTGTGGCTTTAGTTCTTCAGTTCGGTGTGGCAAATACAAACGCAACATATTCATATAGAATCTTTCACTGTCCTTTTTAACTGATACCTTTGGATAGCGGATGATTGCGTGTTTCAGTTTGCGTGGATTGATCTTACCAAGATCTTTTTGGAGGTCATAACTGTTCGTTTCACCTACATGATCGTCAGGTTCATCCGTTTCATTTTCTGTATTGGCAGATGTAAAGTGATATGTTGAGAAAAATGTGGCCATGCACATGTTGTTAAACTTCGCTGTTGCAGGTCTAGCCAGATACTTGTCAATTTGTGTTGGCTGCCAAACCTTGTCACTTTTACCTGCGTTTTTCTGTATTGATTTCAAAGGCAATGATATCTTTTGTCCATCCTTGTCTGTTTGTATGAAGACAACCTTACGTGTGTTTATTTGCAAGGGCATGCTGCACGTCAAATAAACGGCATTCATAACGCTTATTTCCCTGTTCTGTAAATATACACTTCCAAGTTTTCTTAACTGTGCTGATATTTCACTATTTCCTTCAACCATTTCTTTCTGTGCGTTCTTGAGTAAATCACCCATTTCTCTCTCTGCTTTCGTAATGTAAGATAATATGTACATAACACATGCATAGGCATCGAGCACGAATTGGATGTCCATGTTTCCATTCCAGCAGCGTATCAAGTGAGGGTTGTAGTTATTGACCCACTGGTCGTTTATACCTCGTTTGAGATAGATTTGCTGTCTCTTTGAAATCGTGCACATGCTTTCTTCAAAGTCTGACTGCGTAGTGTTGGCAACTCTGAAAAGTTCATCAACGCTTTCAAAGTTCTGATCTTTATCAACAAGAAGCTTTTTGATGTTCTCTAATGTTTCTTGTGCTTGCGCTTCTTCAGCCTTTCTGGTTTCACGAATGTCATCATCGTCTTGTACTTCGCCTGAATTATTTGATCTGCAGATAAATGTGCGCTTAGATGGTGGTCGCCCGAAATTATATCGACATACCTTTCCAGTTTTTCTACATGACTTTGAGTGGCTTTTCGAATGAACTTGTACTTTGGTCACTATTTCTAATAATTCAGGATCATTTTCTGATGGCATTTCACAAGTAATGTTCTTGTCAATAAATTCGATGATTTCATCGTCACTGCTATCATCCATATTTGGAGCATTCTTTACCCACACAATCATATGTATATGAGGCCATCCTCTCTGTTGGAACTCTGTCCTGTAGTAATAGTCTACGACCTCACCAATTGGATTTGCAGGTGATTGTATAACATCTCTAATGAATGCCTGTACCTTATGTTCGAACATCCTTGCAGCAGTTACAGGATTTGACATGATAATTCGGCAATGTTCGTCCCAGCTCATATTTTTGTGTTCTTCGGGTGTCATTGGGCGTTTGCCTTGCTGAATAAGTATTGCATTGTCAATTTCGATCCAGCGTCTATCGGCAGCACTAAAAGTAACAAAAAATGTAGGAATACCGAGTTGGCGAATCATTGCAAAAAGATTTTTCTTTGATCTTTCCCAAAAGGCCGGTGTACCTCTGACTTGTGTAAGAAATCTGTATCCTTCATTTCTCTTTATAATTTGTCTGACTTCATCTTGGTTACTCAACATAGATGCAGTTATTTGTCTGCCATCAGCAGTTTTGCTGTTCCCAATTCTCATTGCGATCGATATATTTGAATGTATCTGGTGAACTTCATTTGCATATTGAGCAAAAAATATGTACTCTGGATTTCTTGCAAATCTGTTGTCAGCCGAGAATAACCTGGCATTAAAATACCTTGATGGTGACACCTTTGGATCTCTTTCCTCAGCATATGTGTTTTTGCCATCAGGAAATTCTGCGGGAAAACAATTTGCTTCCATTTGTAATACTTTCTCAGGAGTATTCCCTTCGCCGGGAGCTAATGATAGAATAGATGTATCATGCTTATCCAACGAGTACTGAGTGAAGTCTGCTGGGTGCAAAAATGAATAGAGCGGCGCCGATGTATTGGTTATATCATCATTTTCAATATGGTTTTCTTTTGTTTCATCAGTAGAATCATCATCGTGTTGAAATTCCCCGTGATTATCAGGCTGATGTGACGATGTATTTGGTTCAGATATTTCATTATCATTGCTGTCATTTTGTCCATCTTCAATTGAAGCGATTTCATGTTCTTGAACATTTGGATCATTGCTTGTAGAACTAGATTGGTTATTTTGAATAAGTTGATCATCTACCACAGCATCAAATGCTTCGAAATTTATCTCAACATCATCATACAATGGATTATTTCGTTTCAGCCATTTAAGACCTTTTCGTATTTTGGCAGGTCTGACATCTTGACACATATGATGTCCTTTATATTCAAGTTTCCTTTTTAGTTTGACTCTTATTAGTTTGTCATCCGTAGGAAGCCTTGGTAAGGTTTTTGTGGTGGTGTCTACGTCAGCTTTAACACATACAACTTGACCATGAATTCCTTTTTGTGAACCTTTTATTAACGGAATCATCTTCATAAATGCAATAGAAGGTGCAATTAGATGCCTCTCTAACATATTCAATTCAGCTAACTCTGGAGGTTGCTCACATAGGTTAAGTTTATTTCCGGTAGCTAGTGTTGGTACTTTATGAACTTTTCTTATATTTTGGTGACAAGTATTGCATATCCAGGCATTCGTAGTAGGCAAGCTATCATAGGTTGTATCAGCAGGCAACGTTTTCATAAGCTCAGGTTCATTATACTTGTTCTTAACGAATGCAACGACTTGTTTTCGGAACCATACACGATTACACACAACACAAATGTACACAAGTTGGTCGTTTTGGCAAGATTTCTTGAAAGATGAAACAACGTAATCTATGTTTGTTCGATTTTTTGATTGGTTAGTCTTTACGGAGACTAATTTTGTAGCTCTCTTTGCTGGTATCGAATACTCTTCTTTTGATTTAGATTTAGATTTTTCGATTTTTCTATCTCTCTTTGCTGGTATCGCATACCCTTCTTTTGATTTAGATTTAGATTTTTCTCTCTTTGCTGGTATCGCATACTCTTCTTTTGATTTAGATTTAGATTTTTCTATTTTTCTATCTCTCTTTGCTGGTATCGCATACCCTTCTTTTGATTTGTCTATTTTTCTATCTCTCCTTGTAGGTATAAGATAATCTTCATGTGCCTCTTGTTTCTTCTTGGCTTTGTATTCTTGTTTTTCCTCTTCCGACTTATTTCTATACCAACGTTTGTATCTGGATTCACTTACTGAGGAGAGTAGCTGTTCATGATTCCATGAAGAACCTCCCGGTATATCATTGACATTGATAATGCTAGAATCATCTATCAAGGTAGTTTTTAAATCATTTGCCTCCTGATTTGATATGTCATTCTTATCTATTATAAAATATGGGGTTGAATGATCGACTCGCGGAAATTCAGTCATAGAAGTAGACATATCTTTCTGTAATGATAATGGCCGAACTTCAAATATTGTTGATTCAGCCAACTGTAAAGATCCACGAAGGCAGTATAGATAAATCATCAGATTTTCAATATCTGGAAAAGTCATAAGAACAGAAGTGCCCTCTTCGTCGATTAGTCCAGCTTCATTTCTAGAATGGGGGTCAAAAATACAATAATGTCCAGCTTTATTCCGAAAAAGTGCCATCATATAGCCGCCAAAAACTATGATGTTTTCATCAGAAACAGTAAGAGCTTGTTGCACAATAATATTAAGTGACTGAAATATACGGTCGGTAGTGGAAAATCTACCATATAAGCTATCCATTAGATTAACACTGAAATTAACTATACCTATTGAAAATTTGGAAGGCAATTCATTTGTTGACAGCTGACGTGAAGCAGGCAGATGTAATTGTTCAATTGTGGATCGATAGAGTAAATCACCATGATGTAATATTTCATTTAAATCATTTGCACTGATTCCATGATTTTGATTTTGTCGATAGGCAAACATGGCTAGTGAATTACAAGAACATTGAAGACCGGCAGATTCAGGAGAGAAAAGTCTTATGTCACCTTGGTGAAAATTACCACGAACTATATCTTCAGAAAATTCATATACAATTGGATCTCCTTCAGAGACGCATGGCTCACTTTTGTTGTTATTTATTGCAGTTTGAGGCTTATCACTGGTTTCCGAAACTACTATTTGACTTTCACAGACTTCGGGTACTATTGGATCTCCTCCAGAGACGTATGGCTTACTTTTGTTGTTATTAATTGCAGTTTGAGGCTTATCACTGGTTTCCGAAACTACTATTTGACTTTCACAGACTTCGGGTACTGTAGAGTCCTTGCTTTTTGAAATAAATTCACGTCTGGCGCGTGCTTTTCTATTAGGACGTGGCATTGTTGCTTTTTTTATAACAGGTTTACCAATAAAAAATTCACTTGTAACACTTATCAAACAGAACACTCAATACAACTTGTAAATATTAAATAGTATATTATCTCTTAAAACTTATGAATACGAATGTTTATTAAACACTATACAACACACAGTAAATAACACTTTAAAACGAATGAATAGAAAAACAGTAATTAATCTTTTAAGAACAACTTTTTTTAAGGTTCAATATGGAGTTCTCTCAGAGAATGTAATGGAATGATCTTGTTTTTTTAAAGTATGGATAATCTCCAGTACTTCTGGTCTGCAAAGAAGTAAAATTTCAAACACGATAATATGAAAACTTATATCCTAAAGTTAGAAGTTTAAACTCACGGGACTCACGAAAAGTCAAATCCGTAAAGTTTCAATTGAAAGGTATAGTGGTACGGGACTCACAATAAAGAAGTCTATCCGTGGCACTTTTTAACGTGTCGCAAATTGTATTATGTAGAATTTAGCGTTACCCGGGACAGGTTGCATGCGCAATGAACTTTTAAAATTCTTTACCATACGGAACCATCTACATATAATTTTGTTTGGTGCCTCATATAAATACGACTGTAGCAGTAGTTACACATTTCAAACACATTGATTACTTATTCTTGTACATAGCCATCACGTATGAAGTGCCCAAAATTAGAATATTCTTAGTATGATCAAGAAATGCTTGTTGCAATATAACATCCAATGGTTCAAAAGCACTACCAGGGGTTGAAGCAATTCTTCCGGTAACAGCAGTCTCATATTGTACATTATATATACGGTTATGTAAAGCAAAAGTGGTAGGAAGTTGTTCAATTTCCAGATATTTATCATCGGTGTTAAGTTCACCTTTGGCTTCCAATTCTGAAGCAATGATGTTGTACAGTTCATCTCCATTACGCAATACTTCATCGATATCCTTTTGCAACAGTGTATCAAATTTCTCGTCAATTTCACATAACATTACAAGTGAATTACATGGACATTGGCGACCACTTGATTCTTCTGAAAATTGGTTATCACCTTGGTTAAAATGTCCCTGAACCTTCCTTGAAAACACCACTTCATCAATACTCGTTACATTTGGGATACATTGGATCACTTGAGCCTCGTGATTTCTGTTGGAAATGTTTGAGTTTGGAAATAGGGGAATCTCTTCTGAAGTAGACGCTAGTTCGACTCGTGCCTTTACTTTATGACGTGGCATTGAGGTGATCTGGTCGGCGTTTTTGTTGCTTTTGCGTGAAATGGATGAGAGTTTGGCAGCTCGTGATTTAGAGTTGCGGCGAGGCATTTTCGCTTTGTCTTATTCTTGGTCTTATTCTTGGTCTTATTCTAGTCTTATTCTAGTCTTATTCTAGTCTTATTCTATGTCTTATTCTATGTCTTATTCTATGTCTTATTCTTTGTCTTATTCTCTGTCTTATTCTCTGTCTTATTCTCTGTCTTATTCTCTGTCTTATTAGTCTTATTCTCTGTGTTATTATTAGTCTTATTCTCTGTGTTATTAGGTAGGGGAGAAGGAAGGTAGGGGAGAAGGAAGGTAGGGGAGAAGGAAGGTAGGGGAGGAGGAAGGTAGGGGAGGAGGAAGGTAGGGGAGGAAGGTAGGGGAGGAGGAAGGTAGGGGAGGAGGAAGGTAGGGGAGAAGGAAGGTAGGGGAGAAGGAAGGTAGGGGAGAAGGAAGGTAGGGGAGAAGGAAGGTAGGGGAGAAGGAAGGTAGGGGAGAAGGAAAGTAGGGGAGAAGGAAAGTAGGGGAGAAGGAAAGTAGGGGGAAGGAAAGTAGGGGAGAAGGAAAGGTGGAAGGGAGAGAGAAGGTACAGGCAGACAGACACAAGACCACGCCAACACCAAAGAAAACATAAAAACCAACATAATGTACATAGGTAGGGGAGAAGGAAAGTAGGGGAGAAGGAAAGTAGGGGAGAAGGAAAGTAGGGGAGAAGGAAAGTAGGGGAGAAGGAAAGTAGGGGAGAAGGAATGTAGGGGATAAGGCAAGTAGGGGAGAAGGAAAGTAGGGGAGAAGGAAAGTAGGGGAGAAGGAAGGTAGGGGAGATGGAAGGTAGGGGAGAAGGAAGGTAGGGGAGAAGGAAGGTAGGGGAGAAGGAAGGTAGGGGAGAAGGAAGGTAGGGGAGAAGGAAGGTAGGGGAGAAGGAAAGTAGGGGAGAAGGAAAGTAGGGGAGGAGGAAAGTAGGGGAAAAGGAAAGTAGGGGAGAAGGAAAGTAGGGGAGAAGGAAAGTAGGGGAGAAGGAAAGTAGGGGAGAAGAAAAGTAGGGGAGAAGGAAAGTAGGGGAGAAGGAAAGTAGGGGAGAAGGAAGGTAGGGGAGATGGAAGGTAGGGGAGAAGGAAGGTAGGGGAGAAGGAAGGTAGGGGAGAAGGAAGGTAGGGGAGAAGGAAGGTAGGGGAGAAGGAAAGTAGGGGAGAAGGAAAGTAGGGGAGAAGGAAAGTAGGGGAGAAGAAAGTAGGGGAGAAGAAAGTAGGGGAGAAGAAAGTAGGGGAGAAGTAAGTAGGGGAGGAGAAAGTAGGGGAGAAGAAAGTAGGGGAGAAGGAAAGGTGGAAGGGGAGAGAGAAGGTACAGGCAGACAGACACAAGACCACGCCAACACCAAAGAAAACATAAAAACCAACATAATGTACATAGGTAGGGGAGAAGGAAAGTAGGGGAGAAGGAAAGTAGGGGAGAAGGAAAGTAGGGGAGAAGGAAAGTAGGGGAGAAGGAAAGTAGGGGATAAGGCAAGTAGGGGAGAAGGAAAGTAGGGGAGAAGGAAAGTAGGGGAGAATTAGTCTTATTCTCTGTGTTATTATTAGTCTTATTCTCTGTGTTATTAGGTAGGGGAGAAGGAAGGTAGGGGAGAAGGAAGGTAGGGGAGAAGGAAGGTAGGGGAGGAGGAAGGTAGGGGAGGAGGAAGGTAGGGGAGGAAGGTAGGGGAGGAGGAAGGTAGGGGAGGAGGAAGGTAGGGGAGAAGGAAGGTAGGGGAGAAGGAAGGTAGGGGAGAAGGAAGGTAGGGGAGAAGGAAGGTAGGGGAGAAGGAAGGTAGGGGAGAAGGAAGGTAGGGGAGTAGGGGAGAAGGAAAGTAGGGGAGAAGGAAAGTAGGGGAGAAGGAAAGTAGGGGATAAGGCAAGTAGGGGAGAAGGAAAGTAGGGGAGAAGGAAGGTAGGGGAGATGGAAGGTAGGGGAGAAGGAAGGTAGGGGAGAAGGAAGGTAGGGGAGAAGGAAGGTAGGGGAGAAGGAAGGTAGGGGAGAAGGAAAGTAGGGGAGAAGGAAAGTAGGGGAGGAGGAAAGTAGGGGAAAAGGAAAGTAGGGGAGAAGGAAAGTAGGGGAGAAGGAAAGTAGGGGAGAAGGAAAGTAGGGGAGAAGAAAAGTAGGGGAGAAGGAAAGTAGGGGAGAAGGAAAGTAGGGGAGAAGGAAGGTAGAGGAGATGGAAGGTAGGGGAGAAGGAAGGTAGGGGAGAAGGAAGGTAGGGGAGAAGCAAGGTAGGGGAGAAGGAAAGTAGGGGAGAAGGAAAGTAGGGGAGAAGAAAGTAGGGGAGAAGAAAGTAGGGGAGAAGAAAGTAGGGGAGAAGTAAGTAGGGGAGGAGAAAGTAGGGGAGAAGAAAGTAGGGGAGAAGGAAAGGTGGAAGGGGAGAGAGAAGGTACAGACAGACAGACACAAGACCACGCCAACACCAAACAAACACAAAAACCAACATAATGTACATTAAGGGGTGGGAAAACAGAGGTAATGAATTTAAGAAAAAAGAAAAAAATGGTTAGTACGTTATTCAATTTTACAATTATAAATGTTATTTATATATATTTATATAACGTGTTGGATATTTTTCTACAGTTTTAGGATAAACATTTTGTTTGAAAAATTGTTCGATATGTTCTATCAATATTCACATTGGTATTTCTATACAAACAAATTCTGATCAGAAATATACAGTGACAAAAATTAACCAATCAAAACATGAATACACTTTGGAGGTCACCACATTAGACATAACATTGGTACTCATGACTGATATTAATGATGAAAAAGGGGGAAACTCTTGTGACAGTATGAACATTACTACGGTATGTTTTTTTGGTATGGAGATCACAGTATGAACATTGATAGGATTTATTGGTAGATCCTCTCCACCCTTGTCTTATGACTTGAATGAGAGAAACTCTTGTTACAGTAAGAACATTAATTTAGAAACCAAAGTACTTTTAATTAATTTCACTAAGGCGCCACATACAAGAGCCCCGAAAACAGTCAATGTAATATAATTTTCAGTACACACCATTGGTTGAAAGAAATGAAGCTTTATTTTTCTCGTTTACAAACGAGTGATAGCTGGGATGGATGCTGATGTGTAAAAATGTTATTTCAAACACTATTCACACTGGTTGAGATCGAAACATTGGATCTCTCACATTTATTACAAACTACAGTTAAATAATTTAATACAATAACGAAGTAGATATAACTTAAACACTGGGCCATATTGGTTCTTGAGATTTCGCAAGTGCGCCCAAAACAAGAGCCCAAAACATCCAATATCTACTTTTACAGTGGGTCTTAATTAGAGAATCCGTCAGTAACCACGTGAAACCGAGGTGAACATGAGTAACAATGCACAGGTGGGTCGACGTTGCTAAACATCCTAAGTTTAGTAATACCTTCAAAGATGGCTTATTCCTGCACACTTTATATGGATAAATGCTGAAAGATGTGGTGACAGCTCGAAATTGTCTGTGTACTGTCACTGATGCTCAATTAGCAGCTGGCGATATTACTTGGCTTAGGATAACTATGGATGAAAAAGTAAGATAGATACAAACGAAGCAAATGCATTGTTAAATTCGGCATCCATACAGCACTATAATAGTCAATACATTGTAAAGTTAGGCATTTCTTACAGCATTATCGCCAATGCATTGTGAAGTTAAGCATTTCTTCAGCATTATAATCAATGCATTGTAAACTTGAGTATTTCTACAGCATTACACAGTCAATGTATTGTAAAGTTAGGCATTTCGTACAGCATTAAGAGTCAATATAAGCTGGCCTGGTTGGTCCATTATGGATAATTATATACAGGACATAACATTGGCACTCACAACTGATCTTAAGATGTAAAAAGGAAATCTCTTGATTTGTCACTGGAGTGTATGAACATTGATATGGTTTAAATTGTTCATGTAATTTTAACTTCACATATAAAACACTTCACACAAAACTAACAATTCCAGTTAAATAATTGAATACTATAACGAAGTAGATATAACTTTTAAACACTGGGCCATATTGGTTTTTGAGATTTCGCCAGTGCGCCCAAAACAAGAGCCCAAAACGTCCAATATCTACTTTTACAGTGGGTCTTAATTAGAGAATCCGTCAGTATAACCACGTGAAACCGAGGTGAACCTGAGTAACAATGCACAGGTGGGTGGGTCGACGTTGTTAAACATCCTAAGTTTAGTAATACCTTCAAAGATGGCTTAATACAAATCTTCCTGCACACTTTATATGGATAAATGCTGAAAGATGTGGTGACAGCTTCAAATAGTCTGTGTATTGTCACTGATGCTCAATTAGCAGCTGGCGATATTACTTGGCTTAGGATAACTATGGATGAAAAAGTAAGATAGATACAAACGAGGCAAATGCATTGTTAAATTCGGCATCCATACAGCACTATAATAGTCAATACATTGTAAAGTTAGGCATTTCTTACAGCATTATCGCCAATGCATTGTAAAGTTAAGCATTTCTTCAGCATTATAATCAATGCATTGTAAACTTGAGTATTTCTACAGCATTACAGTCAATGCATTGTAAAGTTAGGCATTTCGTACAACATTAAAAGAGTCAATATAAGCTGGCCTGGTTGATCCATTATGGATAATTATATACAGGACATAACATTGGCACTGACAACTGATCTTAAGATGTAAAAAGGAAATCTCTTGATTTGTCACTGGAGTGTATGAACATTGATATGGTTTAAATTGTTCATGTAATTTTAACTTCACATATAAAACACTCACACAAAACTAACATTTGTCAGTCTTAATCTAAACGTAAAAAAGAAAATTACACAAAGTGCACAGTTTCACACGAGATGTACAGCAAATGACACGTGGTTTAGTTAGACACAATTACACGAGGTGCACAGTATGGCATATGTGGTATAGTGAGGCAAAATTACACGAGGTGTACAGTATATGGCATGTGGTATAGTTAGGCAAAATTACACGAAGTGTGCAGGGATGGCGAATGTGGTATAGTTTAGGGCTGTCATCGACATGGACGATGTCGACATTATGTTGATATCCGCAATTATCCTGACATGTCGATATCAACTTTGGGATGTCGATATAATTGACATTAAATCGTCAGTAATGATTTGAGAAGAAAAAATCGGCACTCCACGCATTATTAACATTTGTCAGTCATAATCTAAACACAACACCAAAAGTAAGTCCCCCCCTAAACAATTCGTCATAACATCGTAAGATTAAACATTTTACCAATAAAACTTAGTTAGAAATAACCCTATGACTGTTTCCGAAGTGGTGTTTGAAAATGAAAGATGTCCATGACTTCATGGCTGAATAAGCTCAAAAATAAGACAAAAACTGCCCTTCTCAAAAGTCACAACTCACTATGCTAATATCTGAGCCAAGAATGGGATTTACATGGCTGAATGATCATGAATTGATTACACATTACAGTAAATTTTGCTCAGCCACAGGTACTTTTCCATTAGTGAGAAGCAATTCATACACTTTTGTGACTTTTGAGAAGGGCAGTTTTTATCTTCCATTTGAGCTCATTCAGCCATGAAGTAATGGAAATCTTTCATTTTCAAACATCACTTAGGAAACAGTCATAGGATTATTTATAACTAAATTTTATTGGTAAAATGTTTTATTTTACGATGTTATGACGAATTGTTTAGGGGGGGACTTACTTTTGGTGTTGTGTTTATGTGCAAAACACTCCGCACAATACTAACATTTGTAAGTCATAATCTGTGTAAAACACCCCGCACAATACTAACATTTGTCAGTCTTAAACTATGCGTAAAGGGGGTAAAACACTTCGCACAATACTAACATTTGTTAAAGAGTGTAAAATGATGTATTGATAATCTTCACACAAATTCTTTAAAAAATCAAAATTAAAAATTAAACTAAAAATGAAAGTGAACAATTCCAATGATGTAACTATGTTGATCCTTCTTTTCAACTCCTTTCGCTGTCACCCATAATTTTGCCTAAATTCCTGATATGCTTTATAGGCCCTACAACACAAACTTACCATTTCCATGTATGCAAGGCTGTAAGGAATAATTTCATGCTACACTCGTAATTTTTATTCACACAACATCAAACATAATAATAATTAATATAGTACATACACTAGTCACTACTTCTCAAAATTATTCTAATAATGTTATCCTTCTTTTCAACTCCTTTCGCTGTCACCCATAATGTTGCCTAAATTCCTGATATGCTTTACCGGGGGGGGGGGGTACTCACGTATGTCAGGTATACGGGGATGTGCCGCTCCAGTGGGTCGCTTTTTCATGAGACATCCTTAGCCATGGGTAGGCTTTTCAGTGAAAAATCCTTAGACATGGGTCCTGTTTTCGCGATTTTCGCGAAAATTTGCCAAAATTAGGTCATTTTTCGCGAAAATTTGCCAAAATTAGGTCTATTTTCGCGAAAAAACACCCTTAGAAATGGGTATGGGTTTTGAATCTCCAGCGGCACACCCCCGACCAAACCAAATCCGAGTACCCCCCCCCCCCCCCCCGGATGCTTTATAGGCCCTACAACACAAACAGTACCAGTTCCATGTATGCAAGGCTGTAAGGAAAAGTTTCATGCTACACTTAATGAGATTGGATCAAGACTATTCTTTTCTCATGTCCGAAGGCTGACAGCAAAATTGTTAACTTTATTTGTTGGAAGTGGCTCTTTTTACTTCATTCTTTTCTTCCATCTTTTCTAACTTTCATTTCATTCAGCCAGCATGCTTATATAGGCTTTTTAAGCCTGGCCCGAGCAATTTGCTTGAGCATGGTCCCTTCAGGACCCAAGCGTATGTCCGTATGGACCGACTGTGTAAACAAACAAACAAACAAACAAACTTGTAGCTTTTATTCAAACAACATCAAACATAATAATAACTAATATAGTGCATCTCAAAATTATTATAATAATTTGCATATGCATGGATAGAACATGCATGTGAATTAATTGTGTAGGGGAATTCAATGAATAAGCAGACTGCTCGTTAGCATTGCATTGATCTTAGAAAGACCACTCGCTTTTCACAAGCAGGCATAGTCATAGATGTATATACATATTGTGATACACAAGTGGAATATTTACAAATTAAAACGTAAAAGGTTAAAATTCAGACACATTGTAAAATCTAAGAAAATGACTATTTACATGTTTCATGTACACAATAACAAATTCAGGTCAGTCACGCTCTGACTGCGTATAAAATGTAACCGCACTAAATCAACGGGCTATAACGTGTATATTTAATATTATTAGTTTAAACAAGAAATATATATTTTAGCAATAATACACTATAGGGACCGTTCATTATTTATACCGGGGGGGGGGGGGGGGTAGAATATGGGGTGGGGAGGGTGGGCCATAACTTTTTTTTGTATGCTGAAAGGGGAGGGGGCACAACTTTTTTAGGTGTCTAGTTGTATACTGTCTGAAATTATACACTTTACTCAACAAAAATCACAAGTGTGTACAGTGGCGGCACTACAGCCCTCCCCCACCCAAATTTTTTTTTGTCCACCCCACTTTGCCCCCCCCCCCCCCCCCAACAACAAAAAAATTCACTTTAGTTAAAATTAGAAGAAAAAATAGACAATTTTAGAATAAAAAAGGCAATTTTTTCCACACTGTGTGTAAAATTTCTTACAAAATTAGGTTAAATTAGACCAAATGTTGAATATTTTAGCATCAAACAGCTAAATTTTGCGCGCAAGCGTGCATTTTCATACCAAATTAGTTAGTATGACCAAATTTGCTTAAAATGGCACAAAAAATGTGCGAAAATTCTTGCCCCAAAAAATTAGGAGGCTGGTGCCGCCACTGAGTTTGTATAATAATATGCTTTTTTTGTTGGGGGGGGGGGGGGGGGGGGGCGGGGGTTTGTATATTTTTGAGATAGTATTCTCAAAAAAAATCATAATTGAAGGGGTGGGTGCAATAAAGTGCTAAGTTAAAGTGCTAAGTTATTGCACCCACCCCTTCAATTGTGTATGATTATTGTATGTGAAGGCTTATGTGTGTGTAAAAAAAAGGGGATCATCTTTTTCTACATTCCAGAGGGGGGGGGGTTCATAACTTTTTAGTATCAAGGGAAGGGGGTCATGTTTTGTTGTTGTTGTTGCTTTCTTCCAGCTACCACCTCCCCCTCCCCCCTCCGGTAGAAATAATGAACGGTCCCTTCAATTAATGGCAAAATATTTTTTAATAATTGAAAAATCAGGCATAGACAATTTTAGCATAAAAAAGGCAATTTTTTCCGCACTGTGTGTACATTTTCTTACAAAATTAGGTTAAATTAGACCAAATGTTGACTATTTTAGCATCAAACAGCTAAATTTTGCGCGCAAGCGTGCATTTTCATACCAAATTAGCTAGTATGACCAAATTTGACAATTAAAGCTTAAAATGGCACAAAAAATGTGCGAAAATTCTTGCCCCAAAAAATTAGGAGGCTGGTGCCGCCACTGAGTTTGTATAATAATATGCTTTTTTGTTGTTGGGGGGGGGGGGGGGGGTGGGGGTTTGTATATTTTTGAGATAGTATTCTCAAAAAAATCATAATTGAAGGGGTGGGTGCAATAAAGTGCTAAGTTAAAGTGCTAAGTTATTGCACCCACCCCTTCAATTGTGTATGATTATTGTATGTGAAGGCCTATGTGTGTGTAAAAAAAAGGGGATCATCTTTTTCTACATTCCAGAGGGGGGGGGGGGGGTTATAACTTTTTAGTATCAAGGGAAGGGGGTCATGTTTTGTTGTTGTTGTTGCTTTCTTCCAGCTACCACCTCCCCCTCCCCCCTCCGGTAGAAATAATGAACGGTCCCATAAAATTAATGGCAAAATATTTTTTAATAATTGAAAAATCAGGCATAGACAATTTTAGCATAAAAAAGGCAATTTTTTCCAAACTGTGTGTACATTTTCTTACAAAATTAGGTTAAATTAGACCAAATGTTGACTATTTTAGCATCAAACAGCTAAATTTTGCGCGCAAGCGTGCATTTTCATACCAAATTAGCTAGTATGACCAAATTTGACAATTAAAGCTTAAAATGGCACAAAAAATGTGCGCAAATTCTTGCCCCCAAAAATTAGGAGGCTGGTGCCGCCACTGAGTTTGTATAATAATATGGGGTTTTTTTTGTTGGGGGGGGGGGGGGGGGGGGGTTGTATATTTTTGAGATAGTATTCTCAAAAAATCATAATTGAAGGGGTGGGTGCAATAAAGTGCTAAGTTAAAGTGCTAAGTTATTGCACCCACCCCTTCAATTGTGTATGATTATTGTATGTGAAGGCCTATGTGTGTGTAAAAAAAAGGGGATCATCTTTTTCTACATTCCAGAGGGGGGGTGGGGTCATAACTTTTTAGTATCTAGGGAAGGGGGTCATGTTTTGTTGTTGTTGTTGCTTTCTTCCAGCTACCGCCTCCCCCTCCCCCCTCCGGTAGAAATAATGAACGGTCCCTTAAATTAATGGCAAAATATTTTTTAATAATTGAAAAATCAGGCATGGATCTGACTGCGTATAAAACGCTGACCACGCTGACACCATGCCACAGTGGTGTAGCCAGGAAATCATGAAATTATGACAGACAAAAGTAAAAATATGCCTATTTTTCTCGTGCTATGCGTGCATGTGCCCACAAAATAGATTTTCGGTGTTTTAAAGCACGTTTAAAGCCAAAATAGACCTCAATCATGGGTAAATATTGTGTAAAATAGTCAATTTGCGCGCATTTTTTAGTCGGTATAGTATTGTTGCTGAGAACATGCCCACACATACACAGCAATTTCACTGGGTTAATTTCTCGAGGGTGAAAAACCATAATGATAGCCAAAACGTGTGCAAGCGCAGTGTTTTGGGCAGTAAAACAATGACATTTTCAACATTTTTACTCTTGAGAAATTTGTTGAAGGGTGAAAATCAAAAGTGAAGGGTATTTCACCCTTTGTATAGGGTGCACTTTACTCAACAAAAATCACAAGTGTGTACAGTGGCGGCACTACAGGGGGGCATTCCCCCCAACAACAAAAAATGCCCCCCCCCCCCCCACTACTTGGCCTTCCAAAACAATTTCACATAAGTTAGAAAATTCAAGGTGAAAATTAGAAGAAAAAAAGAAAATGTTAGCATGAAAAATGCCATTTTTTCTGCGCTGTGCGCACATTTTCTTACAAAATTAGGTTAAATTAAAAATTAGGTTAAATTAGACCAAATGTTGACAATTTAAGCTTAAAATGGCACAAAAAATGTGCGCAAATTCTTGCCCCAAAAAATTACGAGGTTAGTGCCGCCACTGAGTGTGTATATGCCTCTTGGGGTTTTTTTTGTGTATATTTTTGAGAATAGTATTCTCAAACTCAAAAATTCATAATTGAAGGGGTGGGTGAAATAAAGTGCTAAGTTATTGCACCCACCCCTTCAATTGTGTATGATTATTGTAGTTTTGAACCCGCATATCCGAGGACAAAAGTATAGAAGTTACAGTAAATCCGAGGACAAAAAAAAATGTGAGGACCTTTTTTGAAGTCCTCTCTTTTTTCCTGCATAAAAACGTATAGAAGTTGGGACCTTACCCCCCTAAGGATGTATGGCCATGTCCCCTATTGGGCATCAATACACATATCATACAAATGTCCCTACATGTATGGTAAAAAAAAAAAAATGTCCTCAGATTGACTGTAACTTCTATACTTTTTTACACACGTTTTACTACGGGTCCTCGCATGGGTTGGTACTCGACTGTAGATGTACGTGAAGGCCGGGGTGTGTGTAAACAAAAAGGGGGATCAAAACTTTTTTCTACATTCCAGAGGTGGGGGTCATAACTTTTTAGTATCTAGGGAAGGGGGGAGGTCATGGCTTTTTTGGTTGTTGCTTTCTTCCAGCTAGCCCCCCCCCCCCCCCCTCCCCCGGTAGAAATAATTAAATTAAATTAATGGCAAAGTATTTTTTAAAAATTGAAAAATCAAGCATGGATCCGACTGCGTATAAAATGTAACCGCACTAAATCAACGGGCTAACGTGTATACAGTGTATTATTAGTTAACAAGGAATATACATTTTAGTAATAATACACTTTAAATTAATGGCCAAGTATTTTCTAATAATTGAAAAATCGGGCATGGATCTCCCAGTGTATGTACCGGGGTATATTAGGGACGCACCATTTGATTTTCAGGGGGGGGGATGGAAGTTTTTTCTTTCGCCAAAGGCGGATTTTTAAAAAAAAATTATGGTTTATCTTTGGTAAAGGTCCTTTCATGGCTTGCTCTGTAACTTCATGTACCCCAATAAGGCAATCGTCAAATAGGTCTTACAAACAGAATGAAGCACAAGGCAGCTATTATTTTACATGTACATTTTATGATTTTGTAAATAAAAAAAATAAAAATTCAACTTGCTTCTTGTGCTTGATTGCGTATGTGAGACCTACTATTTTTACACGAATTATAAATCCGTTTCACTGAGCCCATGCATTACATGCACTAGAACGACATCTGTTGTATTTTAATAGCAGTCTTTCAACCAACTTCCAAATTCGGCGGGCATGGCGGGCGGGCAGCACTTGTAGCCTAATTGTAAACCAATCAGTTTCATTGTATTAAATAACTTTGCTACCTTTAAATTGCTCAATAACGTGATGCTGAGCATTCCATGAAATGCACTTACCCTAAAATCACGAAACACTTTGATCTAAAAGCAGATTTGAATTGACTATTTAACTTTTAAGTGGCAAAACTTGGGAGGGATAGTTCGTCACTGTCACTGATATTTATCGTTATAACGTGCGTCCGGTATACGGTATAATTTTTGAATGTGTATCTTTTCCAACGTACCATTGATGTCTTTTCAAACTAGTAGGGCGATTCTAAGGTTTCGCGATTTATAAGTAGGCCTATTTGGATTTGGTAATTAGGCCAATATAATGAAATAAATTGATTGAGGCTATATCACATCGTCGCACAGGCATAGTTCAGTCACAGGCCCACGAGAGCCAAATTTGGTCAAAACAAGTAGTCCCGTCAAAATCGGAGCATGTTTTAAGATTTTCACCTGTAAAGTTCAATGACCTCTAGTGACCCCGTGTGACATGTCACTTTTAGTGGAGAAGGACCCTATATGAACATGGATGAGAGGAATCTTTTGACTAATTCTGACAATCATAGGGCATTTCCTCTCGGACAAGTAGCATTTTGAGTGAATGGAGTGAAAATTTACATTTTGACCCCTAGTGACCCCAAATATTTTTTGATTTTAAAAACCAAACTATTGTACATGCGTACGGTCAAAAGGAATAAGTTGACCAATTCTGACGATCCTAGGTCATTTCACTAAATTGCAAATGCGTTTTTAGGGAAAATCACGTTTTGACCCCTAGTGACCTTTTTTTGACCTCTGACCCAAAACTTGTAATTAACTTTTTTGCTTGGCTGATCAATGCGCACAAGAAAAAAGTAGTCCCGTCAAAATCGGAGCATGTCTTAAGATTTTCACCTGTATAGTTCAATGACCTCGTGTGACCTCGTGTTACATGTCACTTTTAGTGGAGAAGGACCCTATATGGACATGGATAAGAGGAATCTTTTGACCAATTCTGACAATCATAAGTCATTATCTCTTGGACGAGTAGTATTTTGAGTGCGAGGAGTGAAAATGTACATTTTGACCCCTAGTGACCTTTTCTTGACCTTTGATCTTAACGGTATGATTGACTTTTGTTCTTGTCTCATCAATGCCCACAAAATAAAAGAAACCCGGTCAAAATCGGAGCAAGCGTTATATTTTCCCCCTGTAAAGTTCAATGACCCCTAGTGATCCTGTTTGACATGTCACTTTTAATGTGGAAGGACCCTATATGAACATTGATCCAAGGAATCTTTTGACCAATTCTGAGTATCATCAGTCATTTTCCCTCGGACAAGTAGGGTTTTGAGTGAATGGAGTAAAATTTACATTTTGACCCCTAGTGACCCCAAATGATTTTTAATTTTAAAAACCTTTCTTTTGTACATGCGTACGGTCAAAAGGAATATGTGGACCAATTTTGACGATCCTAGGTCATTTCACTAAATTGGAAATGCGTTTTAACCCCTAGTGACCCCTGTGTGACCTTTGACCCCTTATGCTTTACAACCTGAGTAGTGGTGCACATAAGGGTTCTTATGACCAAATATGGTCAAAATCGGGTCAATGGTTACGGAGCTATAGGTCCCATGACAGGAGAAGAAAGAAGAAGAAGAAACAGGACGAATACAGTATATTAGTCAGTATATTAGTCGTTTCTCGACTAATATAATGAGGATAACAGTATATTGGTTTTCAAAACCAATATAAAAATGAGGATAACAATATATTGGCTTGCTGCGCAAAGCCAATATAAATAACTAAATAATAACATTTCAGAGGAAAAATAGTTTTTCAGAAAGAAAGAAAGAAGGGTGAAATAAAAAAGAAATTAGACCGTGAAATGGAAATTAGAGAAGAGAAGATAGG
Organism: Ophiura sarsii; assembly: GCA_035610835.1. Taxonomy (NCBI): domain Eukaryota; kingdom Metazoa; phylum Echinodermata; class Ophiuroidea; order Amphilepidida; family Ophiuridae; genus Ophiura; species Ophiura sarsii. Next base: position 39,277,013 of record CM069453.1, read on the forward strand.
AAGAATGAAAGTCTGAGGCTGAAGAAAGACTATTGGGATTTCTTATTTGTATGCTAGATTGTTACATTTTATTACAGTACTATTTTATATCCATTTAAGTATGTTCACTTCTAAAACTTTGTTGCAAGTTTACTTTATTTTTTTCTTGTTTGAAGTACCAGTAGTTGTAAATATTTCTCTATGGACAATATTGGAGGGGGTGTAGGGGGGGGGGGGGGGGGGGGGGGGGTTCACCCTACCTAAAACTTGAAAGTGTTATCATGTAAGCATTTGACTTGAAAGTATTATAATGCAAGTTCATAGTGTTCATAAACATCAAATTCAAACCAGAAATATGGTCTAAATTATTAATTTTTTTACAGTATATTCAATTTTAATTATGATGTAATTTTGATGTAATTATTAATAAAATATACATATTTTGTATTGTTCAAGAGAACATCATACATGTACTTGAACTTTGAAAAATATAAGTAAAAAGGTATATTTATGCTTCTGTTTTTAAGCTGGGATTCACATTTTTTCATTGAAAATATTGGAAAATTAACAATTGACCAGCCCCCCTACTCGGTGTGTGTGTATGTCCCGGGGTGTAGGCCTATGTAACCTTCAAAACATTTGTCATTTATATCACATTATACCTATGGGCTAGTGAATGTCACATGCTGCATGAGTATGTTTGGAACATGTGTTAAATCATGATGCCTGCATTGTGGTTAAAATTGGTCATGTGAATGGATTTTTTTAAAATTTTAAATAAAATCTTTGCTAGTGTATGATTTGCATTAATTTCAATATAAAACATTCTGAATATTATTACTTTAAAATAAATGAATTATCATTTCACTGAAATTAATGAATTTTAGGATTTGCAGTCCAAAAATACATGATATAATATGCAAACTTGCAACCTCTCAACCCAAGCAACTACAATAACTCATTGGACTAAGCAGTCAGGACATCTAAACAGCAGTATCTACATTTAACAGTTGATTGTCGCGGTTCAAACCTCGCTGAAGCCATTAGGTCTAATAATTAATGTGTAATAAAGAATACAGAATCATACGTAGAGTAAGAAGGTAACATAAGATATAAAGGGGTTAAAGATAGAAAGAGGAAAAAAATGGAGGAGAGAGAGAAATGGGAAAAACAAACTAAATTTAATCACAAAACGTTTAGATCTTCTTGATAGGTGGTTCCATAAGATGTTCAGAAAATAGGGAGGCCACTTTGGAAGCCTTTCCCGTACAATTTTAACCGTAACAGTGAAAGAACAATAAATTTAAAATATAAGTAAGTCCTACATAGGGGAGAGTGGGGTAATGGCGAACGGCTATCTTTAGAGGCCTGTATTTACAGGGTAAAGAAGACTTTTACCGAGATAAAGTTATGACCACAAAGTACTAGTGAATCTCTAACTAGTCACACGTTTTTATTACTAGATCATCTATAGTTATGAAGTTATAGCCAATATAAGAAAATGGCATCGTTCGGGGTTACCCCATGCGTCGGGGGTAATCCCGATCACTGTTTCACTATTGCGTTGTTGAATTTGGGTATCTTGTATTCCCAAGCTGGAAAAATAATTCCTGTGATATGACATCATTTCACATTTTGACCTCTAGTGACCCCTTGTTGACCTTTGACCTAATTCAAATGATTGACTTATTTTCTTGGCTCATCAAATCAAACAAGATGTCAAAGTTTGGTCCAAATCGGACAATGTCTTAACTTTTATGCCTGTAAAGTTCAATGACCCCTAGTGACCCCATATGACATGTGAATTTTAATCGCAGGAGACCCTATATGCACATGGTCATAAGGAATCATTTGACCAAGTATGGTGATTGTAACATGTAAACTGTAGGAGAAGTAGCGTTTTTAAGGATATTCACGTTTTGACCTCTAGTGACCCTTGTTGACCTTTGACCTAATTCAAATGATTGACTTATTTTCTTGGCTCATCAAATCAAACAAGATGTCAAAGTTTCGTCCAAATCGGACAATGTCTTAACTTTTATGCCTGTAAAGTTCAATGACCCCTAGTGACCCCATATGACATGTGAATTTTAATCGCAGGAGACCCTATATGCACATGGTCATAAGGAATCATTTGACCAAGTATGGTGATTGTAACATGTAAACTGTAGGAGAAGTAGCGTTTTTAAGGATATTCACGTTTTGACCTCTAGTGACCCCTTGTTGACCTTTGACCTAATTCAAATGATTGACTTATTTTCTTGGCTCATCAAATCAAACAAGATGTCAAAGTTTGGTCCAAATCGGACAATGTCTTAACTTTTATGCCTGTAAAGTTCAATGACCCCTAGTGACCCCATATGACATGTGAATTTTAATCGCAGGAGACCCTATATGCACATGGTCATAAGGAACCATTTGACCAATTGTGGCGATTGTGACATGTAAACTGTAGGAGAAGTAGCATGCGTTGGAAGAAGAAAGAAGAAAGAAAATGAGGATAACAGTATATTGGTTTGCTGCGCAAAACCAATATAACTAGACAGGACTTGTGCTTCGAGAAGCACGAATATTGGTTTTGTTAATTAATTACAATAGGTCAATGACCCTGAGTGACCCTAGAAGCATTTTTTAATTAAGAAATTGTTTTATTTTCAATTAAACTTGTTAATAACTTACATAAAATACAATGCGTGACCAATCATAGAACATAAAAAGACTTAGATTACAAACGTGTTATTGTATACAATTTTAAAATAAATCCAGTTGTTCCTGACTATTTATTTATTAACCTCTACACTGTAGATAGGTGTAATGAGTGTTTATTAGCCACGAGACTGTATACGGTAGTTGCAGTTGTTGTTCATAATCGTCAGACTGTCCGTGGATATAGTGATTGTTAGTTAGTCACCAGATGTACATTGAAAATCTGACAAGCGGTCATTGACCCCTTGTGACCCCATATGACATGTTAATTTTAATAGCTGTTTACGTGAAATAACTGAATATTCACATTTTGACCTCTAGTGACCCCTTGTTGACCTTTGACCTAATTGTACTGATGGACATATTTTCTTGGCTCATCAAACCAAACAAGATAAAACAAGTCCGGTCCAAATCGGACAATGTCTTAACTTTTACGCCTGTAAAGTTCAATGACCCCTAGTGACCCCATATTGACATGTGAATTTTAATAGCAGGAGACCCTATGTGCACATGGTCATAAGGAATCATTTGACTAATTGTGGCGATTGTAACATGTAAACTGTAGGAGGAGTAGCGTTTTTAAGGATATTCACATTTTGACCTCTAGTGACCCCTTGTTGACCTTTGAACTAATTCAAATGGTTGACTTATTTTCTTGGCTCATCAAACCAAACAAGATGTCAAAGTTCAGTCAAAATCGGACAATGTCTTAACTTTTATGCGTGTAAAGTTCAATGACCCCTAGTGACCCCATATGACATGTGAATTTTAATAGCAGGAGACCCTATATGCACATGGTCATAAGGAATCATTTGACTAATTGTGGCGATTGTAACATGTAAACTGTAGGAGGAGTAGCGTTTTTAAGGATATTCACATTTTGACCTCTAGTGACCCCTTGTTGACCTTTGACCTAATTCAAATGGTTGACTTATTTTCTTGGCTCATCAAACCAAACAAGATGTCAAAGTTTGGTCCAAATCGGACAATGTCTTAACTTTTATGCCTGTAAAGTTCAATGACCCCTAGTGACCCCATATGACATGTGAATGTTAATAGCAGGAGACCCTATATGCACATGGTCATAAGGAATCATTTGACTAATTGTGGCGATTGTAACATGTAAACTGTAGGAGGAGTAGCGTTTTTAAGGATATTCAAATTTTGACCTCTAGTGACCCCTTGTTGACCTTTGACCTAATTCAAATGATTGACTATTTTTCTTGGCTCATCAAACCAAACAAGATGTTAAAGTTTGGTCCAAATCGGACAATGTCTTAACTTTTATGCCTGTAAAGTTCAATGACCCCTAGTGACCCCATATGACATGTGAATGTTAATAGCAGGAGACCCTATATGCACATGGTCATAAGGAATCATTTGACTAATTGTGGCGATTGTAACATGTAAACTGTAGGAGGAGTAGCGTTTTTAAGGATATTCAAATTTTGACCTCTAGTGACCCCTTGTTGACCTTTGACCTAATTCAAATGCTTGACTTATTTTCTTGGCTCATCAAACCAAACAAGATGTTAAAGTTTGGTCCAAATCGGACAATGTCTTAACTTTTATGCCTGTAAAGTTCAATGACCCCTAGTGACCCCATATGACATGTGAATTTTAATAGCAGGAGACCCTATATGAACATGGTCATAAGGAATCATTTGACCAAGTATGGTGATTGTAACATGTAAACTGTGGGAGAAGTAGCGTTTTTAAGGATATTCACGTTTTGACCACTAGTGACCCTTGTTGACCTTTGACCTAATTCAAATGATTGACTTATTTTCTTGGCTCATCAAACCAAACAAGATGTTAAAGTTTGGTCCAAATCGGACAATGTCTTAACTTTTATGCGTGTAAAGTTCAATGACCCCTAGTGACCCCATATGACATGTGAATTTTAATAGCAGGAGACCCTATATGCACATGGTCATAAGGAATCATTTGACTAATTGTGGCGATTGTAACATGTAAACTGTAGGAGGAGTAGCGTTTTTAAGGATATTCACGTTTTGACCTCTAGTGACCCCTTGTTGACCTTTGACCTAATTCAAATGATTGACTTATTTTCTTGGCTCATCAAACCAAACAAGATGTTAAAGTTTGGTCCAAATCGGACAATGTCTTAACTTTTATGCCTGTAAAGTTCAATGACCCCTAGTGACCTCATATGACATGTGAATTTTAATCGCAGGAGACCCTATATGCACATGGTCATAAGGAACCATTTGACCAATTGTGGCGATTGTGACATGTAAACTGTAGGAGAAGTAGCATGCGTTGGAAGAAGAAAGAAGAAAGAAAGAAAGACTAGACAGGACTTGTGCTTCGAGAAGCACGAATATTGGTTTTGTTAATTAATTACAATAGGTCAATGACCCTTAGTGACCCTAGAAGCATTTTTTAATTAAGAAATTGTTTTATTTTCAATTAAACTTGTTAATAACTTACATAAAATACAATGCGTGACCAATCATAGAACATAAAAAGACTTAGATTACAAACGTGTTATTGTATACAATTTTAAAATAAATCCAGTTGTTCCTGACTATTTATTTATTAACCTCTACACTGTAGATAGGTGTAATGAGTGTTTATTAGCCACGAGACTGTATACGGTAGTTGCAGTTGTTGTTCATAATCGTCAGACTGTCCGTGGATATAGTGATTGTTAGTTAGTCACCAGATGTACATTGAAAATCTGACAAGCGGTCATTGACCCCTTGTGACCCCATATGACATGTAATTTTAATAGCTGTTTACGTGAAATAACTGATATTCACATTTTGACCTCTAGTGACCCCTTGTTGACCTTTGACCTAATTGTACTGATGGAACATAGTTTCTTGGCTCATCAAACCAAACAAGATAAAACAAGTCCGGTCCAAATCGGACAATGTCTTAACTTTACGCCCTGTAAAGTTCAATGACCCCTAGTGACCCCATATGACATGTGAATTTTAATAGCAGGAGACCCTATGTGCACATGGTCATAAGGAATCATTTGACTAATTGTGGCGATTGTAACATGTAAACTGTAGGAGGAGTAGCGTTTTTAAGGATATCACATTTTGACCTCTAGTGACCCCTTGTTGACCTTGAACTAATTCAAATGGTTGACTTATTTTCTTGGCTCATCAAACCAAACAAGATGTTAAAGTTCAGTCAAAATCGGACAATGTCTTAACTTTTATGCCTGTAAAGTTCAATGACCCCTAGTGACCCATATGACATGTGAATTTTAATAGCAGGAGACCCTATATGCACATGGTCATAAGGAATCATTTGACTAATTGTGGCGATTGTAACATGTAGGAGGAGTAGCGTTTTTAAGGATATTCACATTTTGACCTCTAGTGACCCCTTGTTGACCTTTGACCTAATTCAAATGTTTGACTTATTTTCTTGGCTCATCAAATCAAACAAGATGTCAAAAGTTTCGTCCAAATCGGGACAATGTCTTAACTTTATGCCTGTAAAGTTCAATGACCCTAGTGACCCCATATGACATGTGAATTTTAATCGCAGGAGACCCTATATGCACATGGTCATAAGGAATCATTTGACCAAGTATGGTGATTGTAACATGTAAACTGTAGGAGAAGTAGCGTTTTTAAGGATATTCACGTTTTGACCTCTAGTGACCCCTTGTGACCTTTGACCTAATTCAAATGATTGACTTATTTTCTTGGCTCATCAAATCAAACAAGATGTCAAAGTTGGTCCAAATCGGACAATGTCTTAACTTTTATGCCTGTAAAGTTCAATGACCCCTAGTGACCCCATATGACATGTGAATTTTATCGCAGGAGACCCTATATGCACATGGTCATAAGGAACCATTTGACCAATTGTGGCGATTGTGACATGTAAACTGTAGGAGAAGTAGCATGCGTTGGAAGAAAGAAAGAAGAAAGAAAGAAAATGAGGATAACAGTATATTGTTTGCTGCGCAAAACCAATATAAAAATGAGGATAACAGTATATTGGTTTGCTGCGCAAAACCAATATAAGAAAGAAAATGAGGATAACAGTATATTGGTTTGCTGCGCAAAACCAATATAAAAACAAAAAAGATGGGCAAACAAGGAAATAAGTTACACATATACAGCCAATTCCTGGGTTCATCGACGTAGTGGACAGATAGGTTTTGGACATGGGATTGAAGGAACTCTTGTCTGTTATAGATCTTATGTAAATGGGTAAAGAATTCCAGTCTAGGGTACCATGATAGAAAAATGAGTGGAAGCAAGACTGGTGACTCTTGGGACATGAAAATTGTGTGAACTTGATCTTGTACGGTGAGCGTGAGCAGCAGTGGTTTTGGTGAAAAATTGATTCAAATAAGAGGATCCCTTCGAGGGGAAAACATTGAACATGTGATTCAGACGGAGTTGTTTAACTCTGTCATGGATTTTTAACAATTTGAGTGAATCCAGATGCACCTGACCAATATGATCTCTGGGAGACAAGTTGAGAATGAAACGAGCCATTTTGTTTTGGATGATTTGAAATTTTGCGCTGGTATGATTTGTTGAGACTTGAATACCAGAAGTGCAACAGGTAAGTCAATATGACACTGCAAAAGGGCAGTTTGGAATGTCTGTAGAGAAATTTGAGTTTTCCAGTTACTTTGTTAATAATAGAGGAAACCATTAGGTCTCCAGAGAGGCTCTGGTCGAGTGTCACTCCCAAGTATTTGATAGACTTTTGGGCCTTGATGATTTTATCATTATAAGATATGAGATATCTGAAAATTTTATCATTATAAGATATCTGTAAATGTATGGTATTGTACACATATACGATGGATATTAATTTCATTTGATACTGGTAAGTGGTTAGGGAGAGGGGGACTGGCGTGATTACTTTCAACAGTTTGCTATCGTTGGATATATTTTTTTTCTCACAACTCTTGCCGAAAATCATTTTAAATACTGATTTTTTTTCTTCTCTCAAATCATTACCGACAATGTTTTTTTCCTTCTTTTCAATTATATCGACATCCCAAAGTTGATATCGACATGTCGAGATAATAGCCGATATCGACATAATGTCGACATCGTCCATTTCGATGACAGGCCTAGCATGGAAGATACATTTTTTTTGTAAACTAGAAAAGTGGATAGTACACTAGCAACCAAAAGTATTAGGACACTTTTCAAGCTGCAAGAACTGGTAGAAAACACCCGGAATCCATTGAAACTACTCTGTTAGCATTTTGGTAATTCTAGGGACCTTATAAAATTAGTAGAAAGTTCTTAAAATGTTGGTTAAATCAATTTAAGATATTATTGAGATATTATTATTTCAAAGGAAAACATTTATAACAATGTTTCAGTGATTTAAGGGTTTTTTCATTGATTATTTAGTTAATTTCTAGAGAAAAACTAGCTTGACAAAAAAGAAGTTATGATGAAATGAATAGAACTGTGTAGTGCGCCCAGGTCATGTGGGAGCTATGAGAAAGTACAGATAATTTGGATGCTTTCCATTTAAAATATGAAAGTAAAGGTGTCAAAATGAACCTAAATTTTAATCCCAAATATCTTATTTTTAAGATGAATAATGAGATCAAGTGTCAATATCTTTGAGAGATTAAAGACTAGTGAAAATACTGGGATTAGTTTTACTCTAAGTGATTCCATTGAGAAACATTTGAGAAGGGGTTTTTTTAAGGGAAGTTAAAATTGCCAGACTACCCACCATAGGAGTACATTGGCTATAATGAGGTTGATTAATTATTCATGAGCTATTTCCGATGGGAAATCTATGGGATTTGAAGAGGACATGTGTTTTCTTCAATTGCCTGGAATTGAATGAGCAGATGTTATTGGAAACATGAATTTGTGTGTCTCAGCATTTTGGATGATTAAAGCACACATCATTTAAAACCATGTTAAAACGCTTTGTGAGTGTCCCACCTCCCGTAGGACTTGAATATATCTTCCAGGCCTGCATATCTTATATGATAATAACTAATAATTGTTATTCATTTGATTAATTCCATTTTTTACACAGATGAACCATGTCGTTGGACCATTATAACAAGATAAAAGTTGTAGGTAAAGGAAGCTATGGCGAGGTGTGGTTGGTTAATTACAGAAGAGACAAGAAACAGGTCAGTTTGCCTGCCAGCTTATTTTAGTACGGTATCAATATCATGAAAAATCAATACTAACTTTGCATTAAAGGCATATTATGTGATCTTTTCCAGAGAGCGCCCTCTATTCATGATTTTTTTTTAGAAAGTAGATTTTCTTGCAGATTTACATTTCTGATCATAAATCGTACAAACATTCCAAGTTACAGAGCGATAAGAGTCCTAATTACCTCAATATCATGGTTTTAAAGTGAATTTGGAGTGAAAAAATAAACTGTTGTGTTATCCCGACAGTTTATTTTGAAGTAATTAAGAATCGGATCGCCCTGTAACTTGGAATGTATGTACGATTTATGATAAGAAATGTAAATCTGCAAGAAAATCTGCTTTCAATATTTTTTCGATGTTGAGGGCGTTCCCTGGAAAGATTACATAATATACCTTTAAGGTGTTTCAATGTTGAGGGCGTTCCCTGGAAAGATTACATAATATACCTTTAAGGTGTTTCATGAGTACAATCAGTGGGGGTCAATATCATAAGGTGTGAAGGACAATTAAGGGTTGATTTTGATGTACCTTTCTCAAAAATTTTATGACTAAAATAAGACATGGATTTGTTGCCCCTATTGGTCTCCAGATCATTTTAAATGTACGTAAATTATAAAATCTTGCAACAAGTTACCATGCCACAAGATAGTATGTGAAGCACGCAGCACAGAGGCTATTTGCTGTGGCGTCTGGTAAGGTTAGAGTTAATGAGTGTACTGTACCAGTAAAGAATCTTTATGCAAACATCAAATTCTAGATTGGATTAAATGTCCTAAGAAGGCCAGCACAAGCTGCCCGATTATGAGTAGAACATTTTGTGCTATAGATAGACATTACATTACCTTAGTACGGTATAAATAACATCATTAATTGTTTGAAAAATATGGAAATATCCTCAAAATAGTTATTTTGCCACCTCACAAACACATCGAAGTGTCTCATACTTCCTTTTGTCGTGGGCGGGCATAATAATTATCGTCTTTATCATGTTCACTCTCTCAGGTTTTTTAGTTTAGGCTTGTATTGGTCATTTTGCAGCAAAATTGACTCAAGGAGTGATCGAATAGGCTATTTTATGTTATTGTTTTCTTTGGGCAAACTATAGGCCTACCTTGATGGGTGGGTTTGGAAAATATATGAAAATCATTTATTTTTTTGAGCTCCAAGTGCTTTGCTATTACCCGGGTACTTGGACATAAAGGTGGGGATCAAAACAAAATTGACACTACCCCCTCCCCCATGAAAGTATTTATGACCACTCCCTAAGTCAACTTGCTGGGCCAATTAAGCACCATATGGCTTACAAGGGAACACACTCGCATCATCAACTATAATAAGATAAAGAAGATATCTGAGAGAGTTTGGGAATGAATGAGGGAGAGAAAGCATCTCTAGGGATTTTGTATCTTTGATTTTTCTTTTTCTTTTTACATTTATATGAAATTTACTATTCATTTTAACTCCAGTATGTTCTCAAGAAGATGGAAATCCAGAATGCTTCCAAGAGAGAGAAGAAAGCTGCCGAGCAAGAAGCTAAACTATTATCTAAGCTCAGACATCCCAATATAGTTTCATATAAGGTAGGTTTCAACAATTTGTTATTTTATTAAGCCTTAGGCCAAGGAAATAAATACCTCTACGGGTTCGGCCAACCCATATTTTTTCAAATTGGGTTTGTTTATAGAAAAATATATAAACATTTTGGAATTTAAAAAAAGAAGGAAAAACATTGATAATTTTATTAAAGGTTATTGAACATTTTGAAAATTAACCAAAAATACTCCTGACCGATTGACCTTACCTGATCGGTCCGAAAATCCCTAGAACTGATTGTTTTTTCAATGCATTAGCTGAACTTTTACGTTTTGGCTAAATTTTGACCTTGGGGTAACATAAAGACCCACATATGTTTTATCAGAGTACCATTTGCAGAGAGAAAAGAATTCTGTTGAGCAAGAAGCTAATAAACTATATCTCTTAGCTCAGACATCCCAATACAAGGCTTTTAATAATTTGTCATTTTGAAATTTTGACCTTAGTGTACCACCAGGATAGGACCTATACATACATTATGTTACAGTACCCATTACACACACCAAAGCATTGCTTTCAGCTTGACTCGATGTCATGTAGGTGTGTGTAGGTGTATGTTTATTCCATTTGAGTTATCATTCAAAAGTGGAGTAAAGTTTGTCGAAATTATTTCAATTTGAAGTTCATATTTCAGGCATTGTTCACTCCATTATGATTCACTAATTTATTTATTTTCAATCTTTTTGGTTCCCCCCCCCCCCCCCCCCCCCCCCCCCCCCCCTTACCAGGATTCTTTTGAAAGTGATGATGGTCATCTCTACATCGTGATGGGATTTTGTGATGGCGGTGACTTGTATAATAGATTAAAAGAGCAGAAAACTGTACCGCTGGAGGAGAAACAGGTGGTGGAGTGGTTTGTACAGATAGCTATGGCATTACAGGTATGTGAGAGTAGACTGAGTCCCCACAGTCCCTCTATGTGGAGTGGTTTGTACAGATAGCTGTGAGTAGACTGAGTCCCCACAGTCCCTCTGTGTGGAGTGGTTTGTACAGATAGCTATGGCATTACAAGTATGTGCGAGTAGACCGAGTTCCCACAGTTCCTCTATGTGGCCGCCATCTTTAAAAATGGAGGTCAAACATTTTGGGACTGGAACAAAAAAATGTTGAAAATACTTTGACCATACTTTGAATAATATCATGAGACCTACACACATGTGCATTTGTAGCTGGCAACAACACAGAAAAACCTGATTGGCCCATTTCAAACTGCTCAGTGGTTAAGGATTGTCACATTACACCTTTAAGGCTATTTGATTAGGAAGTCACTTTTCATATTGGCTACTGGACAACATTATAGTCTATTTCCCGAGGGAGGGGGAGAGGATGTATCAGTAATAGGGTTAGGGCTTGGGTTTAGGGTCAACCAGTGGCCATGAATATATATAGCCTCTAGAAAGCGTGGTAGACCAGCCCTGACCTACATTGACAAACTAAAACGTGATACAGGACTGCAGGTGGAAGAAATCAAGACAGCTATGTTGGATAGGAAGATCTGGAGAGGCATTGTGGTTCGGAAAAATCATCCGCCCTAAGTCTAAGTCTATAATATATAGGTCTTTTTTTACGACTACATGCCTTTTGTTTGTGCAATAGTAAACTATATCACTCGACCCTATTTGACCTTGTGATATAGTTTGTACTATCACACTCTCAGGCATTCAATATTTGTATACCATCTTCTATCTATGTTGCCTTGATCTTTTCATTATTTAGCCTTTTTAAGAGAGAAAAGATACATGTTCTTTTATTTGTACAAATTAATTTCTTGTGATTTCCTTCCTTCACAGTATATGCATGAGAGGAACATTCTTCACCGAGATTTAAAAACACAGAATATCTTCCTGACTAAGAGTAAAATAATCAAAGTTGGTGGTCTAGGTATAGCACGTGTTCTAGAAGGTAGTAATGATATGGCTACAACATTGATAGGTACGCCATACTACATGAGTCCGGAATTATTTAGCAATAGGCCCTATAATCACAAGGTGAGTCTATAGATTTTTTTTTTTAATTAAGAAAAAGCTTTCTGTGTTCATAGCTTTTAATATGATCATGGTTTGTGTCAGTTTATAGAAGAAGAAAAATGAAGAAGAAAAAAGTTTCCCCAGCTTTTGGTGTGCATGGCTTTTGTTTGTGTTGATATATTTAAAATGAAATATTTTCACTGTGAAAAGTTCATCCTTAAAAATGTTTGAAGATTATTTGGGAAACTATTTGTAAAAATGTTTGCATGCATTTAGTGTGCGTAGCTTTTGATTTTTACATTTTTGTGTTGCTTTGAAATATTCTTGATATTCTTGAAATATTTTTGATTTTTAAGAACGTTTTAATAAAAAATAAAAAATAAATGTTTTACACATATCGTCGCTGTTCTGCTAAAACCCCATATCTCTCCATCTGGCCCTTCAGCATGTATAAGGTAATACTCCTTAAGGTTGCACACCACTAAATACATCTCCCATAGGGTTACACGTGAAATGCACACTTTTAAAATGGATATTTCTTGACGTTATAAGAAACTGGTAACTTGAAATTTGGTTTCAACTTGAAGATGAAAGCCATGACTACTAACTCAACAACTCATATATGGGGGGTAACCGGCATAATTTTGAGCTAGAGCCTTTTCAAAAAGTACGAGTTGAGTTTTCCTGGTCACACGCAATTGTTGATTAAGATTATTGCGTCAGATACCGGAAATGACCTGAACACAAATGTCTCTGTTAAAATATTAAAAAATCATCATTGCATCAATTTTTTTGGACCTGAAGAACGCTGATGTGTCTGTCAAAATTCACACTATATTAATTTCGCCATAACTTGTAGTAAATACCCTAATTTTAAACTGTAATTTAGAATAGGTCTCCCGTTTCGGCATAGAAACGGGCCGGTTTTGGACTTTTGCCTCAAAGGGGGTAGGGCCAGACGTTATTTAGTGGTGTGAAACCTGAAGGAGACACTTTTTTTATTATTGCCTCATTTTCTCAATCTTTTGCACTTTACATAATGCGTAGTTATGATTTTTGATCAAATATACGACTTCAAAGTGGTAAAAAACAGTGAAAGACATTGTGCGCCATATTGGCTATGTCAGTAGAAAAGTAGATTTTGGTTACCATGATCCTCGTCAAAAAGGCATACGGCACTATGCTAATCACTTGTTGTAAAACATTTTGCATGGAAGTATTGAAATTACAAGGACATTCTGTGAGGTTGACCTATTCAGTAGACACAGCTTAATCAATTTACCCCCCCCCCATGCCCTATCCCCCCCCCCCCCCATATACCCTATGCCCCCCCCCCCCCCCCCCCCACCGCTTACGTTCAACTCTTGCTTCAAATATGTCTTTTTAAATACAATTTAGATCATGTTAGACCCCGCGCCGTTCTGAGAGGGGAGTTTACGGAAGTATGCAAAACTTGTATTCAAATCTTTTTTTCTTCTCACTAGAGCGTAATTCGTTTAAAATTATATTATTGATATTTAAGAAAAAAAGGTTTTCTCCAAATTTTGTTCCTATTAGCGAAATTTAGACCCTCATATCTTAGCCATTTCGATAAATAAACATGATAAACTTTAAATCGTTTAAAGTAATCATTTACGTCTATGGCACGTGTCCGAGAAGTCCTAATGTCGCAGGGTCTTGCATTAAAAAACAGTGGGGTGGAGAAAATGAGCATTTATACACAGCTCTATGGAGAAAAATTTACATAATCGTCGATATCTCGAAAAGAAAATCATTAATCAAACATAATATTTTTTCAAAATAACTTTTTTGGGCAGGGAATATACGGTTTTCTTCTTTAAAAAAAAAAAAAAAAAAAAGATAAAAAAACTAGATAATGACTTTAATTAGTCAGATTGTAGCTTATTTAACCAAACGGACGGATCTTTCATGATGAAACAGATGTGTATACTAAGAGAACGAAGTGTACGGGCCGTAATAATATGTGTTAGAACCAATTTTAACTAGAAGTCTAGTTATCATTGCCGGCAAGTCAGTTTAGACAGCAATGCAGGGGTGAAGGTCAAAGCGCCTTGACCCTCTGTATAGGTTGCACACCACTAAATACATCTCCCATAGGGTTACACGTGAAATGCACACTTTTAAAATGGATATTTCTTGACGTTATAAGAAACTGGTAACTTGAAATTTGGTTTCAACTTGAAGATGAAAGCCATGACTACTAACTCAACAACTCATATATGGGGGGTAACCGGCATAATTTTGAGCTAGAGCCTTTTCAAAAAGTACGAGTTGAGTTTTCCTGGTCACACGCAATTGTTGATTAAGATTATTGCGTCAGATACCGGAAATGACCTGAACACAAATGTCTCTGTTAAAATATTAAAAAATCATCATTGCATCAATTTTTTTGGACCTGAAGAACGCTGATGTGTCTGTCAAAATTCACACTATATTAATTTCGCCATAACTTGTAGTAAATACCCTAATTTTAAACTGTAATTTAGAATAGGTCTCCCGTTTCGGCATAGAAACGGGCCGGTTTTGGACTTTTGCCTCAAAGGGGGTAGGGCCAGACGTTATTTAGTGGTGTGAAACCTGAAGTATAACCTTTAGGCAGTCTGCTCTAAACACATTCAAGGCCAAAACGCCTATCAAAACCTGTTTTTGCCACTGAACATGTATAAAGCAACACTTCCTATGCATAACCGTTGGGCAGTATACTTTATACATGCTGAAGGGCCAGAACAACATACAAGGTTTTGACAGAACAAAGACGATATCTCCTCTCTTTCCTTGCAGTCTGATGTATGGGCATTAGGATGCTGTGTGTATGAGATGGCAACGTTGAAACATGCTTTCAATGCTAGAGATATGAACTCGCTAGTCTACAAAATTCTTAGAGGAAAGGTAAGAAATATTGATCAGATCATGAATCACCATCTATACTTTGCGTCGCCTCAAATTCGGGGGACGTCAGCATATCATGTGATTGCATTATAATATTGTGTGGGTAACCCTTATGTGAGGACGTTTGCATCTGCATGATCAAAAAAGAATGCTTGCTAAAAGCTGCACTTAGGCCACGAAAAAACCACCCTGTTCTACGGGGCCGACCAACTCTTAAAAAAGGAAAATCAAATTTCCCCCATAAAATTTGAAATTTTGTGCCCTCCCCGCTCTCAAATTTTGGCGACAACTTTCAGAAGTTGACAGCCTGGTAATAAAAAATAAATAAAAAAACGTCTGACCGACTAAACCTATCCGTAGAACAGGGTATTTTTCGTCACCTTATGACTAGAATAAGCGCAAGTGTCACCTCCCAACTTCAAGGTGTCAAAGAGACTAAGGGCACAGGGGTGTGCATCATGTGACGAGATGAATGTGATGCAGTGGAGTGATTTAACTCAAATTTTGGAATCGGACTGTTAGTATAACATCTTTTTCGGAATAGAAAACATGTTAAAATTTGTTTTTTTACACACCTTGTACTATATTGTTAAATAATAATTCTGAATTAGATTATTTAAATCTAATAAATATTATACTGGACATGTGTGGTCGCACGTTTTGTCTAGTGGATTGGGCAACATACAAGATGGTTGCAAGTTTGAGTTCCACTGCGACCAACATGTTGTGTCTTTGGGCAAAGCTTTTTACCATACATGCCTTTTTTCCACCAAGGTGCTGAAATGAGGAAATGTTTGGAGATTATCAAAATCAGAGTGGCCGTTCATTCATTGTATACAGGTATTCAATTTATTGTGGCCCAAATGGGTTACAATAGATATCGACCAAATTCCTCAAGTGCATGTGTATTTTTAAGAGTGACTACACGATCTGCATGTCAGCTTGCATCGGGCACGGTTGAGTAATCATTCAAGGTGTACAATTAGTGCATGAGTTTAGTTAAACACGCGTTAAGTTACCCCATACCCATATTTAAAGTTAGACGCTTTCAAGTGAGTTAGACACATATTTGAGTTAAATGTGTGTTTAGCTTAAAGCCGCGTTTTAAACACATACAAGAAAACGGCCCTATGTTTCTGAAAGGAATGTGTGCCATTATCAGTACTAGCGGGCACCAGCGCTTCGCGCTGGACCCGCTAGAAGATTTCACGGGGAATAAGTAAACAAAGCGTAAGAAAATTTGATACAATAATATCAAGAACATGTCCTACATATGTATACATAATGCAGACAGGGCCCTATAAATAATCCGAATAGCGCAGGTGCTTTTGATAATCCAGGTATACATGTGCCTTACTCATGTTAATCTATATAGGTAGGCCTACGTTTGTGTTTCCAGATACCTATGTATAGGCCTCCCATGAGACCTGAAATGCAGGTAGGCCTACCCGTTGTCCCATTATATCCAGGGACCCCATAATCCCTACCCCCTACCCAGTTACCCCTGGTGCCCTTAATAATGCACCGAATACCACATAATCAAGGTAGGCCTACTGCAGTGTGCCGTTATCTCGAGATACCCAGGTGCCCTTACTTTATCATAGTCAAGTAAATTAAACGCGGGTGCCGAAGATTGCGGGCAGTAAAAGTCATAGGCCTATCACATAGGCAGAGGTGAGTATATCATAGCGTTATAAATGTTTATATAAATATCAAGAGTATGTCCTTAAATAATTCAGGTACTAAAGTGCCCTTGATATCATGTAAGTGACATGGTGCCCTTAATACACCATGAGCCTAGGCCCAATGTGCTCTTAAATAATACAGATACCCATGTTCCTAATCCAAGTAGGCCTACTCCATCAACGTGTTCTTAATACCCAGTTAGTACCTCCTGTCAGCGCATGTCTCTACCTATTTTGTACACCAAATAATAAAAAGTTGAATTTTAATGTCAAAATTGAAAGTTACTTAAAATTTAGATTTTAAATGTCTCCCCCGATTCTTTTATTGCCCCACCACACCGTTTTCCTCCTTTAACATTTTGGTGCTGGTGTCGCCACTTCCCATATGCATGCACATACTGTATCCACGGTAATTCAGTAGGCCTACGTTCTGAGCGTTATAGTTTTATAGTCGGTCGTTTAGTTTTATGGTCGTCCGATTCTATCATCAAGATCACTTGTACCATTCCACGCTTGTACTTTACACAATGTGTGCCATCCGGGTTTTGTTTGGCCTATTTACATTAAATACATTATTCCTCCAATAGGCATGTGGGGCCTTAACCGTTAACGTATAGTATGTAGTCCCTTTGTCATGTTTGCTGTGTTCTATAAAGCCTCCCGAGATACTATCTGAGTGTACACCCTTAAAATGCAGTTATCACAGGTGGCCCACCTGTGCATAGTATTAGTATCCAGGTAATTTGAGACTCGTTTTATAGTGAACCCCGTAATCCAGATACCACGGATGCCCTAAATAATCCAGACACTCTATAATAATCATGATAATGTACCACACAAAAAACACGTTCCGTTTATCCAGATGCCCCATGTGCCCTTATATCCAAGTGCGGAGAGGAGGAGGTGGCTTTAGGGTACACTATTAGAAAAAGGGGTGCTTCAGAGGGGTTCTTGGCTGTCCCGTATATGGTTTAAAGGTTCTTTGATTTTAAAGGCCCCAAAAGGTTCTGTAGAGAACCTTTAGCGGTTCTAAAGACCAATGTTTGCCCATATTTTGCCCACTTTGAACCTTAAAATGGTTCTTTTTGGAACCTTTTAAGGTGATAAGGGTTCCATACGGGACAGCCAAGAACCCCTGAAGCATCCTTTTTCTTAGAGTGTACGGACTGCCTGCTTTCACCCTGCCACGTTACAATGTGCAGTTTGCGCCACAAACGCGTATACACTTTGTATGCGTCATTACGTGTGCGCTGAATCGCGCGCACCATGATAAACGCGGTCGCGCAGCTTCAACATAGGAACTGTTGTTATGGTACCGCCACAGTTTCTTTATCGTTAGCAAACTACGCGTTCATCTATGTTACTAATGCGAGAGTGTCACTTTAAGATCTGTGTAAGAGTTTTTATTTACATTTAGAAAATGTCGTAAAATAATTTTATTTGTCGGACGGATAGTCACGTATAAATGCTTGTACTCATGCGATCTTTAAGAATAACAAACGGCCGCATATACAGAAATGTAGCTATATCCCTGATGAAAATATTTTGGGTGAAGACCATATGTCATCACTCACTCCGAAAACCACAATTTTTGCCCGAACAGTAGCTATCCGAGTAAAATAAATTCAACATTTCGGATTATCATCTGTGATCCTTTCTGCGCATGTCTGAAAACGGGAAAATACTGGCATTGAACTATCTAATTAGCTCGTCTATTAGAGGCGCAATTACCACGCTTTTTCAGTTGAAGAGGGACGCGAGTGTAAAATTATTATTGAACTATCTAATCAGGCGAGGGACCGAAAATTAGTATATAGATTAGTAAGATAAGCAGCCTGGCTGAAGCGAACTCATTCTGGTGTATCCTAGAAACAGTAGAATAACTATAAGGCCAATAACAACAAAAGTTGACTTTCCGACCGACCGGAATTTTCGGAAATCTAGGGTCGCTATTTTTAATTTAAAAAATTTGAAAGAAGCACATAACAATAAAGAAAGATGAAAACGTGTTTTTGAGTAGTATCTGCTTGTTTAAAAAAATTTAAAAAAAATCTTTTTTTTTTTTCTTCTTTAAAACGTGTTTTTGTGTGGTATTTCCCTGTTGAGATTTTCAAAAAAATTTAAGAATAAAATTAAAAAATCCGACCGTCCGACCCACACTCTGGACCTGAAAGGGCAAGTCAACTTCTTTTTTGTTGTTGGCCTAATTGTGAAATGCATTGATCAAATTTGGAAAAACCCTATATAAAAACCGACATTTTATTTATTTTCTGTCGTATCGACTAGATGCCGGCCATGCCACAAAGATACAGTAATGACCTGATAGAACTCATTAAAGTTATGCTACAACAGAGTCCCGAGAAGAGACCAAGTGTGGCACGTATACTACGCAATCCATTCATCAAGAAACATATAGCAATCTTCCTGGAGGGAACAAGGGCACGGTAAGCAAATGAAATATGTAGAAGGCATATTATATTATTTATATCAGACTTATGAGAAGTACAAGTGTACATTCAGTATTGTAGACAAAAAGTTCCTGGATGGGCAAAATATTAAACGAAAGACACTGAGCATAATAGGAAATTAAAGTTACACAGTTCACGAGGTGATCAAGAAATGAAGAATGTCCTTGACCAGGATTTACCAACTGAGCTAATCGGCCCTCTTTATGGCAAAAGAATGTATCTTATATGTAGTTTTCTAACAGTATACTTCCTTTTAACATGATCAAAGTTAGCTTTTTTCTCCATAAATCATGTAGTGGTAAAAGGCAGTATATTACTTTTATTGTCTTTAAAAGTTGCAACCTTTTCCTAAGTGAGTATTATTGAACCAAGTTAACACAATCCATGTTAAAGGGAAGTATATCATTAGGAAAGTACATCTAAGATACATCCTTTTGCCATAAAAGGGATGTAATGAGGAATGCTTCGATATCAATTTCCTTGACTGGAATTTGAACCCAGGACCTCCTGAACTCCAGACTCTACCAAATTAGCTAAATAGGACAATTGGTATCCTTGTGCATTTTTTAACCCTTCAATACCAATTGTCCTCATTAGCTCAGTTCCGTCTGGAGTTGGGGATGTCCCGGGTTCAAATCCCGGTCGAGAACCACCACAAATGAAAGATAAATTATTATCAATAGGCATGATTGTATACATGCACATATGATCCAGGGATGTAAGTTCTCAGGCTTTTGCCTGATTTCAGGCCTTCTTGTACATTCTTAGGCTTTGTTATCCAGGCTTTCCCTGTACAAAAGTATCGACAACTCAAAATTATCCGGCTTTTCAGGCCCCTCTGTGAAAATAAGCAGAACTCGCTTACATCCCTGTGATACACACTCCCATTAAAAATTAGGTCTCATTGGGTCTTCTCATTTCAGTCCACAAACTGAACACTTCTTAACATGAAAACAATAAAATTAGCTCCCATAGATGATAGATAGTATCACCATCATTCATTCTTTTAAAAAAACCTGTTATACAGGCAAACTAACCTCTCAGGTATGGTCGTTTGGGTGGTTTTTATTATTTTGTTTTGTTTTCAAAGATTTTGTGAAACTATTGGTGAATTTTGCCAATATTTAAAATGTTCAAACATTTTCACACAAAAAATGAAAACATTTTCAAAAAAGCCCCCCAAAAAACCTGCTCTACAGGCAAACAAACTTCTCTGAAAGAGTCAGGCAGTTTTTGTTGTTGTTGTTTAGGGGGTGGGGGGTTCAACATTTTGGAAGTACCCCACAATCAATTATGTTGGCCAGATATGACTCCTGTTTGAGGAACTTAGAAGACATCAGTAGACAAATCAATTTTGCATATGATAGCTTTGTATTACCATATTTTATAAACCACTGTTTCTTTGAGATTTTTTTTTTTTTTGCCCCAAATGCTCAACAGTCTTTCCTCCATTTTATTCCACAAATACGATGGAATTAAGTGCGTGTCAATATAATTGCCCTCTACAAAGCATCCCTTTTTCAGAAAGACATCAGTGATGTCACAATTGTGAAATCACATTTGGATGTTTTTCTTGGATGCGGATACAACACCCTGAGTGACTTACCTCAGTGATTTGTCTTGTCTTGTTATACTGACCATCTTCTCTATTCATTTATTTTACTTCATTCAGGAGGCCAAGCACAACGAGCAATTCTGAGTCTGGTAGAAGAAGAGGCTCTGCAATCGGGGTATGCTTATTAAGTCACAATAACATTGCAAATGAAGTCTATACATTTGTAATTTTTTCATAACCTGTACCCACAAAAACACCTACGATATAAATTACGCAATTAAAACAATGTTTTGAAGGGTTTTTGTATTGGGATTTATTAAACTATTGATGATCATGTTTGAAAATTCCCTTTTTTGAGGAGCACTGCTTTTGTTCACTCCATTTTAGTACACCTTTTCCATGTTTTCTCTCCAAAAGAAATGGCTGGGCCTATTTTATGGTTGGTTTGAGTTATTTTTATCAAAATTATTTTGTGGCCATCTTCAAGTATACATGTGGCAGATCTAAAAGTGTGATACATGTAAAAGGGCAACATGCAACTATTCAAACCCATGTAATGCAACATTGAGTAGGAAAAGCACAAATTGGTTCAGTTACCAAAATAACGTTAAGACTACAAAAGATTATCGATGTGAGTACTATGAATTTGTTTATGTTTTTTTTGTCAGAAATATTTTTGAATACTCATCTGTTCAGAGAACTTTCTTACTTCACTGTCACGCTCTATTGTAAAATGTCTCATTGGGTACAGAAAAACATACAAACTGCACAAATTTCTCTTCAATCACCAAATTCAAAAGAGCTTTTTATAAACATTTGCTCTTTAAACCACTTTTTCCAACAGGATATTAAAGAGGAAGGTAGTCGACCACGGCCTAGCAGTGCGGGAGATGCCAAGAAACCATCTAGGACAGCTGCCAAAAAGAAGGCAGCAAGTGTCTCCAGCAATAGACCTGATAGCGGATCTAAACGACCTGACAGTGGCTCTAAGCGTGATGGGAGACCTGGCAGTGCTGGCAAAGAGAGGCCGAGCAGTGCTGGCAAGGAGAAAAAAGTCCGCCATCCCGGCTCAGATAAGGTGACCTAATTTGACCCATTTTTGCTTGCAAAATAGTGACCCAGCAGTCACCATGGATTTGTTGTTGTTTATCAGTATTTATTTGAAAATGGCTAGTATTTAGAAACCATGATGGTTGCCGAATTAGCCAGTTAAAATTGTCCGTTTGACTCTATTTTTGTTTTTTCTTGTTTTATTTTGTGTGTAGTTTTATACTCCAATTAAATCCTAACGCTTCCACCTTTCAGATTTTTTCAGCTACAGAAAAAGTAAGTTTTAAATCAGAGCATCAAAGCCCCATTTTTGTTGCCACTAAGGGCAGCCATTTTCACCGAACACCCTTATTACACTCCTGATTTCATGCTTAGAAGGTCCCACACCACCAAATAAGATCCTTATGGCTTTATGTGGTTAAGAGGTCAAATTCAAACTGGTTCAATCAAATCATATTATTAAATCATCTTTATTCAGTCAAATAACCACATCAAAATAAAGAAGAGAACATTAAAAACCAAGACAACTGGGGCCTATACTGACCACCAGGCAAGGTGTTACATAAAGTACTATTGCACAACGATCAATATAAAAATCACATTTAACATTAAAAAGGGAGGTGAGTCGGTCGTGACAGACCTGCTGCCATGAGGACCTATATACAATTGGTAACGTTCCAATCCCGTTCGTGTCTTGATTGGAAAATGGAAAAAGAAGACATCAGCAGACTCTTTTTCGAGATGTTGTTTTTGAGAGCTTTGTATTTAACGTTGCACTTTAGGGTTCGTAGGAGACCTCTCAGACGTGTCTTATTATATTTTGTTATGAGGCCCCTTGATCCTATTTCAAAGGGGATCAAGGAGCACTTGTAGCCTGCGTCCGAGATATCTCCTACCAGGGCAGCATATCTGTCAGTCTTGAGTTTATTAGCTTTATCAACATTTGTTTCAAACGGCACTGTGAGCTCAAATAAAATGATCCTTTTTTGAGCAGGGAATGTTAGAACAATATCAGGTTTTTGAGCTGTTGGTATGATGTCAGGAGGAACTGTCCCCCCTCCGGTGAGGTACCCTTCTATATCAGCGTTGATCAAGATGCCCTTGTCTTTAAAAGTCTCACTATCTTCGAAAGCGGAGATCAGAATGCGGATGATATTGTTGTGCCGCCAGAGGTAGCGATCAAGCATCTGATTACAATTATTGAGGATGTGGAGAAGAGTACCTTTTTTGGAACAGAGGGGCAGTTACTACTTAGACGTTTCCCCCATTTGCAAGGTTTGCAAATGTGGGGAGACTGTCAATTGCAGCATTAATTGCAAACTTAAGAATGCCTTCAGGAAGACCATACATAATAGATTTTATTTTTTGAAGATCTATGTCTTACTTTTGTGGGGTTTGACCAGTATTTTTCTTCACTATGGGCCAATGAAATCTAGCTTAGGTTCGATAGGCTGTCTAGATTCTAAGATAAGTTTTTATGTCTACATCAGTGGAAACAGTGAAATCATGTAAAATAATACCAGTCAAGAAAAAAACTAGAGATTTGGGGCCAAATATCGAGGAAACAACTTACAAATGCCATATTAAAAAATAGGGCGATTTACCGCACTTTGACCCTTTTCTAGATATTAAAATTAGACTTACGAAGGGGTCTATCCTACTTTAAAAACACAAACGGTTATTGGCAGTAAGACAAAAATATCATTTGGAGGTGTGCAGTCAGAAACACTTTCAACAAACCGTACCGTATTTCACAGAACCGTAATTAGTTAACATTATCAAGATTTAGTGCCATTCATTGTGACCATTTCTCTTACTACTCTACATATAGCCTGTAACGCCAAGGAAAGCCCGCCCTCTACCAACTCCACCTACAAAGACAGGTAGCACCCCACGTAAGAGTGCCAGTGCAGCCAGGAAATCAACTAAGAGTGCTTCCTCTTCTGCATCTAGTTCAGTTTCTAGCTCCAAAGGGGAATCAGGCACACCCCGGGAAGACGATGAAGTGGTAATTATGCATTGCATCAAAAGCTTGATATTGTCTGTTGTGGAGACAAAATTGAAATTTTAACAATATTTGACAGAATAGATAAAAGCTTTCCAATGATAGCTTGTTTTTGAAAGTTTAAAGTTATACTTTTAAAATATGCGGAAAAGAGAGGTGTGGGGGGGGGGGGGGGGGGGGGGGGATAAACTGATGGGGGGGGGGGGGAATGACAACAAATGATTGTCTCAGAGATTTAATGTTGCAATCCCATAAGGCAAGGCTTTTTTATCCCCCTGGTTTGTAAAACCAGAAGGGGATTTTGTCATGTCAATGTCCGTGCGTCCATCCGAGCGTGTGTGCCTTTTTGGTTAGCCTTTCCCCCCGAATGCTGTATCTTTTGAATGGATGGACGGATGGACTTCAAACCTTCAGCGATAGGTAGGCCATGGTCAATTAATGTGGCTGTTTTTTGGGGGGTCTAATTTGCATAGGTCATCTGAGGTCAAAGGTCATCCAGAGGTCAAATCGTAAAAGTTGCCCGATTGACTTCAAACTTGGAGAAAAGAAACATGAACACCAGGTGAACATTTTTTGGGTCTGATTTACATAGGTCAAACTTGGAGAAAAGAAACATGATCACCGGGTGGACATGTCTAAAATAAATTAGAGGTCTTCCGAGGTCATTTGAGGTCAAAGGTCATCCAGAGGTCAAATCATAAAAGTTGCCCGATTGACTTCAAACTTGGAGAAAAGAAACATGATCACCGGTTGAACATGTCTAAAATAAATTAGAGGTCATCCGAGGTCAAAGGTCATCCAGAGGTCAAATCGTAAAAGTGGCCCGATTGACGTCAAACTTGGAGAAAAGAAACATGAACACCGGGGGAACATGTCTAAAATTAATTAGAGGTCATCCGAGGGTCAACGGTCATTAGAGGTCATTCAAGGTCAAAGGTCATCAAGGGGTTAAATCGTGCAATGAACACCGGGGGAACATGTCAAAAATAATTAGAGGTCATCTGAGGTCAAAGATCATCCAAAGGTAAAATCATTAAAGCTGCCTGATTGACGTCAACCTTGGAGAGAAAAAAAACATGAACACTGGGGGAACATGACCCCTATGTGACCTTTTACCTACTTTAGTTGATCTCCCAGCCAGGGGGATTCGCAAGTCATGACTTGCAGTATTTTTAAAGAGAGTAATTACTCAACACTTTTGAAATGCACCACTCAGATAGCAATGATCAATCATTCATAGATTTATAACAAACTCATGACTGTCTCTATAGCCATGTATCAAATCTTTAGTTGTTGTGTCCAAAGGCCCCTCTCATTATTACATTGTGATTGAGCCCCAATCCTTTATTACTCTCAAATCAAGAGCTTTGCGCACACTTTTGCGCCGTTTATGAGTGATTGATTTTCAGCGAAAATCTTCTGAAAATCCCATGTTTGCTGATTGGTTACTGATGTGGTATAATAATAGGTCATCAATTTCAATACATGCATTGCCAAACATTGTCATCAATGAAAGTGGGCGATGCTATTTTTGCCTCTCCATGACGTGACGATATATGTTAATTGACATACAAGACATGCACTAAGGAAGTTGTGATTGAACAAAAAAGATCCTCTCTCAGAATTTTGGTTCGGAGCACGGTTTCGCTCCTCTGCTGTTCCACTTTGGTGGTAAGCGTAAAGGATTGTGAGGGTATTTAACAAAGACCAGGTTGTATGTGAAAAGGTTTGATTGATCATACTTCAATATATTATAAGTTTATATATACTTATTATTAATTAACTACAGATGCGTTCTGTAAACCGATCAGCTAGGGCGAGGAGGAGGGCCGATCAATTACGAGAATCACAGGAACAAGGCACTCCAACAGGACCTACAGGTAGGTTACATAACTGAAGAAGAAAAAAATGAAGATAAGAAAAGAGAAAAAACTGTTCTACAGCCGACCCATAAAGTGAATACTGACCCATATTATGGAAAAAAATTGGATATTTTTTCTTTGAGGTTTTCCTAAAATGGCAAATTGTTACAGAATTGTGTGGTTTTTTGTGTCATTTTCAGGAGCCTGGCCTAACCTGTAGAACAACAGGCTTTTATTTTAATTTTATTTTTCATCGTGCAAGTCTTATTTTATTCATTTTGTGGTTAATAAATAAGAAATATTGAAATAAAAGAGATTGTAAAAAGTCATTGTAGCCAACAATCAATTATGTTGCTCTAAAAGTGGTACTTTGTTTAACTATTTAGTTATGTTTTGCGCTTTGACGATTTGTAACTGTTGAGTACTTTTAATTTGGGGATTTGTAGCTTCATCACATAGACCTATACGCTAAAGAAATTTATTCGCATGTTATTATTTTTGCAGTAGCAGATTCGAACGTGAAAAGTATGAAAATATATTTCCCTTTTTACATACGTTGCAAGATATGACTCATTGTGAACAGAGCTGGGAAAGCATATTCATGGATAAAGTCAATTTTATTACTCAAAAGCTGGTTGAACCAATCAAATTCACTTTTCCTCATCGAAATTAAGATTTTGATTCAGAAGAAGTTCATATTGTTCTCATTACCACTGCGAAATGTTATATTATAGGCCTGAAAGATATTTCCTTTAGATGCTATAAGTAAAAAAGTGGTGAATTCCCTCCAAAAGTGGTTTATTATCATCCATACTTGGGGCTTTAGGGATGGACATGCAGGACTTACATCTAAATTGATTTGTTTGTATGTTAGAATTAAATTAAGCTTAAATATTTTGACAATATCATATATTTTTACACAATTTTCAAAGAAATACCACACAGAAAATCAAACACATTATTGTTAAGGAACAGAATGACTTTGTTTTGAAAGCTGGTCCTAAACTATGGAATGATCTACCCAACAACATCAGACTCTGTGAATCCTTACAAGTTTTCAAAAAACAACTGAAGACTCATCTGTTTCCTACTTAGTTGTTCTTTCTGTATACATGTAGTACTAGTTTTTATTGGTACATTTTGATGTGTTTGTTGATTGTACTGTTTTGTTTGTTTGCTGCCAGCGCCGTGATCTAAATGAAATAGCGCTTTATAAAATCTCATATGTATGTATGTATGTATAAAGCAGTTCTGGTAAGCTTACATTTCATGCCAGAGCTTCTTCTCTTTGGAACAGTGTTTCACCAACAATATATATTGAGTTATGAAATATTTCACTGGAGTCAATTTAAGGGGGACTCAAGTTTTGTTTTGAATTTTGTGAGTGCTGTAATTATTGAACTATAACTCAAATGTATGTGAAAGTATACATTTTTGACCCAAACTTTTTGAACAAAGCTAACAAAAATAATTGTAAGCAAAAATGCCCAAATCGCTTGATTATGACGTAAAGACCCTAACTTAGGGAATTGTGGTGGGTTTTTTTTAACCTAATCTAATATATTTTGAAATTTTGACTAAAAAGTGCCAAAAAAAAATGTAATTATTTTTTTTCTCACTATAATTAGTGAGAAAATTCAAAAAATCAAATCAAAAACTTCCTTGATTCCCCCTTAAGTCATGTATAACCTCTTTGCACTAGATTATTATTATATAGATTTAACAAACTATCTGTATATTTTAATGCATGCATAAAATGAAGGCCTACTTGGAAAGCTGTGCCGATCACTGAAGTGTTTTACTCTCAATAAATAAAGCATGAAAAGAATTAATAATAGAAAATTAAAACATTTTGTTTGTCTTCTGAATATTACTTTCAGTTCGTAGAGGATCCGAACCTGTGCCACTTCATAAGAATAATACTAGAGAGTCCTCGGACAGTGGTCTTGGTACAGATTCAATAGATGGACGTATACAGAAGAAAACACCAGTGGAACGTACAAGATCTGAACCAGGGTCCCCTAGCAAGGTAGGTGTGGATAGGGTTTCCAAGATTCAAACTGGGGTCCCCTAGCAAGGTAGACTAAGTAGTGTTCCCACGATCCGAACCAGGGTCCCCTAGCAAGGTAGGTGGTGGATAGGGTTCCCAAGATTCAAACTGGGGTCCCCTAGCAAGGTAGGCGTGGATAGGGTTCCCAAGATCCGAACCAGGGTCCCCTAGCAAGGTAGGCATGGATACGGTTCCTAAGATCTGAAACAAGGGTCCCCTAGCAAGGTAGGCATAGATAGGGTTCCCACGATCCGAACCAGGGTCCCCTAGCAAGTTAGACATGGATAAGGGTTCCCACGATCCGAACCAGAGTCCCCTAGCAAGGTAGGTGTGGATAGAGATCCGAACCAGGGTCCCCTAGCAAGGTAGGCATGGATAAAGTTACCAAGATCCGAACCAGGGTCTCTAGCAAGGTACGTGTGGATAGGGTTTCCAAGATCCGAACCAGGGTCCCCTAGCAGCTATGACCCACAACTTGGAACCAATTGCATACAAAGTAACAGTGAAATGAGTAGAATGTCATTACACCTTTCTGGAATCCAAATAAATGTATGCAAATTGATTTGGATTCACACCATTCTATAATGGAAGTATGGAAACTGATATATATTTACAATCTTAGAGATTCTTTTCCAGAATGGATACTCGGATTATCGCCAGAATTCTAACCCTATTTTCTTATTTGGCCGCGATTTGATTTGAACTGTTAAAAGTCATTTACCCATTGGTTTGTTTGTTTTTTAAGGCATCAAATAATAGACATCAAGAACCTGCTGATGATTCCTCTTCTGAAGAAGATGAAGAGGATGATGACAATAACAGGTAACCCAGATAACACAAATGCGTCGGGCCGACGTCGGCTTTTGGTCGGACCAAACGTCCCGGAGACGTCGGCTCAGGGGTCGGCTGCTCATGGGGCCTACGTCGGGCCGACCGTTTGTGAGAAAGGTCGGGCGGACGTCGGCTAAACGTCTTGCCGACCCAGAATCCGACCTAAGGGTCCTGTGAACGACATGTTGCCGACGTCTATTTAACGTTAAGCGTACTTCCTACCGACTATAAACCGACCTACCGTTTCCGACCGAATATTAACGTACGGCCGACGTAATTTATGGACTACGTTTATTATCAGACGTTAGTGGGACATTCGGCCGACGTGAGCACTGGGAAGTCTATTTACGGACGTTGGCGGGACATTCGGCCGACTACGTGCTAATTACATAGGCCGTGAGCGTCTTCACGCCGACCAAACGATAACGTACGGCCGACGTGAGCACCGGGAAGTTTATTAACGGACGTTGGTGGGACATTCGGCCGACCGCGTGCCAATAGGTCGTGTGCGTCTTCACGCCGACCAAACGATAACGTTCGGCCGACGTGAGCAAGGGAAAGTGTATTAACGGACGTTGGTGGGACATTTGGCCGACCACGTGCGAATTACATGGGTCGTGTGTGCGACTTACCGCCGACGTTAGCACGGGGAAGTTTATTAACGGACGTCGGTAGGACATTAGACCGACCGCGTGCCAATTACATAGGTCGGGTGTGCGACTTACAGCCTACCAAACGTTAGCGAGGCACGGGGCAGTTTATTTCCGGACGTTTGGTAGGACATTCGGTGGGCCACGTGCTGATTACATAGACCCTCCCTAACCGACTTACAGCAGACAACAACGCTTACGCCGCCCGACTCCTGTCGACTGAAATTACCTAAATGATGATGTTAATAAACACGATCGAGACAATGGTGCGTTTTTCTTTTTTTATAATAAACTTTTAACACATGAGTAGATAACAATTAACAAGATTTCTCAAATAAGAAGCAAAAAGGAAACTTTCAAGTATACAATGTATATTCCAACAGAAGCTTGAACATACATACTAGTAGTACTGAATGTCTAAAAATGTCAGCATACTACATGTGCCCGCCAACAAACTAGTATCTGCGGCGGCGGAACAATTTTTCTACGGCAAGGTAATGGCACATTCAATATTAACATTTTCCACGCGGCAGTCGTCTGTAGACGATTTTCCACGCGGCAGTCGTCTGCATGCAGACGACATTTCAAAAGTTCACAAAATGTCTAAAAATTGACATTGTATTGAATTTGAATACCCTATTTAGAATTACTATAAGAAATGAATTGAAAGACGTACAAACATGCCTAGTCTTGGTTCTGTTATACTTGAGGTAGACTTTGAAAATTGAGAAAGGTTTCTGAAAAATCTGTTTTGTATATGGCATAACTAATTGCCGCGTGGAAAGTGTTGAGACATTTTTAGACATTCAGTAGTACTAGTTATATTATATAGTAATACAGGCACCATGTCAGAACACGTTGGTTGCTCGTTATGTAGATTATCTTGGCGTATATTTACTGGGAACGCGTGGTGACATGGTGCTCACAAATGTATACATTTTTGGAAAGCTGAAGATAAGTAAACTCTATTTGGGTCATACAGATGTGATCATAAAAAGGTGAGTTGGTTATACAATATTTTTAACTTCAGTAATAATCAACTTTTCGACAATATGGACGGAAGGGAAGTCTTCTGTGTATACAAAAAACACACGTGATTATCTGAGAATATAGTTGTTCAAAAATAACTTGCAAATCTTTCGACAAGTCACTATAAAAAAGTTACTGCAAATTTGACCTTAAATACACCAAATACCTATTAATTTACAGACTAAAAACTAACTTTTAAGAGGTCACAATTATTGATAACATTTAGCAGGGACCCGTTAACACAAAATCACCAGGCCCTCCCAGTCACAGTGATACAGATAATTGTTGTATCATTACGTAGAGCTTGGGCCTTGGAACTACTTCACATTATAAGACATTTTGTGTTAACAGTTTTGTGTTAAAGAGGTTCCAATGAGGTAACAAATCAATATTAACACTAATACGACAGTTATACTAAAGTAAATAAATAGTTAAAATAAAGGGTCATGAAGATGAGTAAACATCTATACAATGTGAAGTCACACAAGAGTTAATCATAACAGGTGAGTTGGTTTAAAAAATATTTCGAACTTGCAGTAATCAACAACATTTCAAGAATCTGGACGGAGGATAGAGAAGTATTCTGTGTATAAAAACCCCACTTGTTTATCTTGGGAATATATTTGCTCAAAAATACATTCTACATCTTTCAGCAAGTCACTATATTAAAACTTTACAGCAACTTTTATATTTAATACTATTTACCTGTTAATTTACAGACTAAGACTAACCTTTAAGAGATCACAATTGTTAATAACATTAAACAGATGGACCCTAACCCAAAATCACCATGCCCTTCATTCACAGTAATACAGATAATTGTGGTATCATTACGTAAAGCTTGGGCCTTGGAACTACTTCACATAATCAGACATTTTGTGAAAAAACAAACAGTTTGTGTTAAAGAGGTTCCATTGAAGTTACACTGTTACATGTATCAATATTAACACTAATACGAGTCTACGACAGCTAGCTATACTAAGTAAATAAATAGTTAAAATAAAGGGTCATGAAGATAAGTAAACTACCTATACAATGTGAAGTCATACAGAGGCGATCAAAAAAAGTTGAGTTGGTTAATTAATATCATATTTCGAACTTTCAGTAATTTAAACAACATTTCAAGAATTTGGACAGAGAAATCTTGTGTATAAAAAAACCCACTTGTTTATCTTGGGAATATAGTTGTTCAAAAATAACTCTTAAGAAGTCACTTTAATTAAAAAAAAGTTACAGCAACTTTTATATTAAATACACCATTAACCTGTTAATTTACAGACTAAGACTAACCTTTAAGAGATCACAATTCGAGGGTTTCGTGCAATAAAGGGCTATCTTCATTTTGGTCATTTTGAGGAAAAAGTGAATTAAAGATTTGTACCCATCAATGTCACCAATGGGTTTTGACAAGTTGGAAGCAATGCTATTCAAACCTTTTTGATTAGGTGAATTTACTATTTTCTCATCATTAGGTTCCTGATATTGTGCGGATCATTTTAATACCAAAATCTCATTTAGCCAAAAATGCAGATAGCCCTTTGTTACACTAAACCCTCGAATTGTTAGGGAGCCCATTAACCCAAAATCACCAGGCCCTTCAGTTACACTAATACAGACAATTGTGGTATCATTACATAAACAGGCATGAGAATAAATTTGCATGAACAAGCCTGTAGCCTACAGCCTCAAAAAGGGTGTATTAAATTTTGCCAACATAGGCCAAAAATAGAATAAAATGCGGACATTTGGAAAATAAAATAGCCTGAAAATGTTCATGCTTGCGTAAAGCTATGGCCTCAGAACTACATCACATTATCAGGAATTTTGTGTTAACAGTTTTGTGTTAATTGTAGTTACAATACTAAACTAAATAGATAGATCAAATAAAGGGTCATGTGCCACGAGTAGTGACCCTTGATACGTACACGTAATTGAAGCTGAAAAGTCATGTGATATTTGCTTCGAACATTTATAGCATACATGTACATACATGTAGTCTTAAAGCAATCATAATATTTCAAATATCATTTTGTCAATATCATCAAGGTCATTAATACAGGGTTTGTAGAAAATGTATGTGTATAATAAGTAGACACACCAATATGCAACACTGAGCAATTTTCAAAATTTGGACATCAATGATATTCAATTCAGCAGGATGTTTTGGAAGTACACAAGAGTGTTACAAGGAAAACAATTGTTTTTTATGTCTTCATTTAATAAAGTTTGGTCAGAACAAATAAGCAAAATAAACTGAATTTGCATCATAATTTTGCAATCAAAATGATTAAAACACAATAAATAAACTATATGGGTGTTTCCATAAATTAAGGTCTCACTAGCAAAATACCACTTCTACCACTTCTTGATGGAAGGAGAGGTGAAAATATCACTTTTTGGGCAACATGACAGTGTGACAGTTTTACCGCATTGTCAATTTGTAAGATATACAGCCTGTTACATGTAGGTGGGGTAAAACTGATTATGTACGTCCATAAATGATAACAAACAACTGATTTTGAATATAATAATCAGTTATCATACATAAAATGCTGATGTCAATCACCTTAGTGAATCTCTAAAATGGCTATTCACGCGATGTTTGCTTCAAACAATTAGCTCATTAAATGAAACATGTATGTATACCTTACATGTAGTCTGAAAGCAATCATAATATTTCAAATATCATTTTGTCAATATCAAGGTTATTAATACAGGGTTTGTAGAAAATGTATAATAAATAAACACACTTTATCCAACATTGAGCAATTTTCATACTTTGGACATCAATGATATTCAATTCAGCAGGATGTTTTGGAAGAACAGAGAGTATTAAAAGGAAAACAATTGGTTTTTATAATGTATGTCTTCACTTTAAATAGTTTGGTCAGAACAAATTTGGAATCAAAATGCTTAAAACACAATAAATACTATGGGTGTTTCCATAAATAAAGGTCTCACTAGCAAAACGCCACTCTAACGACTTCATCAGATCAGAACCAAGGAAGTGTAAGCCTCATGCTCACTTTTAGTATTAAATATTGATTTGATGGAAAATATCACTTTTTGGGCAACATTTTTACCTCATTGTCAATTTGTAAGATACACGTGTATATGTACAGCCTGTCGGTGGGGTACCGTAAAACAGATTATGGGCAATTCCATGTTACTCACGTTACGCTTTTTCACTACGTTACACTTTTGGAAGTGCCATATTTTTTAGAAGAACAAGCTTGACAGAATTATTTTTTCTGCAGTAGTTACACAAGACCCAACACTAACTTTATATGCAATTAGAATTGCAATACAAGACATGACTTGCGAGTGAGAAGGAAAACACTTTTGTTACTCACGTTACATTTGATTGGCCATCATAAAATGGCAACAAGCCTTCATTCACAAAGTGTCCTCATACAGGATATTTGTAGAAACAAGTTTAACATGGTTGATAAAGCTAACATTAAGATCTACAAATGCAAGGTGAAACTAATCTGATTAGACAAACACTTTTCAGAAAATTGACCAAAATAGCTGTTACTCACGTTACGTTACTCACGTTACTTGTTTTTGCAAATTCAAATTGAATTTATATAGCTCATGCAGATTAGCTCAAAATGTTATGAAATAGTCTTGACATGATGTATTTAATTTCCCAAAATGTTATTATGTCTCCAAACAGTCAATTATGACCGCTACACAAGTTCACAGGACATTTTGCAAACTCTCTACTGTTATATCAACAATATCTTGATGAAAATGGTATCAGTTTGCATTAAAACAGAAACAATTTGAGAGCTATTTTCTTTTTTGAAACTTAACATTATGTTTAACAAGTGTTAGGTGAAAATAATTGCATATAATTGATGAATTACACCATAGTTATCAAGGTTGCCGAATTCAGCACCTTTGCGCAAAATCAATATTTTTGAACTTAGGAACGATGAACGCAAGAAATATGCAGAAAATGCTCTACAATATTTGTGTACATAAGCTATGCATGTATATTTAACACTTTGTAACCAACAAAATTTAATATTTTCCTTCAAAAGTGACTTTCAGAGGACAAAATTACTGTTTTACTTGTTGAAAAACTTGGAAAGACACGCAATGACCCCTTGAAATAGTGCGTACGAAGTGATGGAAGTGCTAGACTGACATAAGACTGATAAATGAATAAAACTAAGTACAGTAAAAGCAAAAAGAGATCCATTTCTTATTGCTACAATGCATTTTAGGCCGTTACTCACGTTACATTTTTGTTACTCACGTTACAATTGTTACTCACGTTACAGTTTTCAAACCGCTGCCATTTTAATAAAACTACACATAGCCCATTATATTTCCTGTTTTCAAATTAAGTACCTGGAGTATGATTATTATTCCATTTGGCAGAATTTAAAAGCAAAGAACAATTGAGTAGGACAACTATTTGATGTTTATCGTTACTCACGTTACATTTTCAATTACCATCCGACACACAGGAGATTCCTCCCAACTTGTGTCAATGCATAGGTATTTTTCATAGTTGGTAACTTGAAACTAAGGTATTATGCATTTCAGAAATCAACAAATATTTATATTTACGGTTAATATTAATATGTAAGAGGTCAACATAACCTGAACACACATTTTTACTTATTTGTAATGAAAAAACCCACTTTCTAACTTATGACGATCATTTCTTGAAATTTACAAACAAATCATTCAAACATCTGATTGTCCCATATACCTACAAGTGTATACAATAAAATAAAATGGGTAATAAGCATCCAAATTGAATTTAAAATTTTCAGGTCATATCACCAATCTATGGAATTGCCCTTATGATAGATAACAAACTGATTTGACCCCTCTGATAGAATAGAAAAAGGTAAATTTTTGTGTCCATTTCTGAATTGTAAAGGATGAAAATGCTCACCCCTCGGCTAGAATAGAAAAAGGCAAACTTATGTGTGGATATGTGCCCATTTCTGAATTGTAAAGAATGAACATTTTCAACCATCAGCCAAACAGAATAAGGCAAACCTGTGTGTCCATCTGAATTGTAAATGATGCAAGCGATCCATTTCTGAAATGTAAAGGATCAAAATGTTCACCCCTCAGCTAGAATAGAAAAAGGCAATATTGTGTGCCCATTACTGAATTGTAAGGACGAACATTTTCACCCCTCAGCTAGTAAAGAAAAAGTAAACTAGTATCATTGTGTACATGTACATTTCTGAATTGTCAAGGATGAAAATGTTCACCCCTCAACCAGAACCGAAACAGGCAAACAAGTTGTGTTTCCATTTCTGAATTGTAACTTTCAGGATGAATATTTTCACCCCTCATCAGCCGGAATAGAAAAAGGCAATTGTGAGTCCATTTCTAAATTTTAAAGGATGAAAATTATCACCCTTCAGCCAAACAGCCAAAATAGAAAAGGCAAACTTGTTGATCCTTTTCTGAATTGTAAAAGATGAGAATTTTCAACAACAAAAAAACAATGAGCAAAAAAGTCAATGACCTGAAACATGTACAGGTCAATTTCATTATTTTATCATTAATCGGGGTAATCATCCATTAATTTTACAACTTTTCCACAGATTTAGATTACATAATATAATTCGCAAGATTTATACAGCAGATGAAATACCCTTCATTTTTGATGTTCACCCTTCATTTTTGTTAGCTCGGATTATGACGCTATGATCGACAATTTATTGGGTTGATTACATAATTTACACTGCGAATTATGAGCGTTTACTTTTGGACAAACTAAAAGTGAACTCAAAAGTAAACGCAATTCTAAACACAAAAGTAAACGTAAAAGCAAACGCAAAACTAAACGTTTCTTGCATTTTGCACCCAATTGACCTCAACGCACCCTCCATCTGTGATATAATGGGACAGTTATTGATTAGAGGCTGGGTGGAAAACAGAGCTTGTTGTTGGGCTCACAAAAGTGTTTAGTATTGCGTTTACTTTTATTTTGTCCAAAAGTAAACGCTCATAATTTGCAGTGTTAGGCCTACATATGTAAATCATAATTGGTAACAGATCTGTCATTTGAAAGCCCATACATTTAGCTGTGTTCCATAATTTGACCGCTTGGCTGATTTTGGGTGGAGAGTTCAAAATGCATATACATTGTGTGCTACATACTAACATGTGCATGTAACTTTTTAAAACTATAATTCTCGTAGTTGTATGTACATGATTGCAAGTCCAGTCCTGGTACTCTTGGATGAATTGGAAGCTTGGAAGGGGCTCTTAACGATTGGATTCTGGTAGTCTCTCCTGTAGACGGGCAATTTCATGCACAAAACTTGACAAACAATTAGTTACTTCAGTCACGTTTCTCCCTGTTGTAATTGTACAACTTGCATTTTGTATGATTCAATTAAAACCCATCTTCAAAAGGACTGATTATAAATCCAATGTACAATACTTTGGTAATTTGTGGATCCGGGATGCACTGCAATTGAGGTCCAATTGTCTATCATCCCTGATTTCAATGCCTTACAGCTCCTGATCATACTGCTTCCAATTGGTCATCCCTATTCGATCTGTACAAAAACAAAAAGATGCAATAAAATTACTGAGTTTTAATCAAATGAATTAACCCTAACCCCGGTTTAGGGTTTTAGACCGGGATCACAATTTTCGAAAGAAAAAACACCAACTAAATCGCCGGGCCTGGGAAGGGAACCTGCCGGGATTCGATCCGGTGACCATCCGGATCCCAGCCCTATGTCCCATCCACTGCCACGGCCCTCAGCTAACTAATTGTAAAGGCTGCGGCTTGGTTGACTACGTCGAAAACCGGCGGCACAGGCGCTTGGAGATGGACTTAGCATTTTTTAGCATTCAGGGGGGTTACAGTTAATACCAAAATAAAGTCTCTCTTCTTGTATTGTACTGTACCTGTACATGTATATCAGTATTCTATACAGTTTATTGTTTTTTAACGCATGCATATTTATCTTCCGTCTTTCAACGCTCGACGCTCAGAGTGTCACCCCCCCCCCCCCCCCCCCCCCCCCCCCAAGCATTTCTCCAGGTTCTGCGCCGCCCTGCCGCCTACCCTGAGCTGTTTGTGAATGTGTTAGAATTTATTGAAAAAAGTATCAAATACAAATTGTTGTAATACCTACCTCTAATTTGAATTGAAGCACGCATCTGATTATTGGCCTTCACTTTTTATTCTCATGATCGGTCCTAGCCCCTGCTGGATCTCGGGATTGAAAATGATTGATCCATCTCCCTATCTTAAATGTAAACAGCTAGTAGATTTTATTCTGTATTACTTGACTTGAGTTGACCTGTCCTGTCCTTGTTAATTGTTGCAAGTGAGAATGTTGCCATTCAACCCATTGTTGTTGGTCATGTTGGTTGGTGTGTATACACACAATACACATGAATGCATGTAGGCTATAATAATACGGTACTGTTCGTTGTACACTCACGCAGATCAATAAACATACATGATACTAGTTACACACAGTATACACACACCCCTATGTACATGTACATAACTAACGAAAGGAAGTATACAATCACCCCATCCAATGATGCATGTACAGTATACAAATGTACATGAAGGTAAAGGAAGCTTACTTCATAAGTTCATCCATTCATTGTAGTAGTAAGCTACACTGTCTGAGTCTGTTAGCTGTCGTACATTACACATTGCGTAGTGCCCTTGTATAAATGTCGTTTGTGATATTTCAATAACTCGGAATCAGTCAATTGCAAGATGAGAATGAGATGCTCGCTGGACATACAAGTTCACTTCATCTTCATAACGGTCATATGACGGTGTTTTGAATTCTCCCGATCAATTCAAACGGAATAATCTCTACACCGTTCATGCTAGATACACTGTACATGCAATTTGGTAAACAATGAATAGATCAGTGTAAGAGACTTTTGGCCCAGTGTCGATAGGACTGACTCGGTTGTTTTAAAAATGAATTTAGGGAGATACACGCTGCTGAGACAGGGAACCGGTGTTGGAGGCGCGGCGTATAGGGTTTATATGGGATATGGCAAATAAGGGTGGGGGGGGGGGGGGGTATTTATTCATTTATAAATTAATTACTTTGTTTATTATCATCATTATTATTATTTTATTTTATTATTATATTTGTTTGTGGCAAATACATGCGCCGCCTACTTCATATTCCACTTTCATTCACTGATATCAAAATTACTTTTTATTCGGAAATTGAATACATTTCTATGATGAATGATGGTCGCCAAATGTTACATGGGAAGAATGAAAACTCGTTTAAAATTATTAGCAAATTGTATTTCAATTTTTAGCTCGTATAGGCATAATAACAGGGATCAATGATCCGCTGCGGTTTTTGCGGGGGCGGGGCGGGAGGATATTGGCGTAAATTAGTGTTGTTGGCATTGGGCCGCCGGAAGATGATAGATTAGCGGCAGCACCAGCATCAATTTAAGGAACACAAAGTAAGTGCATCCTTATAAATAAGAAGGCCTAGTGTACTATATACATGTATGATTTCCCTTTTCTCAGCCACCAACTAAGTTTTACCGTATACAAAACAGATTATTCAGAGCCATCGTCAAAGTCTATCTCAAAACTGAACCAATAGGCTACTATAGGCATGTTTATATGTATTTCAATCATGCATTTCTCGTGGTGATTGAAAATATGGTAATGAAATTCAATAATGTTGACATTTTTGAACAATAGTTTGGAATATCGCCTGCGGACGCCTGCCACGTGGAAAGTCTTGACTCCTTGAGGAATAGATAATCAGGCAAAATGGTGTGTCAATTCACTGCATTCACGGAATGGACAGTCTGCTTCAGCACCGTTCATCAACGGTGCTCCTTTGTGAAGAGGAATTTCCTCCTTTCGGGTCCAAGCCAGGGGCGCACCAAGCGCCGTTTTGACTGAGATACTATTTTACACTAAACTGTAATTCCAACTCCGAATTAAAGCAGTTAAAATTAACTTGATCATAACTATCATTCAAAGCTTTCATTAATATCACAGGTATAAATACATAATAAGACTTTTCTTTTTTATATAATTTGAAACCATTTTCCGGGGAGCTATATGATGAGGATAGGGCATACAAGAGGTGCAAGAATGATTTCGATCACACGGGACTTTTACGATTAAAACAACAGAGGTTTGAATGCGGCAAAGCTTTTCTATTTTAAATCCTTTTTTAAGGCTATGAAAGTCAATGCCTATGGTTCCCGTTTCTTCATACCCTTGGATTACACAAGCTACACCGTAACAAACTGCATAACTATATAATTCATTATGAAAAGGTTCTGTTTGTTAAAGTTATAGGCCTATGTGTTCTAATTTCTGGCCCGATTTTCAACTTCATGTTATTTATTCTAGCAGTATTACAAAGTATAGTTGCATACTTATCCAATGGTTCTTCAGAAGCACAAGGTGACATGACATTTGCCCATTTAGTATTATAATACACACACTGGCATTTTCACTGTAATTCACTCACGAATTCACTGCATGTTGGCATGGTCTATAGATATAATCTAAAAAGGAACATGTCTTGCGCAAAACATTTGTACACAGATAATGAAAAATATGGGGGCTCTTTCGTGATATCAAAATATCAAAATATAGCAAGCCAAAATGAACGGATTAAGAAGAGTTCCTATTAAATCCTGTTGTTAAATCAGATTACAATATGTTCGCTATAGTGTTGTTTAGATGTAGAGGCTACTACCGGTGTACCATAGTAATAATTTTACATTTGGGAAGAATTTTGTGTGGCATTTTACACTAAAATTGTCAAATGTTGCCTAATTTAACCTAATTTAGTAAGAGAATGTGCGCGAAGCGTGAATTGTTTTGCCTTATTATGCTAACATTGCATTTTTTCTAATTTTAACTAAATTGATTTTTTTTTTGTGAGGGGGGGGGGGGGGTAGGGGTGGGGCACATTATATTTTTGGGGAAATACCCCTTGTCCCCCTGGCGCCGCCACTGGGGAAAAGCAATAAAAACAATAAACACGTTAGTATACCTGACCCCACAGCTCATAACCCAAAGTTGTATTTTTTTTCTCTTCATCTATTTTCACCCTTTTCCCCCAGTACTTTTTCTTTGCCACTTGGCATTATTTCCCCAATTCTGCTCATTATTTCCCGGGAGCCGGTGCTCCCTGCTCCCGCACTTTGTACAACCCTGGCCTATACTATGTATGATTTCCCTTTTCTCAGCCACCAACTAAGTTTTACCGTTTACAAAACAGAT
The DNA here is from genome assembly GCA_035610835.1 of Ophiura sarsii. NCBI lineage: Eukaryota > Metazoa > Echinodermata > Ophiuroidea > Amphilepidida > Ophiuridae > Ophiura > Ophiura sarsii. Next base: position 39,317,762 of record CM069453.1, read on the forward strand.
TATTCAGAGCCATTCGTCAAAGTCTATCTCAAAACTAAACCAATACTAGGCATGTTTATCCGGATGTTTATATGTATTTCAATTCATTTCTCGTGGTGATTGAAAATATGGTAATGAAATTCAATAATTTTGACATTTTTGAACAATATTATGGAATGTCGCCTGGAGACGCCTGCCGCGTGGAAAGTCTTAAGGAATAGATAATCAGGCAAAATGGTGTGTCAACTCTTATCATCAACTCTTATCATTCAGCACCGTTCATCAATAGGTAAAAACGATAAAAAATATCTATATACTTGAATATCCACGGGTTTACTCCGGCTGAAAGGTCATAATACGATAATGACGCCATGTGCGCCGTATTCAGCACAAACGAGTTCAGCGCACAATCGACTTGAGATGCGAATACTGTTCAAATGAAGGAATTATTCAGACAAACGTGATCTCATGTTAGGGGATTGGGTTATAGAGTAGGAGAACGGTTTATTTCATTTGAACCTAAGCTTACCATGTGAACTAGGTAGATATGTGGTGACATGTTATGTAGGAATATAACTTACCATGCTATAGTACTGATTATTTTGGTGTATTATGTTGCAGTCGAATATAAAAAAGCAGAGTATCACTCAAGAGCTGCTAGTTTAGGCCCTAAGCCGCCTGCGCCTATTATACATTTGATCAAGATTCAAGATTGAGGCGTGGGCCCGGGTACGGTCTAATTGATGATGCCCATTAATGAAAATTCAGATTTTTGCACTGATGATTGGAGAAGAAGTGCATTCATTGGCTTCAGTTGGGCATCATTTTCAACAACAAAATTGAACATTCTCAGGCTAGGGGGCACATCCCCTCAAACCCCCCTTGCGTGCAAATTGGTCGGCATTATTATTGATCGCGGATCGGTTCAACAAAATGCATTTGCCCGGCCGTTTTCAAACCATAGTCCGCCCCTGACAGTGTAGTGATGAGGGGTGGTGATATTATACAACAAAATATAGAATTTTCCTTTTATACTTCAAATCGCAGAGACACAAAACCTGTGCTTTATCATACATGCAGTAAAAGGATATAGATGGACCATAGGTATGGAAATAAATATCAAAAACGTATGATATTTTCGTTATAAAACTGCCCTAGCTATTTTTCCAAGCACAATAAAAAGAGGGCCGAAGAAATCTAAAGATTTCGAAAGGAGTATGTTAATTTATTAACCGTTATCAATAAAGAAAAGGGTGCTTTTACCAAACCCCATAGATATTGTACTTACTTCATGGCATTTTTACCCTCTATAGAGGAAATTACCCGTATAATAGGGTTACTGAAAAAATGGGCAAACCATCATGTTTTAGGACGATGTTTCAAGGCTATATCCGACGTCCATTAAACAGCAGTTTGCCGACCTTAATGTTAAATTGGCCTGAGGACAACTTTCTAAAAAAATCAATGGGCCGACGGTGCGTGGGCCATGTTTGACTGACCGTTAATTATGATACATGATGTTTACCTCAACTGACGTTTCTCAGCGGGTCGGGTCAGCCCCATATAGCCGACGTCCATTCGACAGCAGTACGCCGACGTTCTGTACTTCACCTAAATATGACGTCCTTAACGCGTCAGTAACCGACGTATATAGGCCATGTTTGACCAACGTCATGCCGACGTTTAAAAGATGTCCATAATAAGTCTTCATTTACTGACAGAATTGACAGTTTTCGGCGACGTTAAGCCGACGTCCATTCGACAGCAGTACGCCGACGTTCTGTACTTGGCCTAAATATGACGTCCTTAAAGTGTCAGTAGACCGACGTATATAGGCCATGTTTGACCAACGTCATGCCGACGTTTAAAAGACGTCCATAATAAGTCTTTATTTACTGACAGAATTGACAGTTTTCGGCGACGTTAAGCCGACGTCCATTCGACAGCAGTACGCCGACGTTCTGTACTTGGCCTAAAGATGACGTCTTTATAACGTTATTGAGCCGACGTTTTGTAAGCCACGTTTGTCTAACGTCGAGCCGACGTTTAGTGGACATCCCCAATAAGACCAACATAATTACGGTCTTTTGACGACCTACAACCGACGTCCATACGACGGCAGTAGGCGAACGTACAGTACCCGACGTATACTCGACGTTCTGACGACGTCAATGGACTGACGTTTTGTTAGCCAATAAATACCAACGTTGTGCCGACGTCGGCTGGACGTCTCGAATAAGACACGACGTCCAGCCGACGTTACCGACCAAAACCCGACGTCGGCCCGACGTATCTGTGTTATCTGGGATGTTCTATGTGGCTACTGGCTACAACGTTACTCTATGGACTATGCAGCGGAATAAAACGCAAAATCTTGCGTGTCTCGGAGACAGGAACGCGTTGCATCACCAAACTTTATTTGGACCGATGTCTTCGGCTTCTTGAAATGTTTACATTGAATGAAAGAAAACAGATGTTTGTGCATTGATTGCATTTGTTTTGTTCTGTGCTGGACTACTGGTACTGCATGCATAGACTTGCCACAGACATTTCAACATTACGCACACTTTCGCATACATCTCCGAGACATGAAAGCGTACATACATTGCATGACAAAACTGTATGTGGACCTACACGTAAACCGCTTGAAATAGTGCGCTAATATTGAATGGAAGTCAAACATGTGGGTTTTTTTGCCTGGCATTGTTGTTGTTTTGGCCCATTTGGGCTTGTAATTAAAAACCTTGGCAAAACTGTAAGCCCAACTGGCAACACCTGGAATGATAATCACCCTCTCTACACACGTTTTGTATAGGGGAAGTGGCCTCAAATGTTCTGTCTTCCAATTGTGTGTGATGTGTGTGTGCACTCAATTTCAAAAAAAAAAAAAAAATTGAAGAGGGAAAATTTGAAAATTAGTTTGGAAGACAAAAAATTGGACTATCAGAATCCAGATTGACAAAATATCCTGTTCCAATTAAACCCATATTTGTTTTGTATGTGTTTTATTCCAAAAAATACTGGAGAAGTTTTTATTTAAAAAGTGTGAAATTAAAACCAGTAAAATTGTTCAAAATGTGCGAAGCGCAAACATTTATTTACACATGCGAGAATTTCCACATTAACAGTATTGCTTTCTGAAGTCTAAAGTTTTTAGTATTTAGTAATAAAATAAGTACAGTCATCAAAATAAGTAACTGACCAGGTAATAAATGTGCTGATAACTCTAAAAGTATAACTCCTACATAAACATATTAAATTATAAACATGTTGAGAAATTTCTCTTTTTGAATTTGAGATATTACACGCTAAGAATGGCTGATTACCAAGAAAGTTACAATCCCAAATGTACTGTCAAGTCTGATTTTCATTTTAACATTTTCATTTTCAACACGGGGACTCAGACCGGCAAATTATTGATTACTGGTAGTGGTAGTGCCAATTCACCTGTCGATGGCCTGGTTGTTGGATAGTCGGCCGGTGGCATTGTTACGATTGATCAATACGGCACACACGCTTTACCTGTCATACTCTCCCCGTGTTGAAAAGAAAATGTTAAAATGAAAATCAGACTTGCCCTAACGTTTGGGATCGTAACTTCCTCATTAATCAACCATTCTTAGCGTGTAATATCTCAAATTCAAGAGGAGAAATTTTTCAACAACTTTATAATTAAATATGTTTATGTAGGAGTTATACTTTTAGAGTTATCATCATGTTTATTACCTGGTCAGTTACTTATTGTGATGACTGTATTTGTTTCTGATGATGATTTTTACAACTGATAGGTGTAGGCCTATGCCGAGAATTGACTCTGTATTCATTCTGTTGTTGCTCTTATACAGGAAATAACATGGTGACATACGGAATTAATATCAGCGCAAGTTGTATAGTTAATAGGGATGTGTGTATTAGACCACCCCACGCTCATATCCAGAACTTTTGCTTTGTTAACGCACTTAAATCCAACATGGCTGCCAAAATGGCCAAAGTTAAGACAAAATATCCCCATTCTATAGTATGCATGTTCTAAATATCACAGAAAGCGTGTGGTGCACACCCGGAATGCAATTAGACTCTTTCAATTCTCTCCGCATATCGTCAGCCTGCTTCGATAATTGCCTAACTCACTTTTCAGCAAAATTGAGTTTTTTGCATAAATCATGACTTCATTACATTATGCACATGCTGTTATAATACCTAAGTCATTGACCAATCAAAAGTGTTGATAAATGAAGAGCTTTGTTTTAAAAGGGCCACCAGACCACTCCAACATGTTACTCATTTTGCATTATTGAATTTGCATTGACAAATCCATGGAATTAATCAAATTATTGTATGGCTGTGTTCATCTGTTTCTATGACTTGGATTAGTACATCCATCCACGCCAATCCTCAATTGGCGTGCATGGATGTACTAATCCAAGTCACATCAACAATACAAGCCTAACATCAACAATACAAGCGTCATTCCACATAATGAATATCCATCCATCAATAATGCAAAATGAGTAACAGGTACACAGGTAACAGGTTTCATACTTTTGTTGTTTTCTAAGAACTAGAAAAAATGAGTTAGGCAATTATCGAAGCAGGCTGACGATATTTTACTTATAAATGTTTTCTGATTAGTCTATAACTACTAAGAGTGCTTGATGAATATGATGCAATTTGCTATTTCTTTTTGAAAAATGTTCAGTTAATCATTCTATGCCCATGTATTGATTTTGTGTCAATTTGTATATGAAGAGCTTTGTTGCAAAAGGGCTATGGTGCATTTTTTTCAAAAATGAGTTTGATATAGAAATGTATAGGGAAAAATCATATGTTTCAAGGAAACAAAGTTTTTTCTTCTTCAAAAAGACCTACATCTCATTGTAAACAGCCATTGAAATTGTTGTTTTGTTGCAAAAGGGCCTGTATCCCGAATTAAATCGGGATACAGGCCCTTTTGCAACAAAACAACAACTTCAATGGCTGTTTACAATGAGATGTGGGTCTTTTTGAAAAAAATGACTTTATTTCCTTGAAACATATGATTGTGACCTATACATTTCTATATCAAACTTATTTTTTTTAAATGATTAAAATAACTGATTTTTTGTGTGTGTTATTTTTTCTCTATGTACAAACAGATGGAGTTTTGTTGCAAAAGGGCCTACATCCAAATTTTCAAAAAATGTAAACATGATTTAAAAAAAATTAAAAACTAGCACATTTGAAATTTATTTCAATTTAAATTAGTACCTTTTTCACAATCCATTCAGTTTATGAATTGCTCAACTTGAATATTTAGAAACAGTTTTTTGACTTTTTCTCAATAAGAGCCAAAGTGGATGCAGGCCCTTTTGCAAAAAACCTCTTCATATTGAGATAACATTTTTTGTGTAAGAATTGAATCATCAACATTTATAAAAACAGCTGTTCAAAGGTCAACATCAATGTGTTAGGACGCTTTTCACTCATTAGTATGTTATTATTTAGAATGGTGATCAATTATGAAAATTCCTACTTGGAAATTTGAGCTTCTTTAATATGAAATCATTTATCATGACAGCCATTTGAGCTTTATCTACATGTTGCCTAGAACGCTACCATTGAAATGTACAGTGTCAGCACACTTTCATACCGTACATTTTAATGGAAATCATCCTGAAGTCACTTAAAAGTATCACTAAAAGAAATTGAGTTACAAGTTCAAATTTTTTTAATGTCCTTTTGCTAATACTGTCTTCAAGCTTAGTTATAATACAAATTGTATTTGAGGGATGGTTATAAAGAAAGTGCCTTCACAATGAATTACACGAAACAGTAATTTTCTCAAACGAATCACAACATGGGAATATTGTGGAATGTTCCTGATTGACAAAATGTCACCAATTGTCATGTGTTACAATGGGTATGGTGTCTATTAACCCCCTGAGAATGACCAGCTGATTGGTCAAAAAGTTGGTAACATGATTTATTGCACCAATGAGAGATTGTTAGAATAACTGTATCCCCTGCCAGTATGGAGTATACATGTAGAGTGAAATATTTCCGAAGCAGTATGGTTATTCAAATGAGTATATGAAGAGGTATTTTGCAAAAGGGCTATGGTGCATTTTTTCAAAAAATGAGTTTGATATAGAAATGTATAGGGAAAAATCATATGTTTCAAGGGAACAAAGTCATTTTTTTCAAAAAGACCTACATCTCATTGTAAACAGCCATTGAAGTTGTTGTTTTGTTGCAAAAGGGCCTGTATCCAGAAATATATCGGGATACAGGCCCTTTTGCAACAAAACAACAACTTCAATGGCTGTTTACAATGAGATGTAGGTCTTTTTGAAAAAAAAGACTTTATTTCCTTGAAACATATGATTGTGACCTATACATTTCAATATCAAACTTATTTATTTTCAATGATTAAAATAAATGATTTTTTGTGTGTGGTATTTTTTCTTTATGTACAAACAGATGGAGTTTTGTTGCAAAAGGGCCTACATCCAAATTTTCAAAAAATGTAAACATGATTTAAAAAAAATTAAAACTAGCACATTTAAAATTTATATCAATTTCAATTAGTATGTCGTGTACCTCTTTCATAATACACCTATCAGTTGTAAGACGCACCCTATGACCCCCGGGAGAGGTGCGTCGTGGGTGCGTCGTTTACCAAATTTTTTTGACGGAGGGTACGTCAGTGGCAGCCTTTGGTCCGTCAAAAAAATGACGGAGGGTGCGTCAAGGTCCGTCACTTTACATGGGTGCGTCACAGTGTACATCTGTTTACGAAAAACAAAATACGACCTTTAAATATACGCTATAGGGCTACTATACCACATAACTCCTTAATACCGCCAACCAGGCTCCACTTTAATACCGCAAACATCACTCCGATATTTTATACCGCATGTTCTAAAATGCCTGAAATCACTCGATCATCAATACAAGAGTTTGGCAAACGAAAAAAACAAGGAACCGCAGTAGACCGAGAACCTTTCATTTTAAGAGAAGTGTCACGTATACAAGCATATTCATGGTATAAGATAGGGGATCAGCATTGCGCTCTTCCGCACAAGCGCAGAACAATCTAAGAACACAGAGGTAGTAGGACAGGAGATTCAAATAAAAAACATAGGCCTACCCATTTCTAAAAGGTGATTTTTTGAAAAAACGGTACCCATTTCTAAGGATTTTGCTTCATTTATAGACCCCGTTTGCAAATTAGACCAAAATAGACCAAAATTTCGCATTCGCGAAAATACACCCATTTATATGATTTTCTTTGTGGAAAACTAGACCCAATCTTCGCAATTCGTGAAAATATACCCATTTGTAAGGATTTTAAAATAGAACCATCTGTAGCAAGTGGGGCAATTTTTTATTTTTAGAGATTTTCCATCACAAAATCATACCCCATTATGGTTTTTTTTTAGCAAAAAGCGACTAAGCGGCACTACATGTAGCGCGAGTACCCTCCCACCGCCGCCCCCCCCCCCCCCCCCCCGAACAAAGGTCACACATAATTTGTCAATCAAGCTCACGGATACAGACATCAAACAACAAAAAGTTGGTTATTAAAAGAGAGAAAAAAAACTGGGAGATATTTGATTTGAACAAAACAAAACACTATTTTTAATAGAGCCCAGCCGCCCGGAAATAAGGCCAAATGGTGTTAAGGGTTGTTATTAACAACCCTTAACACCTGGCCTCGAATGTATTTAAAATACATTCGAGGCCAGGCCCAGCTGATAGAGCCGGGGCATCCCCTGCCAGGCTTTCCACCCTGTCCAGTTGCGGATACACCGTCCGGAGGAGGGGGGGGGGGGGGGTTGGCGGGCGCCCCTCGTAACATTTGACAATATACCTTTTTTTGTGTACCACTGTACCTTTCATGTTGGGGACCTTTTACGATTTGGTACCAATTACAAAACAGTCTTGGTCAGCCCCCCCCCCCCCCCCCCCACCCCGTAAATTTTAATCCTGGATCCGCCACTGTTGTCCCCATCACCAAAATCACCGAAATGAAATGACAGTCTCCGATATGACTGGTTATGACCACTCCCTTGATCACAGGCCACAGCCCCCGGTACTCGGATTTGGTTTGGTCGGGGGGGGGGGGGGGGGGGGGTGCCGCTGGAGATTCAAACTCCTACCCTTTCAGGGTGTTTTTAAACTGTACCCATTTTTAGGGGTTTTGCTTCATTTTAGACCCAATTTTCGCAAATTAACGGGAAAATAGACCTAATTTTTGCAAATTTTCGCGAAAATAGACACAAAAATCGCGAAAATAGTAAAAAGTGACCCCATCATTAGGGATTTCAAGCACAAAATCATACTCTATGTTTAGTGATTTTGTGCCCAAAAAGCTACCCATTAGATAGAGCGGCACGCCCCCGTATACCATCTTAGGCGAGTACCCCCCCCCCCCCCCCCCCGGGTCTTGGCCTGAGACTACTCTACCGGGGGAACCACTCGTAATCACCCGTGGCCGTGTTGTCCATGCAATTTTAGTCAAATTTAGGGGGCATCGCATGTGGATCATCAGGGGGGGGGGGGCATATCTGACTATTTGTTTTAGTTTACAAAAGTTCACATCGAGTTTGTAATTTCATTGGGGGGGGGGGGGGCATAACGGTGGGAGGGGGGAGCCCCGGGGGGACTTATCACAATAGCGGTACGTGTATGTTCCGCCTTTTTAGATGCCTTTTCTCGAAGTATATGGGTGATATTGATGATTAAATTAGAAATGTTTTTGGTATTTTTAAAGTGCTCCCTTCAATCCTTTGATGGTTTATAGAAGGTGTAATTTCCAATCCGAAGTTCAAATGTTTAAATACACTTTCGAGAACCCAATTTTGGTTATACACCGTTCGAGAACCCAATTTTCGACTTACCTTATTGCATAAGCGCAAGCCTACATGTATAACATAAAGGGATGAAGGATGCCCCGCCGCCCACCCACCCCAGTCCCCCACCCCCAGTCCCCCACCCCACCCCCACCTCCTGGTTACGCCACTGAACGGGTCGAAAGCAGAATGGGCAGAATGTTCTCGAAATTGTTTCATCCTCATCCTGACGTTTATGATAATCAGTTAAATATTTTATGAATTTTAGACCAGACCAGTCAGACATAACATTGTGCATATAAAAGTTCTCCTCTTGGTTCCGTCCATGGTCCATCCCGGTCCTGGTCCGGAGTCTATATATTTATTCGCGGGCCAGGGTTGACAACATCGAATAAGGGCAGATCCCCCGTGAATTAAAAGTGGTTTCATTTCCAGTAGTCATCGTGTTTTATCCAGTTATAGTCAACGATATCTGACGACGGGGTGCGTCGTCATGGTCCGTCAGAATCCACTAATGGTGCGTCCAAAAATTGACGGAGGGTGCGTATTTGGAAGGCAATGGTCCGTCGTTTTTTTGACACAGGGTGCGTCATGGTACATGAGAAGTCGACGCACCTCGGTAAAGTGACGCACCACTCCCGGGGGTCATAGGGTGCGTCTTACAACTGATAGGTGTATAATCCATTCAGTTTTTCAATTGCTCAACTTGAATATTTAGAAACAGTTTTTTGACTTTTTCTCAATAAGAGCCAAAGTGGATGTAGGCCCTTTTGCAAAATACCTCTTCATATATTGAAATTAGCCAATCATACTTGTTGTTAAAAATGCAGGTTATAGTGCCCAGGGGTTAAGTGTGTGTCATCATTTCATGCTGCTGTTTGTGACAAGCCCGGCTGAAATATTGATCACAATATTGGCATTTGTATGGTAGTGATGCATTTGTAGTGTGTGTCATTTCATGACGTTTCATGTTTCCAGCTTCTATGAACCACTTGTCACAATGTTGACATTTGTGTGGTTGTGATGCATTTTTAATGTGTCTCATTTCATGCTGATCCTTATTCCAAGCTTTACTGAACCACTTGTCACAATATTGACATTTGTGTGGTCTAATATTTCCTGTATGTTGTGTCTTGGGGATGTGGATAACCAGGCAGAAGCACTCATGTGCTTTCTTGTGACTTGTGAAGCACTTGTTACAATATTGTAATTTGCAAGGTCCATCTCTGGAGTGTAGTATTTCATGTTGTTTTTTGCTACTAGGAGTTATGAAGCACTTGTCACAATATTGACATTTGTGTGGTCTATGGCCTGTGTGTATCTTTTCATGTTGTCTCTTGCCGCCAGCCTTACTGAAGCACTTGTCACAATATCGACATTTGTGTGGTTTATCTCCTGTGTGTATCATTTCATGTCGTTTCTTGAGACTAGCCCATCTGAAACACTTGTCACAATATTGACATTTGTAAGGTCCATCTCCTGAGTGTTTTATTTCATGTTGTTTCTTGCTGCTAGCATTGGTGAAGCATTTGGAGCAATATTGACATCTGTGTGGTTTATCTCCTGTGTGTATCATTTCATGTTGTTTCTTGTTACCAGCCTGGATGAAGCACTTGTCACAATATTGACATTTGTGGAGTTTATCTCCTGTGTGTATCATTTCATGTCGTCTCTTGCCGCCAGCCTTACTGAAGCACTTGTCACAATATCGACATTTGTGTGGTTTATCTCCTGTGTGTATCATTTCATGTCGTTTCTTGAGACTAGCCAATCTGAAACACTTGCCACAATATTGACATTTGTGTGGTCCATCTCCTGAGTGTTTTATTTCATGTTGTTTCTTGCTACTAGCATTGGTGAAGCATTTGGAGCAATATTGACATTTGTGTGGTTTATCTCCTGTGTGTGTCATTTCATGTTTGTTCTTGTTACCAGCCAAGCTGAAGCACTTGTCGCAATATTGACATTTGTGTGGTTTATCTCCTGTGTGTATCATTTCATGTTTGTTCTTGTTACCAGCCAAGCTGAAGCCCTTGTCGCAATAGAGACATTTGTGTGGTTTATCTTGTGTGTGTATTATTTCATGTTGTTTCTTATAACTAGCATATTTAAAACACTTGTTACAATATTGACATTTGACTGGTTTATCTCCTGTGTGTAGCATTGCATGGCTTTTCTTGTGACAATATTGACATTCCAATGGTTTATATCCTTGAGTCTTGTATTCACCTTTACTTAAATTCCTGTTATTTCTTATTTCCTTTTGTGTCCACCCCACACAATATGTTGACTGCCGTGGTGAATTATGGTCCTTTATATACCAGTAGGGTTTGATATGCATCTCATGGTGACGGATATGGGAGAGAAACTGAGGCACATCCCCAAAATAACGCTTACAGTATCTACAGATCAAGGGTTGAATTTGTCTGGATGCCATACCTGTAAAGACATTTAACAATTAGAGTTATACAGGGGGAATCAAAAAAAGTGTACACAACTTTGGGATTTAATACCTTACAATCTTTGCACAAAAAAATCACAATTTTTATTGAGGCAGACAGGTTATTGCATTAGCTAATTTTGTGTAATAATGTCATTGTTTTGTCATTTATCTCTTATTTAATGTTCGAAAAGATAACTGAGAATGTTTGATTTGTCTTCATTAGTTTTTACAATGTTGGCATTTATTAGAATCAAATTTTCAATGAAAAGAATCGTTGAAGATGGTGACCACCATTTACGGTAATTGCTATGATATTGCATAAGTGCATTTTCTTTCCTAAATGTGATTAGATTAGTTGTTTAAATGCATATTTGACCAAAAATCAAATGTTACAATAGGTTTTGTCCATACAATTTTGGGGTTGTGATATTATTATAAGTAAATGTCAAGTTTTAAGCTTATGGAAGTTATTAAGTCATGGAATATCATCATTGGGTTAATTCATGTGGCACCAGGGGTAATTTTTAAAAGTGAACAATTGCAACTAAAATGTAAAACTTTTTACATCAACATTATTTTGACATGGAAAGTGTATACAAAACAATGTGGATATTTAATGAGTTATGGGCATTTAAACATTTCCTTTACACAAGCTTTCAATTGAAAAAAGAAACTTTAAATCCAGATATATACCTTACCCTAATATTTTGAACGACTATTGATACGCCCTGAAAGGTTAGTTGATTAGAGACATTTTAAGTTTTTTAAAGAATTTCGCCCCCACCCCAATTGGTGACCCCCACGCCATGACGCCAATGGGGAATTCCCTTGTTTTTATGAATGAAGAATCAGTGTATGCATACATTTACCAAATATGGTTCATTATGTTAATGACATGGGGTTGGGGTTATAACCAATCACTGGCAAGAATAATTTTTATGATTGACCTCAAACTGGGAAACCCGTTACGATTGTTTACCATGTGCGATTGGTGGTACCAAAATCGTAAAACCGCAGCATGGCGTAACATAGGAAAAATAACATACCAGGAACCATTCATCAACTTAAAAGTTGTTTAAATCCATACAAAGGTATTCCCCGGCCATGCAGACCATGCTTGTTCACATATTGTTATATTTTGTCACTGTTAAAATGGTTTTTTTATCGATACATTAGAAAAGTATCGTCACAAAAATTATTATATTTTTATGGTCCAACAAAACAACAAGGGAAGATAAAACATGCAATTCATACATTTCATTTCATCAATCAAGTGAGAGTAGAGAGTAATTTAATACGAAACTCCATGCAAATAATAATTTCAACAACTTTTTATTATTTTGATAAATGATTCTGCTAGGATCGACATCAATTCCACTGATGAACTCTTTATTTCATCTGCGCAATTGCGTGAAACATGTGCGTTCCACGATTAAAAGGACAGTTATCTAGTTTCTTCCACAGTGCGTGGAAGTTTTTATCAACATTACGTCAAGGAAATGAGCTAAAACGTGGCCTGTGGTCTGTGAACTAGACTGAACATGAGGCATGACCTTTTTGCAATACTGTTGCACTTTTACGTACTGTGTGTACGTTAGTAAATAGTATCGAGTAAGGCCATGCGCTACATCAGATCATCAGTCGTTCAGTCCAAACATACACACGACTCGACGTAAACAAATCATCAATGCAAAAAAAGTTCAAGGGCTCCTTACTAGCGCTTATTTATTGAAGATTTAACTGGTTGCGAGATTTGTGTTTTTTTGGTTTCCGGCCACGTAAGTGCATAGATATTAATGCTTTTTCACAAAGACCCAGGTTCTCGGTTCCACCAGGCGCTAAAAGTCGATCACCAGGGGTTAAAAATCGCCCGGCGCCCGTTAACAAATAATAATAATTGCTTCAATAATAAATGTATTTACGGCACGGTCAATATACTGACTGGAAAAGGAACACAATTTTGGTGTTTCCATATCGTCCAATTGGACAAAAAATGTACTACAATGACTACAACGTACGCAACGTACAAGCTAGTCTTTGTCAAAGATTGCAAGCGCCAAAGACACGCAGCCTCGGCCGTCTTTGCGCAAATAGCTATTTTACCATGTATGTGTCGATGAAACATCGTCGTCATCGTAACACACAATTAGCGACATTGACGACAACATATAAAGGTAGCACATGGTACCGATGACGTCTCCCGATGTATGTAGCATGACATCATATCAACCAATCAGCAAGCGCAATTGTTCCGGCCAAAATCGTTCTTAAAACAATATAAACATAACACAGAGAATATTTGCTGAAAGGCTTTGTGTTCCACACATTTGATAGAGGGAGCTCACACTGTTATACCACCACAAAAGCCTTGATGAAAGGCTACGTACAAGCATGACAATTTACATGTACATCGAGCAATTATATTATAATTTTATTTTCATTTTTTTATTGCGCGCTTGCAAATACAGTACTTTTACTTCTTTTGTAATACGTGTCCCTAAAATAAAATAAAAGTTACATTGTATGTTGTAATATAATCTCTTACCCATTAAGATGATTTATTTCCAATAGGATTTGTAAAATAAACCTGTGATGAAGAGCTACACAAATTACAAAGCTGCCTTATTGTGGTAGACAGAGCCTGTATGACAGGAAAATAACACTGCACTCTAGAGGGCAGTCTAAAGAACCAGCATTTTGGCTAGCTCAGAGGGTGTTATGCATCAATATCTGGATTTGTTCTGATTTTCAGTCAAATGGAAGGATTGAGTTGCCAGTACCTTGTGGTAAAACCCCATTCCTAGTATCTGATCGTATCTGTATTCACACCTTCAAGGTAGTGTTAAAGGAGGCAATTGGACGTGCTCCATTTCCATTCAAACGGGGTGTTTTCCAAGGTGACCCACTATCACCCATCATATTTTTACTGGTTTTCAACCCAATCATTCAACATTTAAAGAAATATGAAACCTCACATGGGTACAACCTTGAAGGTGAATGCTACATTACTCTCCCATTTGCAGACAATTTTTGCATCATCACCACCGACAAACGCATACATCAAAGCCTTATGTCAGAAATTCATGAAATCACCCAATCAATGATTTTGACACTCAAGCCATCCAAGTGCAAATCTATGCATTACTAGCGTGCTTCTTGCGTGAGAGACGATACGATCAGTCGACTACGTCACATATTGGCTTTCACTTTTTTCTTGACTAGACTTGAATGCAGTCATTACATGTAAAGACATCAAAAAAAGTAACTCGGCTGTTGTAAAAGCACCTATAATTTTAAAATTGTTACTCATATCCTAAAAATGAAAATACCAGGAGACGGAAAATTTAATTACGGTGATTTTGACACCTTGTTTGTTAAAATCGATAAAGTAGTGTTGTCGCGGTATGTGTTTACAGATGAAAAGTGCCCATTTCCATTGTTGCAGTAACTCGATCCTATTGATATCTCTGATTCAGTGTAAAGATAATAGCGGGAATTTTGATAGTTTGCCCATGGCGATGACCTGTCCTGTCTGTCTTCTCGGACCTTCTGAGCATTTGGAGTTTTAAATTCATCCTTTTTAATTGTAAAGAAGTACGCCTGTCATCCCCATTAAATTTGTCCCGGATTATGCTAATCAAGTTTACAGCGCAACAAGAACAGCTAATCAAAATTCCCGCTATTATCTTCACGCTGAATCAGAGAGATCAATAGAAGTTATACTGCAATAATGGAAATGGGCACTTTTCATCTGTAAGCACATACCGCGACAACAATACTTTATCAATTTTAACAAACAAGCTGTAAAAATCACCGTAATTAATTAAATTGTCTGTCTCCTGGTATTTTCATTTGTAGAATATTAGTAACAATTTTAAAATTATAGGTGCTTTTACAACAGCCGAGTTACTTTTTTTGATGTCTTTACATGTAATGACTGCATTCAAGTCTAGTCAAGAAAAAATAAAAGCCAATATGTGACGTAGTCGACTGATCGTATCGTCTCTCACGCAAGAAGCACGCTAGTAATGCGCTGCTCGGGTATTCACTAGATTGACTGTGTGCAATTCTAACAGGGGTTAAAGGTTAATATATTGGCAAGATTTTGCTACGCTTCGCAATTTTTACCCGGTTCTAAAATCACTCTGGTGACATCCCTGGGTGTGTATCCTATGTTGTTAAAATAGATGGAATTTGGTGCATGTAACCTTTGTACAGGGTGAATCAGAAAGAACTGGTACTTTTTCGCGAATGCACCACAGCAATTCCAGGCCTGGATATTCAAAACCAATGATCATAATATATATAAAGACCACATTGGCTTTCATTCAAAAAAAGAATGGTTGAAATTGAACATTGCATCATAATGTTACAACCCATTTAGTAGAACCTGACAGTGGCACAGCTAGAAGGGGCCAGGCCAATGGCCATGCCCTCCCCAATATTGATATTGGTTCTGTTGGTTCAATTGACAAGGGGGGTGAGGGTCAAATTAGTTATCAGTAGTCTTATTGGTTCACTTTGATTGTGGTGGTGGAGCTATAATGTTGTAATCATCCAATCATCGACCACAACTCGAAAAGGTATTAAAAATTGTTCCAATTTAAGAAAATAGGGTCTCATTTTCAACATGAATTTGTGCTAAGGGTAGCTTGGGCTGAAAGTAGGCCTGAGCTGTGTGTCAACATTTAAAAAGCCGGTTCATAGCCTCCAAAATAAAACTGAATCACACACTTACCATATTTCATTCATTTCGAATCCGTGTAAGGGGGGGGGGGGGGCTCAAGGATTTAAAAACAAATTGTGACCATAAAAGTGCATGCTCAGCTGGATAGCACAGATCTCTTTTGACGTAAATGCGCCAATGGCGTTTCTTGCTACCAACCAGGCTGAAGCAGTGTTATGCAGTAATTTACATTAATGTGGTTTATTTATCTGTTGTGTGTGTCACTTCATGGCGGTTCTTGGAGCTAACCTGGCTGAAACACTTATATCAATATTGACACTTCTGAGGTCCTGTGTGCATAATTTCATGTTTTTTCTTGTTACTAGCTCGGCTGAAGCATTTGTCACAATATTGACATCTGTGTGGTTTTTGTCATTTATGTCTATTCCTGCAACCAGCTCATCTGAAGCGCTTGCTACAATATTGACATTTGGTGTGTATGCTTTTCAGTGTGTTGTTTATCTCCTTTGTGTGTCCTTTCATGTCTTTTCTTGCTACCGACCTGGATGAAGCACTTGTTACAATATTGGCATCTGTGTGGTTTATCGCCTGTGTGTATCATTTCATGTTCTTTCTTGGTAGAAGCATACGTGAAGCTCTTGTTACAATATTGACATTTGTGTGGATAATCTCCTGTATGTATCATTTCATGGAACTTCTTGTGGCTAACACGTCTGAAACACTTGTCACAATATTGACATTTGTGTGGTTTATCTCCTCTGTGTATCATTTCATGTCTGTACTTGGTGCTAACATGATTGAAGCATTTGTCACAATATTGACATTTGTGTGGTTTATCTCCTGTGTGTATCATTTCATGTTGTTTCTTGTCAGTAGCCTGTCTAAAACACTTGTCACAATATTGACATTTGTGTGGTTTATCTCCTGTGTGTATCATTTCATGTAATTTCTTGGTAGAAGCATTCATGAAGCTCTTGTTACAATATTGACATCTGTGAGTTTTTTCTCCTTTGTGTGTCGTTTCATGTTTTTTCTTGTTACCACCCAGACTGAAGCATTTCTCACAATATTGACATTTGTGTGGTTTATCTCCTTTGTGTGTCATTTCATGTCTTTTCTTTTCACTAGCAAGACTAAAGCACTTGTCACAATAATGACATTCGTGTGGTGTATCTCGTTTATTTGGTGTGTGTGTCATTTCATGTCTTCTCTTGTAAATACCCCGGCTGAAGCCCTTGTCGCAATATTGACACCTGTATTTATTTATTGCATGTGTCATTTCATGAAGGTTTTTTTTACCAGTCAGGCTGAAGCACTTGTCACAATATTGACATTTGTATTGAATATATTTATATCCTACATGTATGTGCACCAGTTCATGTTGTTTCTTGTGACCAGCCTGACTGAAGCACTTGTCACAATATTGACATTTGTGTGGTATACATCCTCCATCTCTTGATAGTTCATCTATTGATAGTTGAGTACTGAATTTACCTCTCTCATTTAGATTACTGTTATTTCTTAATCTCTCTTGTGTCCACACCACACATGGATCCAGCTGTGGTGCATTATGGTCCTTATACCAGTAGGGCTTGATATGCATCTCATGGTGACGGAGATGGGAGAGAAATTGAGGCACATCCTCAAAATAACGCTTACAGTATTTGCAGACCAAGGGTTGAAGTTGTCTGGTTGCCATACCTGCAAAGTCAAAATAAATGTTACTACTTGTTTAACCCTGTGCCTGTGTAAGTATTATAGCCATCCATGATGTGTATCATGTAATCTCAACCTCTCAACTCAAATCAGATTTGTCTAAAAAAAGAGGTTAGTGTTTGCCCAAACGCAATTGACCCATAAAATCTCAAAACCCCACGGTTATTTATGTTTTTTTTATTTTTAAATAATATTTTATGTTGAAAAATATATGTATTCAATAGTATTTTCATTCTAATTTGCCAAACGAATCAACAAAACTGCCCCATAATTTACTTATTCCCACATATCCACCCCTTACAAGTGCTTTCACTGAGATTGCAGTCTTTTTTTACACATTTTGTTTTTGGTTTTGTATGGTGCTGTAGATTACGAACAGGATTGGAAAGATAGCAACAACAAAACCTCAGGATTTATTTTTAACATTGTGTGTGCTTTCACTGAAATTTGAACTGTTTTATTTAAATCTTTTATGTTTTTTTTATTATTCACCATTCATGCAGTTACAAATTCTTCAAGATTACTTAGGGGGCTGGCATTTTCTTCGGAAGGGGGGGGGGGGGGGTCCCAAAAATGTGGATAGACCCAGACAATTTTTTCATGACCCCCCCTATCCAAGAGCTGCATATTTTTATGACCCCCCCCCCCCTACCAATACAGTCCATTATTTTGTGACGCCCCCCACCCCCCCAACACACATTTCAGAAAGCATGCTTTGATAAATTTGTGACCCCCCCATTTTCAATGAAATAATTTTATGACCCCCCCTGTTTTCATGTCAAAAAAACTATGACCCCCCCCCCCCAGTGTATTTGGGACCCCCCCCCTTCCGAAGAAAATGCCAGCCCCCTTAATCGTCACTCTTTTTGTAAATAGTTGCAGACCTCATCGTAAAGAGTAGGGGATCATCCCGGGGGTCTGTTAACCTGTACACAAAAATCTCATCTCTCTAATAGTGTCAGAGAGTAACAGTGCGTACTTATCTTCAACCATTTGAAGGCAGCACTTTACGGGAAGAAGAAGCGGCACTCTTTCCCATTGAAAAGCTCTGTTGTGATAGGTTGTATAGTCGCTTCCATGGTCCAAAACCCACTAAAATTGAACTTCTAGTTTTAAAAAGTTACAATTTAAAATAAAAAAAATTCTCGCCTCTGCTGGTGTTAGCGATGATTTATTTTTATCTTCTTAACAAGACATAAATGCACCAGGGGTGTGAGAGTTCCTCTTTTTTTTAATTTTTCTTTATGCTAAAATTTCAGCCTTTTTTCTTTTCTTTTCAGCCCATATTTGACATTTTTACCCAATTTTACGCTGTTTTCCTCTTTTTTATTTGTGGCCTAGCTCTCACACCCCTGATGCACACAAAAAACACACCCAAAAAGCAATAATCACAATAGCAACAAATTAAAAATTACCAATGACAAGACCCATTCTCCAAGCTTAGGCTTCAGTTATTGGCCTAGTTCTATACTAGAGTCATCTCAGTGGTGAACATACAGGGTGACCCAATAAAAAGTTTACCCAAAATGAAAGTGATATTTTTCCACTTCCTGTAATTTGATATGTGTTTTTTTATTTTATTATAAAGAATGGGTAATGGAGCAACTACCCTGAATTTTTTTTTTATTTTGGTTGGGTGGTTTTCAAGATATGGTCCATTGAACATTACTTCAGCAAAATAGACTTGTCCACGGAGCTATACAAACCAGGTTTGGAACCGGCAATAATCGAGTTTTGATGTCTCCCTTGTGTTCAATCATGCCTTTGCTCCAAGGACAAGTCTGTTTTGTTAAAGCAATGTTCAATAGACCATTTCTTGAAAACCACTCAACCAAAATAAATAATTATTGCCGGTTCCATGCAAACCTGGTTTGTGAAGCTCCGTGGACAAGTCTGTTTTGCTGAAGTAATATTCAATGGACCATATCTTGAAAACCACCCATGCTTTATAAAATAATAAAAAACACAGATATCAAATTACAGGAAGTGGAAACATATCACTTTCATTTTGGGTAAACTTTTTATTGGGTCACCCTGTATTGGTGGAAGACTCAACCACCGATTACACGTCCATGTAAACAGTTTTACCAACTGGGAAAACAGAGTAAAACATAAGAATTTGTCACCTCTTTTTCCTATAAGTATAATTCAAAATCAATTCTTTAAGTAAGTAAGTAAGTAAGTTGCTTACCCATTCAGAAGATTTATTTCCAATAAAAGACTTGCAAAATAACCTGGATGTGACAAATAGCAATGTTTTGTCAACACTAAGTATTATTAACAGTAAAAATTACGGTATAGGGAGCCTGTGTGATAAGAACATTACAGTGAATTAACTCTAGAGGGCAGTCTACAGATGATATTGCAACAAGCTCAGGGGTGTTGTGTTAATTTATGGATTTTTCCTGATTTCAGTCAAATGCAGGCACTGAGGCCAAAATAAAAACGGTTGTTTGTTTATCCATAGAGGGTCCTCAAAAGGTAAGAAGGTCGGCGTGACTTTGAAAGAAAAAAGTTTGAAAAAAAAAAGTTTTTTGTTTTATTTTGTTGATTTTTTTGAAAAAGAAATAAAAAAAAAAATTACACGGTCGGGGCTATAGTACACGGTCGGTCGGCAAACAAACAACTTTTTTGTTGTTGGCCTGATTAGAACTGGAGTCGGTCACTCATATGGTTTAGTACACTGATTTCAACAGTTCTAGCGCTGATTTGAGACAAATGTATCTTTGTTTAGGCTATAGTAACAACATCTTTTGTTTTAAAGCTCTTCAGTTTTTCAAAACCTAATGCGGAATGCGATTTTTTTAAAAAGGTTTAACTAATGTGCGCGAGAGCTTTGAGACAAATGATTTTTTTAATATAGCCTTACAGAAAATTTGCTGTATTAAGCACATTCATGTACATGTAGATCGGTTCGGTATGATTAACCTATTCTGGAAGCTTTCCTTTTCGGGAAGTATTACCCATAATGCAATGTGATCAGTAATTGTGGCTAGTCCAATACAGGGTGTCTCAAAAAAAATTACAACGCACCATTAGGCGATTATAACTTCCTAATTAAGTATCTGAATTTTACAATTCAAATAGTTAAATGAGGCCAAATTGGTTTTCTACAATTGGAAGAAAACAGCGTTTAATTTTGTTAAGCAATTACGGAGTTATCTGTGATTACGTAAGAGTAGTCACGGAACACTTCCATCCAAGTTTGCATATTTTGACAGATTTTCACTTGCGCGGCTGGTTACTTACTCATTAATGTTCAATTAGCCAGCACTGTTTAATACTATGATAAAAAAGTTCAATTTGTGATCTAAGAATACTGAATAATCGATCATAGCACTCATAACATCCAGAAAACCAAAACAATACAACTCATTGTAATGAGAGAGATATGACCATACTCTTTTAATGTAAACAAAACATTTATTTTGTTTTCAATTGCGATACTAATAATTTGACCATCATGCGCAAAATTGGCGATAATGTTATAATATACATGATTTCAGCCTTCAAGTTGAAGATGTGAAGACTAGAAGCTTGATATAAGTTGTAAGCGCGATGTTATTAGTTCTTGAACTTGGTTTAATAACGACAATGTTCATATTTACTCAAATTACCATTATTTTGTTTCCAATTGTTATAAAATTGTTTTGATCTTATCGTACAACTTTTAAATTTTACTGTTCTTGAGTATAAAATGTGATGAAAATAATCTAAACAACTTTTGGTTTATATTTTGTGTTAAACTTTGGTCTCATCTGGCATATTATTAGGTGTAAAATAAAATCTAGAACCATAAAAACACGTTAATCCATGTCATTTTGTAGAGAAGTATTGATTACATATCTGTGCTGTCTGAATCACACAATGAGCAAACTTGGATGGAAGTGTTCCCATACTAATGTTACGTAATTGCTCATTTCTCTGGAATTACTGAACCGAATCACATCCGGTTTTCTTTAAAGTATAGCAAACTATTTTGCCTTTATTTTGTCGTTCGAGTTGTTCTATTCTGACACTTATTCAGAAAGTTACAATCCTCTAAAGGCGCGTTGTAATTTTTTTTGAGACACCCTGTATAAGAACCATAACACAAAAGAACTGTATCTAAATAGGTGAAACGTTTTTATTCTCAGCATTCAGCGGCTCATTTCAATAAATTCATTATTGATTTGAGGGTTTATTACAAATAATGAATGAATATCGATTCTTTACTTTCAATTTTGCTTAAATTGGTAATGTGGAAGATCGATCATACAGTGCAACAATCTGTTGAATATTTAATGAGCTTAATTAATTAGCCCAACCTTTTAATTCATTAGAATGTTTACATCATTATTCTAGGGTATTCAAACCATCGAAGGCTTATATTCTAAGGAATGTAAATGTGGTAACTTGAAATCAAATACACAGGGTGACATAAACATCAGTGGCATAGCAGTATTTTTCATGTGGGGGAGGGGGGGGGGGCAAGAAAGGAAAGAGAACCGACAAGATTGCCTGACAAAAGAAATGCATGCATAGCGTGCAAAAAAAAATCTACTTAACACTTACTTCTTGCTATGATGTAGGTACATTTTAGCTCTAAACAAGCTTGTACCAACAAAGATTGCATTTTGGGGAATGCGCGGATAGCGCACGAAAAATTTCTATCTGTGTACTTTTGACCATCATAATTCCATGATTCCTCTTGTCAAATGAACCAACAGTGCCATCTCAACCGACACGACAGTCAATATTGGGGGTGGGCCCCCCCCCCTCTGGCTACGCCACTGATAAACATTATATAGGGTGTAACAATTAAAATTTTGACTCAAAATAATGATTTATGAATGTAATTAAAGTAATTGATAATAGATATTTTATACAGGGTGATGTTTTGGCTTGCTATTTATGTTACGTATGTAACATACCACCCCAGTAGTTTCAGTCAACATTGACTTTGAGTATGCATAATTGTTCCAAAAATCGCGGAAAAGGGGGAATTTTCTGTACCATGTCTGCGGACATTTCTGTTCGCGATTACTCAAATTTAGGTTTTTTTAAAAGCTATGTCTGCCATTCAAAAAAATAAGTGGTCATTTTGAAAGCTATGTCCGCGATTAAAAAAAATAGGGGTGTTTTTTGGAGAGGCTATGTCCACACAAAAAAATAGAATGGGTATTGTGTCATATCAAATTGTCTGGGAATAGGAAAAATGTGTATTTTGAATGTGTCATCGTTTTGGGGGACTATTTAGAGAGTGTCCTCGAAAAAGGGGGGTTATTTTCAGTCAAATGTCTGCACTCTTGTACCAAAAAGGGGGTCAAATAAGCAAAATTGTCCTAGAAACACCGTCAAATAGGGGGTCGTATTTCAAGATCCTGGAACAATCATGTGTTACATGGGGCATGCCACGGCTTGAAAAACTACCCTAATTATGGGATTTTGTGAGTGCGCTTAATACCTTTCTTGTAATGTAATGATGACTGATCATGCCAGGATTTACATCAGGTTCATAGGCTATAGCAGGGAGTGTATAAAATGCTATATAGGTTGCCCTTGGAGTTCAGCATACTGGCTTAACAGTACCCAGTGATCTCTTTTCTTATTCAGAGGGGTAACACATATATAATCGTTCCAGGAAACATTTGGTTCAAATACCCCTTTTCCCCCGGGGGGGGGGGGGGGGGGGGGGGGGGGGGGGGGGGGCACTCAACTGAACTGAGTGGATTTTATGATGAAAAATAGGGTCTTAGGAACTGATTTTTTTTCCAAAAAATAGGTCTTGAGAACTGGCCTATAGTTCAATTTTGGATTTATTTTGGTTTAAGAACGCAAAATTTTCGAAGAATTGGGGCTTTGGAACACAAAATTGGGGCTTTGGAACGCAAAATTTCGTGATTTTTGAATTGTTAATAACATTGGGGTCTTAAGAACTGATGCAGGCTCAAAAGGGGGGTCATAAGAACTAGCAGCAGAGGGTGAAAAAGGGGGTCTTCAGCGCGGCACATACCATACCCTTTTCAAATATCAGTGCCCCCCCCCCCCCCCCCCCCCCCCCCGGGCCTTTTCCCTATTCCCAAGACAATTTTATATATGACACAACTCTCATTCTGTTTATTTTTATTTTTCACTGATATATATAGCCTCCAAAAAACACCCATAATTATTTGAAATTATGGACAAAGCTTCCAAAAACACCCCTTATTTGGGAAATAGCGAGCGGACATCAGACATATGAAAAACCACCCAATGTTGACTGCAACCATGCAGGCTTCAACTGAATGGAATTATGCAATAGTTATTGCCTTGCATACAGTCGTGCTGAAGCCAAGAGCCTATATGTATAAGCATTGCATTTTATTTATATAACACTTGATCCTGTTCCGCTATAGATGGGGTGACATGTGACGTCACGCCGGGCATTTGGTCGGCAGTTGCCATTGTTCTTTGCCCGGCGGTGTGCGCCGCATCCTGTTTTGTTTTAATAGGACCTGTGCTTTTAAAACTCGCGCCAAAGCATTATAAAGGGCAATAAGGCATGGCATAGTGGACAGTGTTGTGGTCATATGCTGTTCCCTCAAGCATGTATAGACAGTCCAGTCCCTTCGACCGTTGCTTTTGTTGATAAACATTGCTGTCACCCCATCTATACCTTACAATTAATTATTTTACATTATACTCTGTACTATGCAAAAGTATGATTCAGTTTATGTGTGTATACTTTCATGTTGTTTCTTGTTGCTATAGCATGAATGTGTCTAATGTAACACATTACAATATTGACATTTGTGTGGTTAATTATCTCCTGTGTGTGTCATTTCATGGTGTTTCTTGTTACCAGCCAGGCTGAAGCACTTGTCATACAATCAATATTGTATTGTATTGTATTATTATGATTGTGGTTGTGTATCGCTTCATGTTGTTTCTTGTCAGCAGCCTGGCTGAAGCATTTGTTACAATATTGGCATCTGTGTGGTTTATCTACTGTGTGTATCATTTCATGTTCTTTCTTGGTAGCAGCCTGGCTGAAGCACTTGTCACAATATTGACATTTGAATGGTTTATCTCCTGTGTGTATCATCTCATGTTTGTTTCTTGTCAGCAGCCTGGCTGAAGCACTTGTCACAATATTGACATTTGTGTGGTTTATATCCTTTGTGTGTCAATACAATGTTGTTTCTTAAATTCTTGTCAGCAGGCTGGTTGAAGCATTTGTCACAATATTGACATTTGTATGGTTTATATCCTGTTTGCTTCATTTCATGTTGTTTCTTGTCAGCAGCCTGGCTTAAGCATGTCACAATATTGACATTTGTGTGGTTTATCTCCTGTGTGTGTATCATTTCATGTCGTTCCTTGTTGCTAGCAAGGTTGAAGCACTTGTTACAATATTGACATTTGTGTGGTTTATCTCCTGTGTGGATCATTTCATGTTGTTTCTTGTCAGCAGCCTGGATGAAGCACTTGTCACAATATTGACATTTGTGTGGTGTATATCCTTTGTGTGTCAATACATGTTGTTTCTTGTCAGCAGGCTGGTTGAAGCATTTGTCACAATATTGACATTTGTATGGTTTATATCCTGTTTGCTTCATTTCATGTTGTTTCTTGTCAGCAGCCTGGCTTATTAAGCATGTCACAATATTGACATTTGTGTGGTTTATCTCCTGTGTGTGTGTATCATTTCATGTCGTTCCTTGTTGCTAGCAAGGTTGAAGCACTTGTTACAATATTGACATTTGTGTGGTTTATCTCCTGTGTGTATCATTTCATGTTGTTTCTTGTCAGCAGCCTGGATGAAGCACTTGTCACAATATTGACATTTGTGTGGTGTATATCCTTTGTGTGTCAATACATGTTGTTTCTTGTCAGTAGGCTGGTTGAAGCATTTGTCACAATATTGACATTTGTATGGTTTATATCCTGTTTGTTTCATTTCATGTTGCTTCTTGTCAGCAGCCTGGCTGAAGCACTTGTTACAATATTGACATTTGTGTGGTTTATCTCCTGTATGTGTCCTTTCATGTAGTTCCTTGTTGCTAGCAAGGTTGAAGCACTTGTTGCAATATTGACACATTAGGTTCCATCGTCCAGTATAGTTTGAGCCAAGTTTCAAATATTGTCTGACCATGGTCTGACAGGGGCTGACATATTGAATTGGCTATCACGCTAGTATCTGTGTGTGAACATGGTGTGAACATGGTGTGAATAGGGTGATACACCCTGGACCGACAGTCTAGAAGATCCGAAAAGGCACTGCTGTAACCACGCTGCAACACTCCTGCTATTGACATATCTTCAGCCCCATTGGGCTACATTTTAAACTAAAATCTGCTATATAATTGGGGTTTTTTTTAAATTTGAACTTAATATTTGACAAAATCTGAAATTACATTATTTTTTAAACAAATTAAAATTCAAACATTGATTTTCTTAATGCAAGAACATTGAAAAGTGGCGTGTTGGGCTAACAAAAGTCCACCCAAGCACACGCTGGGAAGAGGCTGTTTGTCTACAATCTAGCTACACAAATTGACACACACGGTGACTTTCAGCCGAATTGGGCGAAGTTCTAAAACTAATATCTGATCCAGGGATAATATATTGTGACTTTTTTCAAATTTTGAACTTTTGACTTTAACCAAATTTAACCAAATTCGAAATATTACTAATTGCAATGACAAATTGAAGTTAAAGTGTGAATTTCTCAACACAACAACTTTTAAAAGTAAGACTTTGGGCGGGACTTTGGGCTTCTTTCCAGCAAGAAGATTATCCAATCTAATTGCGTCTAAATAAACTTGTGTATCAGTAAACTTTGATCATTTTCTGTCAGAATACTTTTGGCTAATTTCGTTAATATCCTATGGAATTCGCTCGTTCGACCAGCAAATAATATAAACATTATTCATTTATGAACATTAACACAAGAAAAAAAAGCAACAACAGTAATAATTACATTTCTAAAGTTCCCATTAATACCGCTCTAGTACCAAGTTCTTCCACTATGGACAACACCAGGATACCACCCCTAACGCGACGGGGACTTGAGCCGTGCTTGACCAGCGATCCTAGTAGCCAGGCTAGGAAATACACAGGCGTGGTGCAATAAATCAAATAAATCAGCCAAAGAAAGTTATAATTTATTACCCTGGATACCAAGGCATATCCGTGGTCACAAAAAGCTCAAACTGTAAAGGGGACGGAACCGTAATGATTCGTGTGGTTTATCTCCTGTGTGTATCATTTCATGTTGTTTCTTGTCAGCAGCCTGGCTGAAGCACTTGTCACAATATTGACATTTGTGTGGTTTATATCCTTTGTGTGTCAATACATGTTGTTTCTTGTCAGCAGCCTGGTTGAAGCATTTGTCACAATATTGACATTTGTATGGTTTATATCCTGTTTGTTTCATTTCAAGTTGTTTCTTGTCAACAACCTGGCTTAAGCACTTGTCACAATAATGACATTTGTGGGGTCCATCTTTTGTATGTATTATTTTATGTTGTTTCTTGTCAGCAGCCTGGCTGAAGCACTTGTCACAATATTGAGGCAAAAATTGGATTGAGACAATCTCAATGTGTGGTTTATCTCCTGTGTGTATCAATTCATGTATTTTCTTGTTATCAGCCCGGCTGAAGCACTTGTCACAATATTGACATTTGTTTGGTTTATCTTGTGTGTGTATCAATTCATGTCTTTTCTTGTGACCAGCCCGGCTGAAGCACTTATCACAATATTGACATTTGTGTGGTTTATCTCCTGTGTGTATCATTTCATGTTGTTTCTTGTGACAAGCCTGTTTGTAGCATTTCTCACAATATTGACATTTGTGTGGTTTATCTCGTGTGTGTATCATTTCATGTTGTTTCTTGTACGAAGCCCGGCTGAAGCTCTTGTCACAATATTGACATTTGTGTGGTTTATCTCGTGTGTGCACCAGTTCATGATTTTTCTTGTTACCAGCCATGCTGAAACACTTGTTACAATATTGACATTTGTGTGGATAATCGCCTGTGTGCGTCATTTCATGGTGTTTCTTGGCGCTACCCCGTCTGAAGCACATGTTACAATATTGACATTTGTGGGGTTTTTTCCCCGTGTGTATCATTTCATGTTCTTTCCTATTATTAGCTGTGCCGAAGCACTTGACACAATATTGGCATTTGTATGGTTTAAATCCTTGATAATGTGTCATTTGATGGCATATCCTTTCACCATCTCTGCTGAAGCGTTTGTCACAAAGTTGACATTTGTGTGGTTTATATCCTCTATCTTGTGATAGTTGTGCCCACCCCACACATGCTTCACGCTGTGGTGCATTATAGTCCTTATACCAGTAGGGCTTGATATGCATCTCATGGTGGCGGAGATGGGAGAGAAATCGAGGCAGATCCCAAAAATATCGCCTACAGTATTTGCAGACCAAGGGTTGAATTTGTCTGGTTGCCATACCTGCAAAGTCAAAATAAATTTTACTAATTGGTTGTTTGACCCTGTGTTAAGGGGGCTGTCAAGTGTCAGAAATAGCTTCCGTAAAACTGCCGTAACTACGTAATTATTCATATATTCCATATACAAGTATACATTTTTTTGAAGGAAAGGGTTCAATAAATCTAACCATGAACATAAAATTGCTCTAAAAAGAACCATTTTGGAGAAAATCATAAAAAACGAGAATTTTGACCAGTCTTCAATTCGGACAAGGTAACCAAAAAAAAAAATTCTGAAAATCTGTCCTTTTACGATTTTTGTAATCTTAAGAAAATTACCCGGGTTCCATTTTTTTGTTTTTTGATATCTGAGATATTTTTTTATTTATTGACCAAATAAGGCAACAAAATGGGATTTTTAAATACAACAAACGTGAATTTCCACAAAATGATCCGAAAAATCGGGGAAATAGGCCTAAAACAAAAAACAAAAAAAATGAAACCTGGGGAAGATCATGGTTGTTGCGTTAAACTTACTTGCTGTCCATCAGATGCAGTTTGTATTGAGTTATCGTGTCTGTAAATCGTATTTTTACTCATACCGCCGTTTGATCATGGTTTACGGTGAAATACACATATTTCAATTCCTGTTCTTTAGATATTGTGGGAAACATATAAATTCCCAACTTCGTGCAAAGTTTCATTACAAACCGTTCTTTTCTTGGTATCAAAATAACCTCAAATGTGTGTTAAAAAACACCTTTTTCATGATGTCGAGTTTGAAAAAAAAGCCATACCATTTTATGCGCATTCGAAGTGCGTTCACAATTTCCGGGAAGCGTAACGCATTCAAGCGCGTGCGTTAATCGACAATGAGCGCAGACGCGCGCGGAATGTTTTGAGTTGGCAAAATAAATGGTGACGCGTGCGCATTGAACCGGTTGACAAAGATTTAGACGCTCGTGTATTAATTTCTGTGCGCAACACTCTGCGGCTAATCATCAGAGTTTATCATTATAGGCCAGTGTAGTCGAGTCTTTATCAATGTGATCATTTAAAAATGCACCGTGGCGGGATTAGTGAGTAGTCTGGGTGTAAAAATCAACACCTATCCTAGATAAAGGACTTAGTAAACATGGTAAAGGAGAGAGAAAAATTGGAAACAGAGAGAAAGCAAGAAATGGGATGAAGATTTAATTTAAGACCTGTCGTTTGGTAGGCTCTAGGCCTACATGTTTTCTCTTCTTCTACCTCAGATATTTAAAGAGACGGAATCGGGTAAGCTTCTGATTAACATGATTAATATGAGTCACGTCACGAATTGTAATTTCATCATAAATAGTAAAAGGCCACAACATGCCACCTGAACTTGATCCTCGTTATGCCAGCGCCACCGAAAAAGAAACTGAAATATATGTCCAACAGGTCTAATGTTTAATGAAGCAGGAAAATAAATTTAACGGGGTTTGTAAAATGACTAGGCCTATATGAGTTGTCTATGGGTAAACTGTCAAGCGAACGAGTAACAGAAGCATATCAGCAGAGTGTCCCCCCTCGACGTATTTGACCGGGTAGAACAGCTCAAACTACCGGGCTAAAAGGTTTTATTTTCTGTTAATACAGTGGGTTGGGGGAGCAAGGGCCCCAATTTGAATCGGATGGGTGGATTTTGAGAACACCCCCACCCTCCCCGTTTTCAAATGTCGGACTCGGCGGCGGCGGCAATCCTCAGCCTGTAAAGTTAAAGCCTACCGGGAAGATACCATTTCCCCCTCTGACAAGCGATCTCATCAGATACGCCACTGGCGGGTAATGGAGCACATTTCACAGTAGTTAAATGATGAGTATTTTCCATTAGAATGGACTTGGATCCTTTTAAAATTGATTTGAATTGCTATCTACCAAAGATAATTATTAAATAGTGATTGTTCAGTGTTATAACAATAGCTCTATTAAGCATTTCGGTTGGATCTCTTATAAAAGTAGTTTGCTATCTACTGAAGATAACAATGATAACGTTGAAAACACGGTCATTATTTAACAATTAGCTCTAGTGCTAGGCCTATATACAGTATTCGGTATTTCCATTACTGCATGGTTTTATTATTTATTGGCTATCCCTATGAATTGCCTTGTCACCTATACCTAGATTGAATTTATTTTTATTGAGAGGACACAAAAGTACAAGGATATCAAAGGTGCAACCACACATTTAATTAATCAGGCCTATTGTTTACATCTCATAACTTCGTGATAAACCAAACCGATGTTACCCTATTTTTTTATTGGGGTGGGTCCGAGGGGCAGAAATATAGAGCATCCTCTCCAACCATAATCCCATCCCTTCCACCTTTGCTTTCAGTCTAGAACATTCGGACGTTTCATTGATTCAAAATATGAATGATGGGCATTTAGCGATCGAAATGGGAAGATCTCTGTTCTTTGTTCAGTCCGAATTTCATTTGGAATGTTCCAGAATTTTATATTATTCAATTTAACTATGACATTTTAGGAGGATTTTATAGAAACATGACTTGTTTGGCCGTATAGGCCTACTTCTGGTTATCTTGGAACTTATTTTGTCTTATATGGCATGTCACCAACCAAACCGTAGGCCTAACAGCGGGGCCTTAGACCCGAACGCAACTGAATAAATGAGCTTATAATGGATAGTATATTAAAATACATGCCAGGAGAGGCTGTCCATCCCTGCTCTCCATGGCCCTATACACCCCCCAACTCCACATGTCGTGTGTTTGATTGCCGCGGGTGCAAATACATGTACTATACAAAGTTAGACTATTATGAGATAACCATGTGAACCATTTGATAGCATCGGCTCATCGGCCCGAGGATGCTTCTCCGATCATGCCCATGTAGGCCTAGGTAAAACGGCACTTATAATTGATATTATGTTTGATATAACTGAATGACAAATTAGTACACCGAGTTGAACTAACTGAGAACTAGCTAACTTAACAACGATACGAAGTATTAGGCCTACCATATTCAGTAATGACAATAAATAGATAAACAGGTAGGCCTATTGGATGGACCATGTATATCAAGATCGGAGCTGCAAACTGAGAAGAACCGCCTAAGCAGCTCATACCAGATGGTAAATGAAGAGATCCTAGGAAGGAAGATCAAGCAAGTAGAAAATTCCAACATAAACTGTCAGCATAAAGCATCTTGGGACCTTATCAACGAGATCAGTGGGCAAAAAACAGCTAAAAAGGGACAGATCAAAGGTGAAACACAGACAGAAAGATTGGAATCCTGGCATACCCACTTCCAGAAACTACTCGGAAATCCCCCTGTCATAACAAATGAGGATGAAGAAATAAGTCAATTGTTTCAGGAATTTAACATACGAACAGACGCTTTTGATCAGAAAGAATACAACGCTGCCAAGAAGAATATTACTGAAGGCAAAAGCCCCGGTGAAGACGAGATCCCACCGGAAGTTCTCAAAAGATGTGACCTGGATGATATAATTCTTAACTTCTGCAATGATGCGCTTATAAATGGGAGAAAACCAGACCAGTGGTCCATACTAAATCTCATCCCAATTCCAAAGAGTGGAGATTTACGAGAAGGAAAGAACTATAGGGGAATCTGCTTATCGTCCATTGTAGCAAAAACTTACAACAGGCTGCTCCTTAACAGAATTCGACCTCACCTAGACCCGGTTCTACGAATCAATCAAAATGGTTTTCGCCCAGGTAGATCAACAGTGTCTCAAATTCTGGCATTAAGAAGGATAGTAGAGGAAATTAAGAACAACAACCTCATTGCAGCATTGGTCTTCATAGACTTCAAAAAAGCATTTGATACCGTCCATCGTGGTAAGATGTTGGATATATTACGAGCCTATGGTGTACCAGAGAGGCTAGTGGCTGCCATTGGACTTACATACCAACAAACCAAAGCACATGTTACTTCTCCAGATGGCATCACTAAGGACTTCGAAATACAAGCAGGGGTTCTTCAGGGTGATACACTAGCACCGTTTTTGTTCATAATCATCCTAGACTATGTACTGAGGAAGGCATTGGCAGGAATAGAGCAACTAGGCTTCACACTTGTTCCCAGGCAAAGTAGAAGAATAGGGCCGCAGACAATTACAGACCTTGACTTCGCAGACGACATTGCTCTCCTTGCAGACAATCTATGGGATGCAGAGGAACTACTACATCTGGTGGAAGCAGCTGCGCTTACAGTTGGTCTTGGGATGAACGCCAAAAAAACAAAGGCAATGCTGTACAAAGAAGCTCCAACACCAATTAAAACACTGGATGGTAATGATCTTGAAATTGTCCAAGACTTCAAATACCTTGGTGCCTGGATTGCTAGTAGTGAACAAGATTTCAACATAAGAAAGGCTCAAGCTTGGAAAGCCTGTAACAGCATGACAAAAATATGGAACAGTAAACTCCCAAGAAACCTGAAAATAAAGCTGTTTACCACCACTTTTGAATCTGTTTTGACCTATGGAGCCGAGACTTGGACACTAACAGCTAAAATGAGAAAAGCGCTGGATGGTTGCTACACTCGCCTCTTAAGAAAAGCACTTAATGTATCATGGCAATCTCACACCACCAACAAAGATCTATATGGGAACCTGCTACCAATATCAGAGAGGCTAAGACGGAGGAGATTAAAATTTGCCGGCCACTGTGCCAGAAGGGAAGAGGAAGCAGTCTCCAAAGTTCTCCTGTGGCAACCCAAGCATGGACACAAGGCTAGAGGACCACCACGAAAGAATTACATCAAGCTTTTATCAGAGGATACAGGACTAACTAGGCAGGACATGAAAAACTGCATGCTTGAAAGACCAGTATGGAAGGCCATCACAGAAGTCCGTCCCTTCGGGACGCCTTAAGCAAGTAAGCAATTGGATGGACGGGCAGGTGGAACGGACTTCGAAAGGCCAAACGAAAACAAAACATTAACGTCTTCGGATAAAACCCGGTGTAAGTCTTTTTGATCTCCTTACAATGTTTCACTCCGATCATGGATTCAAAATCTTTCTCTGTCCTTTATTTTTTATCTTTTTTCCTTCTCTCTTTCCAAACTCCTTGACACTAACGCTTGTGCTAAAGCCTTGTTTTACTAATAGGCCTACTTGCTTTCAGGCTCAGCCACACCCCGGCAAAAATGACGGTTTGATAAGTCGGGCCTCCGATGCGTAAACAATGCGTATGAACAAGCCCTCAAACGCGGCAAAAACATAGCGGGTAACGCAGCACGCACTGACGGCTTTCGAAATAACAGCGTCGCGTATTTTAAGCGAACTGGCGCGTGCCAATTTGCGTGAAAAACAAAACACGGGATACGCGGCGCATGGGAGTTTCGCTGATCCCCTGCGGGCAGACTTTTCCATTCTACTTTGTCAATGATCACAATAAGGGATTTAAATCCTTCTAAATAGGCTTTTGGAATTTCAAAATTGAAAATTTCTTTGCATGTACTGATAGATAACACTCTGAAGTTTTGAAAAATGAAGAAAAGTTAAATTCCTGGAAAATACGAAATGACACTTGACAGCCCCCTTAAAGACGTATTATAAGGGGCTGTCATTTTTAGGTCGTCCGTAGGAAGAGACCTTATGGCAGCATCCTTCATGTGTAGTCTGTGTGTGTGTGTGTAGTCGGGGTGTGTGTGTAGTGTGTGTCAACAATTTGGTATACACTTTTTGTTACAATTTGGTATACACTTTTTGTTTTGTCCATTTCTTTTCCATACAATGTCCAATTGCAATCAAACTTCGGTTATAGATGCAACATGGGAACCTTCATATGTTAATGAGGTCAAAGGTCACATACCAAGGTCAAAGGTCATCCGAGGTCAAGATGTATATGTAAAAGTGGCTGCATATGTAAAATTGATTACATTTGTCCATTTCTTTTCCATACAATGACCAATTGTAACCAAACTTTGGTCATAGATACAACATGGAAACCTTCATATGATAATGAGGTCAAAGGTCACATACCAAGGTCAAAGGTCATCTGAGGTCAAGATGTAAATGTAGAAATGGATGCATATGTAAAATTGATTACATTTTTCCATTTCTTTTCCATACAATGTCCAATTGCAATCAAACTTCGGTCATAGATGCAACATGGGAACCTTCATATGTTAATGAGGTCAAAGGTCACATACCAAGGTCATCCGAGGTCAAGCTACATATGTAAAATTGATTACATTTGTCCATTTCTTTTCCATACAATGACCAATTGTAACCTTACTTTGGTCATAGATACAACATGGAAACCTTCATATGTTAATGAGGTCAAAGGTCATCTGAGGTCAAGATGTAAATGAAGAAATGGCTGCATATGTAAAATTGATTACATTTTTCCATTTCTTTTCCATACAATGACCAATTGCAACCAAACTTCAGTCATAGATACAACATGGAAACCCGCATATGTTAATGAGGTCAA
The DNA here is from genome assembly GCA_035610835.1 of Ophiura sarsii. NCBI lineage: Eukaryota > Metazoa > Echinodermata > Ophiuroidea > Amphilepidida > Ophiuridae > Ophiura > Ophiura sarsii. The sequence goes on from CM069453.1 coordinate 39,352,291, forward strand.
AGGTCGCATAGAAAGGTCAAAGATCATCTGAGGTCAAGATGTAAAATTTAGTACACTTTTTTTTTGTCTCTTGTTCATTTTTTTTGGTCTCTTGTTCATTTTTCCATACAATGACCAATTGCAACCAAACTTGGGTCACGGATGCAACATGGAAACATTCATATGTTAATTAGGTCAAAGGTCACATACCAAGGTCAAAGGTCATATGAGGTCAAGATGTAAAATTAGCTGCATATGTAAAATTAATTACATTTAAACAGGTGAAGTACAATTGCAACCAAACTCCAGGATGTTTATTTTATTTTTTATATCCTATGTTAGTGGTCTAACCTCTTTCTTTCTAGATGCCTGTGGTTTGAGATCCACCTTGTTTTTAATCTACCCATATAAACGGACGACCTATTTGGGACCGCTGTCCCTATTTTTGACAGTAGGAGGAGGGTGGGGGATCCCAAATATCCTGGGGGTCATAGTTTTTTACACAGAAAATATGGGGTCAAAGACAAATAATAGTTACAATACTGAAACATGTTTGCGTGCATACATGTAGCATGAATACATTTTAGTTAACATCCTCACACTTTTTGCATGCTTCGTGCACATTTCTTCTGTTTCAACATTGTAAAACAAAAGTTTGGCTTGCCAACCTTTATTTTGTTTAGCTTATCAAACTGTTTCCCCAATAACCCTAATAGTCGTGTCATAATGCTATGTAGGCCTACATAATTTCAACTACATGTATCACACTTGTACGCATTCGTAATAAAAAGTTGGGATGGTCAGGAAAAGTTTTCAAAAGATCCATAATTAACTTTCAAATAGTTACTGCATATATGAATGGGTTATTTAATCTCTTCATTCATGTTTCAAAACAGATTAAAAGACTAAAGAAACAAACCATGAACAAATGTATTTTGGCGTATTTCCAGGAAGGAAAATTTGGGAAGAACAAGAATGAATAACTTTTTCTGGAATTTCCAAAATAAGGATCGGTATTCATTTCTACAGTAATACAAACAAAAAACTGAGTTCCCTCATTTTTCAAAATCAGGGTTGGTCGGATGAGATCAATTAAACTGTTTTATTTTTGGCCTTAAGGGGGGACTCGAGGAAGTTTTTGACTCGATTTGTTGAATTTTGTGAGTGCTGTTATTATTGAACTATAAATCAAATGCATATAAAAGTATACTTTTTTGGAAAGGAAATGGATCAGATAATCCAAATTTTGCATCAATTTTGACCATAAATATCTTTTTTTGACCCAAAAAAAGTTCAACAAAGCTAACTAACAACAATAATTTTGCTAGATTATGATGTAAAGATTTTGAGTCATAGTTCAATAATATCAGCACACTCACAAAATTATTAAATCTATTAAACAGTCAGCTGTAGAACGGGCCCCCGTTTCAATTGAGGGCGTTCTATTTAGTGACGCACTGCCGTCATTTTTTACACGGCGATTCACACGGCGATTCATTTTCGTTGATTCATCATGTGACAGCCGCCGGGTTAAAATGTACCTAAATCATTGCAAAAAATAAGTGTTAAGAAGAAACATTTTCTATGCGCACATTGTGTCATCCCAAAAGGCAATCATTGTTCGAACAATACAAATTGAAAAATAAACTTGGATCAATGAATGTAAAACTCAAATGAGCTTAAAAATTGTGGTATATTCAGTTGAAACTTGATAGCCATAGTTAATACACAATGGCAGGGGAGTAAGGTGGCAATTAAGAGGGGGTTCCATCAAATGATCTTGTGAAGGGATCATACAAATATCTATAAGAAGCCCGGGATAAGAAGAAGAAGACCTACACAGATTGTGTTTGATTTTTCATTTTGACTATGCCTATAGGTTTAAAAGAATGTTGTCATTGGTTTGTTTGTTTGTTGTTGGGGGGGGGGGGGTTAAAAATGTCCATGGCTCAATTTGTCCAACCCCCCCCCCCCCCCCCAAAAAAAAAAAAAATTAAAAAAATTATATATAAAATGTCATGAACATCGAATCGATTTCATGGTTAGACTATCTTTCGAATCAAAGTGCTCAATTCCAATAAAGGAAGAGCTATATAAAAATTCAAAGTTTAGACCTTCCGAGAAAGGGAGTCGTTACTCTGAGTTTCATGCTTAACGCAATCGTCTCACTAGAGACTGCTACCGGGTGAAATTGAAGCATATTTCATGTATTTCAAGCCATGCATCCACCCAGAAATGTACAATCGATTTATAGGCCCACTTGTACTGAACATCATAAGTCCAGATAACACGTGTACATATCAACATGATTTTATCGATGATTCCTACGTTTGTAGATTACATAAATGTTTAATTATTTTGCATGGGCTAGCTTGGTGTATATCCTATACTCTTTCGTGATTAATGCACAGACATCTGGGGTGTTTTTTTCTGTTAAAAATATTGAAATTTATAAGAGATGCGCTGAACTCAGAATAGTGGTAAACAACAAAATATCACCTGCGTTGATCAGTCTCTGCAGATTTGTTACGTAAAACGCTAAGACGCTGCTGTTTCCAATTCACTTTGTACATGTGCAGCGTCCATCTGAAGCCACAGTCAAAGAGACTAAAATGACGCAATGAAATGGCCATTGTCAAGTGGGAAAAAAGAGACTGACTTTTAGGCTGCCCTCAAACATGCATCGCTATGTCGCGTCGTCAGCATTATTACTACACACGATAGCGGTTATTTTATGTTAATCACGCGGCGTGGAATTCGAGAACTTTGACAGTTGTTAAAGAAACACAGGTGGTGCGGTAAACGTAAAGAAGTACATACAAAAGAAGCCGCTATTTAGACGACATGTATTCACGAATTTTCATTTTCACACCTCAGATAATGCACTGTTTTTCTGCTTCCGTTGTTCGGTTTTAAAAATAAGGTAGGTAGGTACAAAGGAATATGCCGCTATTTAGACGACATGTATTCACAAATTTTCATTTTCATACCTCAGATAATGCGCTGTTTTTCTGCTTCCGTTGTTCGGTTTTGAAAAGGTAGGTATAGGAATGCACTGTAGGAAAACGTATTACTGATAATCTTATTTGCAAACGTCTAACCTTTGCGGTGTTCAATTCAAGAAATATTTCCATGTAAAATTGCTCGCTGCTGTAACACAGTTGTACACTATTACAGGCTTGAAAACCAGGGGCTATGTCACGTCCCAATATGTCACGTCCCAATTTTTTAAAACTAAGACTAGTTCAATAATTGTCCTTCTTGTAAGATTCTTACCCATTAAGATGATTTATCTCCAATAAAAGACTTGCAAAATAACCTGGATGTAACAAACTGTAATGTTGTCAACAGTAAAGATTGTGGTATAGGGAGCCTGTGTGATAGGAAAATTACAGTAAACTGTAGAGGGCAGTCTACAGATGATATTGCAAGCTCGGTCGGGGGGGTTGTGTGTTTGTTAATTACTGGATTTGTCCAGAGTTCAGTAAAATGCAAGTACTGATTAGAACTGGGGTCAGTCTTTCATGGCTTAGTACACTGATTTCGACAGTTCTTTGCACTGAGGCGAAGGTATAGACAGAAAATGTGCTGTTACGGTTGTTCCTATGGCTAATTTTGTATTTTATATTTTAATAGAGCTTGCTGAGTTCCACAATATTATCTGAAATTCGAAATGACAGACAATTTTATTGTCAAAAAACATTTTAAGTCATTTTGAATTCTTTTGTTTTTTGTATTTTTTTGGCCAACAGAGTGCAGTCTATTTTCTTTTGTTTTATATTGGTTTTTTTTTACTCCTTAGGTAAAACTTCTATACAAATTAAATTTTTGTTTTTGCTCGAAATTGACAACTCCATTAGATTCCCGCAGCACAGGAATTAAGGAGTGTAGTATAGCCAACATAAAACATAAAGTGCATAAAAATTAAATAAACATTTTTGCATAGATTATTATTTTGCTAGGGGTAAAAAAAACAGTAAGACACAAAAGAAATGAACGCTTCAATTTTGCTTCATTTTTGACAATAAAATGGTCATATAAAATTGTACCTCCCATCAATCGCAAATTTTAGATTATTGTGGAGCTCAGCAAGCTCTATTAAACAGTCAGCTGTAGAACGGGCCCCCGTTTCATTTGAGGGCGCTCTATTTTTTACACGGCGATTCATCATGTGACGGCCGCCGGAATATGAACAAAACCACTTTTCAATAGAGGGCGGGCTTGGGAACGGGAGTGTGTTCCAAGGGAACGGCCTCACGTCACAGTAATTTTCAAAATTCATAAAAAGCCGATTTTGCAGATTTTAAACAACAAAATAATTAACTCTGTTATCACAGAGATAACCGTTACAAAGGCACCACTTCTTCTGAAACTATAGGGCTTATGTTAAATGTAAAAATTATCACACTTACCCTAAAAATTCTATAAAATGGTGTAATCTCGTGTAGAAAAATGTGGTCTTATTGCAGCAAACCGGTCAAAAAAGACATAGTTTTAGCTGATGTCGTGTGATGTTGGGGTCAAAGGTTAAATTAAATCAAAGAACTGGATGTCGCAAGGAGTTCTGGTACCTTATGCTGCCCTCAACTCGATGGATAGTTACTTTTTATAATTGGGGGTAAAAGGCGAACATTCAATTATTGCGCAAATTGACGGGTGTGCGTTACCTTGGTTACGTACACCCGTCGTTTTAGAGCGCCCTCAAATTGAAACGGGCCCCGTTCTACAGCTGACTGTTAAAATATCAAATAAAAAAATAGCCATAGGATCAACCTTAAGCACACATAGTCTTGTTTGGGGATGCACCATTAGATATCCATATATCCAGGGGAGGCATGTACATCAGAGACTATATAACTATGGGACAAGTATTTCAAAGGTAAAGTCCCCCGTCTACTATGCACAAATTCATGGGTGAAGGTTTTTTAGGGGGCGCCCACTATCATGGTTGTAGCAAACCAGTCGACCTAATACATGGTGGATTTTATCGGCTCAAAACATGATTTGTGGCACAAAAATAGTACATCAATGTGGTCAAAAAAAGCTGATTGTGATTAAGCGAAGAACTGATTTTCTTTGATGATAGCAGAATTTATTTCTTATATGACACGAAACATTCAGAATTGGTTATTTGAAATTAATTTTTACGTGGAACAAAATATGAATTTTAAATTGTGGATGGCTTCGTCTGACAGTGATAGAGGAGGGGCGTGGCGTTATTTGCATTTTATGAATATTGTAATTCAGTTGGGAAAGACACTGGATCGCGACGATCACACCGTGTGAGGTCATGAATAGTCATGGCTGAATATTCATTCACAACGAATGATTGACAGTTTACGCTTAACTTCCGGGTGAAGAACTGATAAGAGTACGCGCTATACTGTGAACCAAATCTCAACAATGGGCAGATAGGGTGTTACATAGGCCTGATGTACATGTAAATGTTTTATGAAGAAAAAACCTTTAAACTTGTCGGTGAAAAAAGGAATGTCGCCACCTTCAGCAGCAAAACACCGACAAACGTTCATGCCCCCTGGATGGTGTGTTCATAGAATCATATTTTTAACATGGGGCTATATTTTGTTTTACGGTACATTTTTTATGAAATACTTAATATAGCAATTTCATTGGAATAATGTCACGTACTAAATGGGCGTCAAGGGTAGCATGCACAATAATTCAATGACGATCGGGGTACAGGGAGATGTATTTAGAGGGTACCCATGCCGGGATACCCCAGTCTCCAAATATAAAAACAACAATTAAAGAAAATATATCTTGACGAAAATATTAAATACCAGTCTCTTTTTTGAGACAATCAAACAATCAATTTTAATTCCAAAAGTATACAGTATAAATCAATCAATCAATCAATCGATCAATCAAGTCTATTTGAAACAATGATCAAATATTTTTTTAAGTCAAAATGGCCTAGAGTAAATAATAATATATTATTCAACTTAATCAACTGTATATAACTAGTATTGATCAAAGATTTAGATTAGAGTAAAGCAATGTACTCTAATCGGTCAACTTATATCGATCGACAACAAAGGGGAATTATATCGAACTCGCGGATTAAAATGGGGGTTTAAATCTGCGGCTACTGAAGACAGAGAACGGACAATTTATAATGGACAACAATATTCACCGGAGGATAAATAAAAACAGTGAGAACCTAAAATGGGGTATGAATTCGAACTTGACATGGGCTAGGGGTCAAGACTAAACGATGGGAAGATGTAAAAGTTGTTTTTAACCGGGGAAATGTATAACTGCTACAATGAGCTAAACACACAAATAATAACGTTTAGGTCAAATTTAAGTTGTCTTAATTGATCATATCCAAACGAAAGATTATTGACAAAATGGGAAGTTCTGGAATGGATAATTTACTTAATCCGGGAATTCGATATTAGAACAATATTGTTGAAATTATAATCTATTGCTTTATTCAGCAATGGGTCTATGAAAGAGATTCATCACATGAGACTGTTAAACTTAAAATATAACCCGGTCCAAATCATCCAATGCACAGGTAAATAATACATTCAATTCATAAATTTAACGAACCAGTCTCCATCATGTCCATCGGTAAAAGGGAACATAAATCTGTAGTGACTAGCATCACGGGTGGATCAAATCTTCAACAGATGTATCACAGCTTGTAAACAGCTAACCGACATAAATCAATCCATTTCGTCTCCGTTTTTAAATATAATTTAGGCCCAGATGGTAGGCAGAAATTAAGAGGGAGTGGCGGTTATTTTACGCCCAAATTTGGTAAATGCCATTACTCATTGGCTTAACTAAAGATCAAAAGGGGAAATAAAAATGAGCAGACAAACTAAAAAGAAATCGTTGTTCACAGCAACAGTGCAGCATGAAGTGTACAACGTTAAAATTGCTGCGACGGGTTTTATTAATCACCAAAATATAATCTGACGGGCGTAGACGCAAGCCATCCAATCAAGTCTCACTTTAAACATTCCCGCTACATACATGTACAAAACAGGAATCGGGGTTTAATAACGTAACCCCAGGGGTCAGTTACAAAAGATGTGGAATGACCTATGAAATTTTATTTATTATTCACGGTCTAAGATCGTAATTGACATGTCAGTGTATCGCGGGATTCAACACGTCTGCAGGATCCAGTTACACACAGGGACATTCAAACCGATCGTTGAAAAATAGGGGAAACCACTAATCAGTGGCGACTGACGCAACGCACGCGCAATATCAGTCGATGGCGTCAGTAAGCCTACCTTTAATGCAAATAGGTCTATGGAGAGCTTGAAAGGCCATCCGAAATGTGCATTATTTTATAATATATTAAGATGTTTTAATTCGTAATAGTACATCGAATGATCAAAGGACACCCGAATATGTGCGTATAGTATGTAGCAGTGAAATGGTCTTGAGACATGATTTGATTCGACAATTGGATAATTACAAATAATGGGCTAAAACCCATACGTGACAATAATATATAAAAATGTTTACATCATTCTCTAAAGGTATTCAAACCATGGAAGGCTAGCTTAGTAATCTAAGGAATGGATATGTGGTAACTATTGAAATCAAACATAAACATTATATCGAGGGTTGAGCACAAGAAGGCTGTAACTCAAGAAATGCTATTTTGAGATAATCGACATTCAAATATTTGGGGCTCATTAGGCAAAAAAAAAATTGTTATGTTGTCCTCCACAACTTTCAGAGAGGAGGGGCGGGCGGGCGGATTAATTATTTTTTATTTTTTATTTTAATTTTAATTTTACCAGCGGAAGCTCAAAGTTCAGCCAACAAGAAGTTGAAATCACTCTAAGAGTCGCACATATATGTTATAAACACTTAATTTAATATTCAATGCCATTTAAACTGTTTTTAAAAAAAATCTGAAAAAAAATCTGGAAAAAAAAACTGGGAAGAAAAAAAAATCAAAAAAAATCTGAATTTTCTTTTTAAAAAATCTGAAAAAAAAATCTGAGCGGCCCTAAATCTTACGAGCGGGCGGTCGAGGACAACATAACAAAAACTTTTTTTTTTGCCTTACAATGCACTGTAGCACCCAACCCTCGATATGTGACCTGGCAGGTCAAAATGAGCGTAAAGTCGCTGGGGCTGATTTTGAGTTATGGCCTGAAATAGCCTAAGTCGATTTGACAAAGGAGGTCGAAAATGACTAAATGAAATTCTTTCAATTTTGGATAGATGAACTACTTATGTATCACATGTATTTAGATAATAAAGGGTTCAAAAAAGTAAGTCCCTCCCTCTAAAATTAGATTACCTTTGTTAACATAACTTCACACACAATCAGACGTTTTGAAAAAGTTAAACAATTTATTATGAAAAGAGAAAACGCTTGGCTACCAATAGAAAGTTTTCCGTTTTCGATATCATGTTTACTTTTCCCAAAACAGTGACATTTCCTCGAAGGGATGTTTTCAGAAAAAGTGGCACTAACTTGTATTGGATTTTGGCAAATTTCATGTAAACGGAAACATCATTTTGGGGATATTTACCTTTTTGGGGAAAAGTAAAGATGGTATTGAAAAGGGGAACTTTGTACGGATAGCTAAGCATTTTTCCTTTTCAGAAACGTTGCAATTTTTTAAAACGTCTAATTGTGTGGAGGTGTTACACAAACAAAATTGTATAAGATTTTGAAAATTGCCACTGTTTCTGAGAACATCGTTTTAGGAAAATGAGACAATTTTGGGAAAAGTAAACATGATATTGAACAGGAGAAACTTTTAATAAAAACCCAAGCGCTTTTTCTTTTCACAAGTGTTTAAATTAACCTGTTAGTCAATAGCAAAGTTTAGTTTGGTAATCCATTTAATTCTGGCACAAATCAATACTTGCTAAATAAATCCGCAAAACAGATGCATCCATATTCTGTGCAAATTAAAAAAGTTTTGTTTAACAGTTCTCGAACCCACTGTGGATGGTTCATTGAGTTACAAGTCGAGCACTTACATGTTACTCGACTGTTACTGTGTGAATTCCCATTGTACAAACCAGTAAATGACATGGTTTACACAAAGTACGCTAGTTTTTTTTATTTTTCAACGTATTGATCTCATATTTTCAGGGTATCATAATAATTAATTGGGCTTTACATTGAGACTAGATTGGTCATGATTATAATTAGAATTACACCGTCATGAAACAGAGTCCTAATTTTTTTGAGACACCCTGTACTCTCTGAAAATGTGAAAAATCATTTTTTTTGTTTTTGCTACTTTACTTTCATTTTGTGGTGCCAGGTCAAAATAGGGTGTAAAAATTATAATGTTGACTCAAAATAATGACTTATGAATGTAGTTAAAGTACTGTAAAATAAATTAATTTCACAAGGGATGTCGATTAGTAATACGCAATCGACAATTTTCCATTGAATAACAGTAACATTTTCAGATTCGCAAAATTAAATGCTCACTATAAAAAAGCAGTAATTCTAAATTCGTGAAATAAAGTATCTGGGAAATAGTGTTTTACAGTACAGATGTTTTATACAGGGTGATGTATAAAAAAAAAAATCTCATAGCATAAAATCATTGCAGATAACCAATTTTATTAATTTATACATGTATGTTTGCAATTGAAGTAGATTAGTTTGGTTGGTATATATCCGTCACAGCATCCGTCATGACTGATAGGTAGTGACTTTAGTAACAACACCATTTTTGTCGATCTGCAGCGGCCAGTTGGTCCGTGTTAGAAGTAGGTTTGCCCATGCAACCAGTTAAATCATTATTTTTACAATATTTCACAAAACATAAGCACATAATTATAATTATTGACAGGGATCTGTATTAAATGCTCATTAATACCTAAAATATGGCTCGTGTTTTGACAAGGTTACTGGAATTTCCAAAAAAACCCTGATTCTTTGAGAAAACTTTATTAAGGTTTTGGTTGTAAAATGATACCTGTCGCGTACTGCATGGGAACCAGCAAAATCTTCGGACTTAAACTTGCAGCAGCAATTACAATTTTGCATACAGGGGTATTCTGTTATATTGAAATGTGTGCATACATGTAGAACATGGGTTATAAATACTAATATGCAAAGGTATAATTCATTTTATGTGTGATACTTTCATGTTATTTCTTGTTGCTATAGCATGTCTGTGTCTGTGTCAATATTGACATTTGTGTGGTTAATTATCTGCTGTGTGTGTCAATTCATGGCGTTTCTTGTTACCAGCCAAGCTGAAGCACTTGTCATACAATCAATATTGTATTGTATTATTATGATTGTGGTTGTGTGTCATTTCATGGCGGTTCTTGGAACCAACCTGGCTAAAGCAGTTGTTACAATAATGACATCTGTGAAGTTTATCTCCTGTGTGTATCATTTCATGTTCTTTCTCGGTAGCAGCCATCCTGAAGCATTTTTTACAATATTGACATTTGTGAGGTTTATCTCCCATGGGTATCATCTCATGGCAGTTCTTCGATCTGACTAGTACGTCTGAAACACGTGTCACAATACTGACATTTGTGTGGTTATCTCCCATGTGTATCATCTCATGTACTTTTTTGTAGTTTCTTGTCAGCAGCCTGTCTGAAGCACTTGTCATAATATTGACATTTGTGTGGTTTATCTCCTGTGTGTATCAATATATGTTGTTTCTTGTCAGCAGCCTGGTTGAAACACTTGTCACAATATTGACATTTGTGTGGTTTATCTCCTGTGTGTGTCATTTCATGGCGGTTCTTGGAGCTAACATGGCTGAAACACTTGTCACAATAATGACATTTGTGTGGTTTATCTCCTGTGTGTATCATTTCATGTAGTTTCTTGTCAGCAGCCTGTCTGAAGCACTTGTTACAATATTGACATTTGTGTGGTCCATCTCCTGTGTGTATCATTTCATGTAGTTTCTTGTCAGCAGCCTGTCTGAAGCATTTGTTACAATATTGACATTTGTGTGGTCCATCTCCTGTGTGTATCTTTTCATGTTGTTTCTTGTCAGCAGCCTGGCTGAAGCACTTGTCACAATATTGACATTTGTGTGGTTTATATCCTTTGTGTGTCAATACATGTTGTTTCTTGTCAGCAACCTGGTTGAAGCATTTGTCACAATATTGACATTTGTGTTTCATTTCATGTTGTTTCTTGTCAGTAGCCTGGCTTAAGCACTTGTCACAATAATGACATTTGTGTGGTTTATCTCCTGTGTGTATCATTTCATGTAGTTTCTTGTCAGCAGCCTGTCTGAAGCACTTGTTACAATATTGACATTTGTGTGGTCCATCTCCTGTGTGTATCATTTCATGTAGTTTCTTGTCAGCAGCCTGTCTGAAGCATTTGTTACAATATTGACATTTGTGTGGTCCATCTCCTGTGTGTATCTTTTCATGTTGTTTCTTGTCAGCAGCCTGGCTGAAGCACTTGTCACAATATTGACATTTGTGTGGTTTATATCCTTTGTGTGTCAATACATGTTGTTTCTTGTCAGCAGCCTTGCTGAAGCACTTGTCACAATATTGAGGCAAAAATTGGATCGAGACAACCTCAATGTGTGGTTTATCTCCTGTGTGTATCATTTCATGTATTTTCTTGTGACCTGCCTGGCTGAAGCGCTTGTCACAATATTGACATATGTGTGGTTTATCTCCTGTGTGTGTCATTTCATGTCTTTTCTTGTGACCAGCCTGTCTGAAGCACTTGTCACAATTTTTACATTTGTGTGTATCTCTTGTGTGTATCATTTCATGTATTTTCTTGTCACTAGCCTGGCTGAAGCTCTTGTCACAATATTGACATTTGTGTATCAGTTCATGTTGTTTCTTGTTCGAAGCCCCGCTGAAGCACTTGTCACAATATTTACATTTGTGCGGTTTATCTTGTGTGTGTGTCATTTCATGTCGTCTTTTGTCACTAGCCTGGCTGAAGCACTTGACACAAAATTGACATTTGTGTGGTTTATCTCCTCCTGAGTGATACATTTCATGTATTTTCTTGTCACCAGCGTGGCTGAAGCACTTATCACAATATTGACATTTGTATGGTTTATCTCGTGTGTGTATCATTTCATGTTGCTTCTTGTTCGAAGCCCGGCTGAAACACTTGTTGCAATATTGACATTTGTGTAGTTTATCTCCTGCATGTGTCATTTCATGTAGTTTCCTGTAGCTATCCCACCTGAAACACTTGTCACAATATTGACATTTGTGTAGTTTATATCCCTGATGTGTCATTTGATGGCATCTCCTTTCACCAGCTCTGCTGAAGCGGTTGTCACGAATTTGACATTTGTGTGGTTTATATCCTCTATCTTGTGATAGTTGTGTCTTGCTTTCACCTTTATTTAAATTCCCATTATTTCTTAACCTCCTTTGTGTGCACCCCACATATGCTTCACGCTGTGGTGCATTATGGTCCTTATACCAGTAGGGCTTGATATGCATCTCATGGTGGCAGAGATGGGAGAGAAATCGAGGCACATCCCAAAAATATCGCCTACAGTATTTGCAGACCAAGGGTTGAATTTGTCTGGTTGCCATACCTGCAAAGTCAAAATAATTCTTACTAATTGGTTGTTTGACCCTGTGTTAAATAAGGGGGCTGTCATTTTGTATGGGAGGAGGGGGGATCCCAAATATCATTCCTGGGGGTCATAGTTTTTTACACAGAAAATGGGGGTCAAAGACAAATAATAGTTACAAAACTGAAACATGTTTGCGTGCATAGCATGAATACATTTTAGTTAACATCCTCACACTTTTTGCATGCTTCGTGCACATTTCTTCTGTTTCAACATTGTAAAACAAAAGTTTGGCTTGCCAACCTTAATTTTGTTTAGCTTCAATATCAAACCGTTTCCCCAATAATGCACTTATCAACTGTAGTCCCGGCTCCGGGGATAGCGGGGATTAGGGCCGGGACGTACAAATTGCCGATGTGACGTCCCGGCTACAGTCGTGTACTGTCCCCGCAGGGCAGGGCACAACTTTTTGTATGCCCCCGCTACAGTCCCGGCCCCTCATGGCCGGGGCAAAGTGTACGCCGGCGTATGGTCCCGGCCCCCTATAGCCGGGACAAAGTGTACGACGGCGTACGGTCCCGGCCCCGGCCCCCATAGCCGGGGCATAGTGTACGCCCCGGGTACGCCCCTGCTACGCCCCTGCTACGCCCGGCCTCAGACAGCTGGGCCAATATTAGCGAATCGTTATCATTTACACGGTTCACTGCGAGCATTTTCATGATTTACCGTTCACTACTATTGGTTTTGTGAATAGTTTAGTTTACAGTGCTCCAGAACAAAACTTACCAGAAGCCTAAAACTAAAAATACTATAATGTTGGCATGATGAATCGAGTCAAAAAATCACTTTATGGATATCATATTGTGTAGCTTTATTTTTGATAGATCATGCGTACCCACCGGCAACATTGAAAAGTTTTGATCCAATTTATTTATTAGGCTAGTGAAATATGATTCCCAGTTTCCCGTTTCCCTACTGACCCAACTTTTCAGTTTTACCAAAACTTTCATTATTTTGTGCAAAATTACATTTTCTGACAAACTTGAATAAAAATCATAACTTTTAGTGGCTCAAAATACTAGGCATATCTTCCTGTTGATTTTAAGGGATTTTTTTATGGCAGTGGTGTCATGGTATATGGTTGATAATGAAATTGTTTGCATTACCTACTCAGATTTCAGATGTAATTGACGTTGCAATATTTCAGACAGATTTGATGACATTTTCAATAAGGCCAAATTTTTTGTTTTTGTTTGTTTGTCCACGTCCGACCGACTGTGTACCTTGGTGCCGACCGTATTATTTTTTATTTTCTATTATTTTTTTAAAACAACTTTTTGAGCAATTTAAATGGCCAAACGGACCGTTTTATTCCTGATTTCGTACACTATCGTAAATCTGGTCTTTATAAACACCATCCCCAATGCGCAGTTCCTTGTAACATGATGTTTATTGCATGAACTTGGCAACCGCGGGGACTATTAAAAGGACTAAATGAACATTTAATCTCGCGTGCAATTGATGTCATTTTTATACTAAAAACGCAGTGTGAGAAAATATGAAAACTCTAGTTACGGTTCATATTTGCAATTTTTGGGGGTAGTTAGTTCGAGAAAAAATGGGTTTAGTAGTACTTTCACGTATATATTTCTAGAACTTCAACACTACGTTGTTTCACTTTCTGCAAATTTTCAATCATAATAAATGGCGGCGACCGACAACATGTTCACGGTATCTGCGCACACAAACTCGGTACAAAAATACTCTTTGACCGAGTTTGCAGTGTTGCAACCAGTACTACAATATTGGAACTCATGAAAAGGAGTTCAATACTATCAAAGTGATGTGTTTTGTGTTTGGACGACTTTAATTCACAGTATTCATGCCGAATTTATATTCCCAAATACAATATCCGTATTTAAAAAAAAATAAAAAATAAAAAAAATTATCCGACCTACCGACCCTACCTTTTTCGGACCCTCTATGGACAAACAAACAATTTTTTTTTTTTGGCCTAACACATCGACAAATGCTTCCTTAATTGTTTTTCAAAGTGTTAAAGCGTTAATTAAGGTGTAAGATATACAAATCAATAGGTAGTTAGTAGTTAACACCCCTTTCAGATGCAACAATGAAATTGAGTGAAATAATGAATAATGAATAATGAAATAGACACCTACCCACTCTTTTAAAAATATGAAACGGGAAACTGGGAATCATATTTCATTAGCCTTATGAACAAACAGTATTTAAGTTTTAAAAATGGACCGACAACATGACTTGGGAGGGGGATTTTGGACCTTCTTGGGGACTTGGGAGGGGGGAATTGAGGGGGGTTGGCTCCCCTCCCTGACTTACGGGCCTGCAAGTAGATGTTGTCTATCTGTCCGGGCCCTACCGTGTACATTATTCGTACCTTAGCGTACATCCCCGCTATGTGTGTGTTCACCCCGGCTAGACCCCGGGGTGTACATTTTTTGTACCTTAGCGTACGGTCCCGCTATGTATGTGTACGCCCCGGCTATGCCCAGGGGTGTACATTCGTGTACCCTAGCGTACGTCCCCGCTACAATTTTTTCAGTAGTGTACGTCCCCGCTATGCCCCGGCTACATGCCCCGGCTAGCGTGGGCACGTTTTGTACGCCCCCGGGCATTTTTGTACGTTTGCGTACAGTCCCCGCATAGTCCCCGGCAGGCCGGGACTGCAATTGATAAGTGCATAACCCTAATAGTCGAGTCATAATGCTATGTACATAATTCCAACTACATGTATGCACTTGTACGCATTCGTAATAAAAAAAGTTGGGATGGTCAGGAAAAGTTTTCAAAAGATGCATAATTAACTTTCAAATACTGTAAAAGTGGAAATGTTTGCGCTACATTTAATTTCGCGCTTTTCGCGCTCAAATCAGCAAGCGCGAAAATTAAAACGCGCGAATATATTCGTTTTGTATGTAGATCTATGCATGGAAGCTCAAAATCGCGAAAATAAAAACAAGCAAAATTGTTCAAAATGTGCAATGCGCGAAGATTTACACGCGCGAACATTTCCACTTTTACAGTAGTTACTTCATATATATGAATGGGTTATTTAATCACTTCATTCATGTTTCAAAACAGATTAAAAGAGTAAAGAAACAAACCATGAAAAATGTATTTTGGCGTATTTCCAGGAAGGAAAATTTGGGAAGAAAGAATAACTTTTTCTGGAATTTCCAAAATAAGGATCGGTATTCATTTCTACAGTAAAAACAATGTGGGGGCGGTCATAAAATCACCATCTGAGTGGGAGGGTCATTAAACTATTCGCTATTGTTTAGGGGGTGGTCATAAAAAAAAGACAATGATGACGATAAATAACAACGTGGCCACCCCCACCCCCAAAAAAATGACTGCCACCAGTGGCAGATCCAGGATTAAAATTTACGGGGGCTGAAACCCAAAAAATCGTAAAAGGTCCCCAATTTTTTGGCCGTCAGCTCGTGTGAAATTCTGCTAAGTGGGGGGTGGGGGGTAGCAATGTGGTTGTCCCAAAACCGGCAACAAAAAAAAATCGCATGGTACAAGTGGCAAATGTACCAACGGAACCTACCTATGTCTCTGAAAAAGGTAAAGTGGTACACAAAAAAGGTATATTGTCAAATTTTACGGGGGGGGGGGGGGGGGGGGGGGGGGGGGGCGTACACGTTAAAGGTATATTGAAAAAAATTACGGGGGGCACCCGCCCCCCCCCCCCCCCCCCCTGTATCCAACACTGGCCACTAATACAGGCCATATCCATCCATGATGCGTATGATGATGTATTCTCAACCTCACAACTCAAATTCGTTATTGCGGTTGAAGTCTTAAATGTCTCTTTAAGTGAGTGTTGTTAAATGCTATGGTGGGGCGGTTGAAAAATAAGGGGGGATATAAAAAAGGTCCTTATAAAAGGGGGATCAGAAAAAAGTCCTTGTTGTAGTGGGGGGTCCAAAAAAAGAAGAAAAATGGTGGGTATCTTTGACACATGTCGAGAGTGGCACTGTCGGTTCATTTGACAAGAGAAATCATGGAATTATGATGGTCAATAAAGTACACAGATGGAAATGGTTCACGCGCTTATAGCGCAGTCCTCAAAATGCAATATTTGTTGGTACAAGCTCGTTTCGAGCTATTAAAATGTACCTAAATCATAGCAAAAAATAAGTGTTAAGTAACAGTATTTTCAATGCGGGCATGTGTCCCCAAAAGGCAATCATTGTTTGGTACAAGCTTGTTTAGAGCCAAAATGAACCTCAATCAATAGCAACTAAAGTGATAATTAGTCAAACATTCTTGATTCACAATAATCTTGTCGGTTCATGTTCATTTCTCCCCCCTCCCCCATGTCCCCATTATGAAAAACCTAGGTGCTTCATTGTTGTTGACAAAGCAGCATTTTGAAAGAGTTATTAAATTGAGAGGAAACCGAGGACCTATTTAAAGGCATATTATGACCTTTTCAAGATAGCGCCCTCTATTCATTATTTTTTTAGAAAGTAGATTTGCTTGCAGATTTACATTTCGGATCATAAATCATACATACATTCCAAGTTACAGAGCGATACGATTCCTAATTACCTCAAAATCATGGTTTTAGAGTGAATTTAGAGTAAAAATATAAACTGTCGGAGTTATCCGACAGTTTATTTTCACTCTAAAATCATGATTTTGAAGTAATTAAGAATCGTATCGGCCTGTAACTTGGAATGTATGTACGATTTATGTTCAGAAATGTAAATCTGCAAGAAAATCTTCTTTTAATTTTTTTTTCGATGTTGAGGGCGTTCCCTGGAAAGATCACATAATATACCTTTAATACCAACTAAATATGGAACAATACAATTTGAAAAATAAACTTGGATCAATGAATGTAAAACTCAAATGAGCTTAAGAATTGTTGCATATTCTGTTGAAACTTGATAGCCATAGTTCTTTACACAATGGCGGGGGAGGGGGGGGGGGAGTAAGGTGGCAATTAAGAGGGGTTCCATCAAATGATCTTGTCAAGGGAATACAGACACCAATATTTAAAAGAAGAAGAAGACGTACACAATATTTTGTTTGACTTTTCAATTGTGTTATAATAATATCTTAGTTTGTGTTTACCTACCATAATAAAAGTGATTGTGATAGCCTATAGGTTTAATAGAATGTTGTTATTGTTTCTGTATAGATTATAGAACGTGAACGGGCAGGGCCGGGGGGGGGGGGGGGGGGAATCAAAAATAAATACAAAGAAGGTTCTTAAATGGGGGGGATCAAGAAGAATCTTTTTGGGGGATTAAAAAAATGTCCATGGCTCAATTTTGTCCAACCGTGCCCCCCCCCCCCCCCCCCCCAAAAAAAAATGAAAAAGAAGAGTATGATGAACACTCCCTAGAGATTGCTACCCGGGTGAAATTGAAGCATATTTCAAGCCATGCATCCACCCAGAAATGTCACAGCCACAAAAACATTTAAATTGAACTATTGTTTGGCACCCAAGGCTCAAGATATAAGCGGGCGCTGGGCGATTTTTACCCCTCGGTCCTTCTCCCACAGCGCTGATATTTTGTCCAAACCAGCGCCGATTGACTATCGGGAAGCTTGCGCATAATACATCATATTTCGAGTTCACAATGCTGCAACGCTGGGATTTAATCAAAAGTTGCTCCCGGTAGACTGAAAGTAGCTCCCAGTTCTCAGTAAATCCCATGATCCGGGCGTTACTTCTGAAATAATGTAGCTCCCGGTAAAAAAACTGTTATCTTGAGCCTTGATGGCACCTTTTTTATTTTTTTTATATATTTTTTTAAAACTAAGACTACATGTAGTTTAATAATTGTCCTTCATAATACTGAAAGTTTCTTACCCATTAAGATGATTTATCTCCAATAAAAGACTTGCAAAAGAACCTGGATGTAACAAATTGTAATGTTGACAACAGTAAAGATTGTGGTATAGGGAGCCTGTGTGATAGGAAAATTACAGTAAACTGTAGAGGGCAGTCTACAGATGATATTGCAAGCTTGGTCAGGGGGTAGGGGGGGGGGGTGGGGTACCGCGCCATTTTGTCTCGAAGCAATGGTCATGACGTCATATTTTGGTCGATTTTCTGAACTTTTGTATTGGATTTACGTGCAAAATATATGCCCTTGGCAGCATACTTTCCCGGGTGTGTGGGTGCACTTTAATTTCAGATGTTCTAAAATGGACGGATATCTAACCAATTTGATAAAAAAACACGATCCACACACCCCAGAATTGCAAAAAAAGCATAAAATAAGTCCACTTTTTTATGCCTTTGAACAGAGTGGCGGCCGGGATTGTAGAATTTAACACGTGCATTAACCCATGACCCATGATATAAATAAATTATTTGCGTTATATTTTTTCAATAGCACGGTTAGTGTAATGGAAAGGAACTCGCTTAAGGAGCGAGAGGTTGTGGGTTCGAGTCCCATTAGGAGCACTTTTTGTTTTATATGCTGGATTTGCTTAGCATCATCTGTATGCTTGCCCACGCGGACACCACACTGCTGGCGTTTACCGTATCAGGGTTACGCCATTTTTTTCTCTCGAAAATGTCAAAAAAATTACCGTTCTTTTAAAAATAAGAATTATATCAAATTACAAACACATTTTGTGCGAGAGCAACACACACATTTGGCAAAAATGGCACAATAAAAATCCGTTCGTTATAAATAAATGGACATGGTTAACTAATAAAACTATCACAATTACAGTCGTAAATCTCTGTGGCGTGCGTAGGTTGGCCATGTCGTTGGCAATCGGAAATCACAGGTTCGAATATTCCCATTATTTTTCTATTTTTTAAACTTAATGGTATATTAATAACATCATTGTTATGTCAATTTTTATCAATTATAAATGCCGCCCATGCGTTTATAGTTTTCTTTTTATTTATTTATCTATCATAATGTATCCTTGATTTATTTAACTTTGTCTAAACAATTAAAATGCGTAAACAATTATATTATTGCTCGATATAGAGTGATTTAACTTGAGTTCAGTTTGATAATATGATAGCAAAACTTGTTGTAAAACCATTTTACCAGTGTAGGTTGGCCATGTCGTTGGCAATCGGAAATCACAGGTTCGAATATTCCCATTATTTTTCTATTTTTTAAACTTAATGGTATATTAATAACATCATTGTTATGTCAATTTTTATCAATTATAAATGCCGCCCATGCGTTTATAGTTTTCTTTTTATTTATTTATCTATCATAAATGTATCCTTGATTTATTTAACTTTGTCTAAACAATTAAAATGCGTAAACAATTATATTATTGCTCGATATAGAGTGATTTAACTTGAGTTCAGTTTGATAATATGATAGCAAAACTTGTTGTAAAACCATTTTACCAGTGTGTCCAACAATTTCACACTTTGGTAATACATTCAGAGATGTCACTTTTAGCTTGTTATAGCTAGGCTCAATATAAGCAAGTTTGCGACCGGGTTTGCGACCTCTATAATTTTAGGCTGGTAACACAATCCCACAGTGCATTTCGTTAAAACAGTGTACATTATTTTTCCACGATACGTATCACGTGATAACCACGATCGATTTCGCAAAATATTGCAAAATGGCGCGGTACCCCAGCCCCCCCTAGTCAGGGGGTGTTGTGTGTTTGTTAATTACTGGATTTGTCCCGAGTTCAGTAATTGCAAGCACTGATTAGAACTGGGGTAAGTCTTTCATGGCTTAGTACACTGATTTCGACAGTTCTTCACTGAGGCGAAGGTATAGACAGAAAAACGTGCTATTAAGGCGTTCCTATGGCTAATTTTGTATTTGATATTTTAATAGAGCTTGCCGAGTTCCACAATATTAATATCTGACATTTTGTATTCTTTTGTTTTTTGTATTTTTTTTGGCCAACAGAGGGCAGTCTATTTTCTTTTGTTTTATATTTAGGGGGGGGGGGGGGGGGGGTGGGGTACCGCGCCATTTTGTCCCGAAGCAATGGTTATGACGTCATATTTTTGTCTATTTTCAGAACTCTTGTATTGGATTTACGTGCAAAAAATATGCCCTTGGCATCATACTTTCCCAGGTGTGCAGTTCATTTTAAATTTCAGATGTTCTAAATTGGATGGTTTTCTAAACAATTCGAGAAAGAAAATCGAACTGCACACCTCAGGATTGCAAAAAAAGCATAAAACAAGTCAACTTTTTTGTGCTTTTGAACAGAGTGGCGACCGGGATTGTAGAATTTAACACAGTGCATTAACCCATGACCCATGATATAACGAATGCTAACTAAAATCATCTCCGACAAATCATTATTTTTACATTATTTCACAAAACAAGCACATATAATTATTGACAGGGATCTGTATTAAATGCTCATTAATACCTAAAATATGGCTTGTGTTTTGACAAGGTTAACTGGAATTTCCCCAAAAAAAGAGTGTGTCCGCGTGGACCGGGCTGTAACAAACAAACAACAAACAAACAAACAACAGCCAAGCCTGACCTTTCGCTATTAGAAAATATTAATCACCCAATATAAGTTTAGGTACCGCGTGATCCAACATACATTATTTTGAATGGACTTGTTCGAATTCTTTGTTAGACTAGAATGGACCACCCTTTTAGTGCATTCTTTTTGAATAGGAACTTAACCATTACAATGTGAAAGATAGAGATATCGCCCAATTAAAACACATCTTGCAGTGTAAGTTCGGGTTTGCAATAGTATGGTGGTATAGGCTGTTGGGCTAGTTTGCTCCAATAACATAGCACAACTGATGGAAAAGATATTGTCTGACCGTGGCAAATTCAATTGTATTATGGAATGCAAATCATCATTGTCGCAGTAATTTTTAAACCTGCCAGGGCCCTGTGCTGCCTCTTGCGAAATACAGACAAACTGTGAGGTTCTCTGTCGTGTATTGGATCACTGATTTTCACTGCGCAAGCAGTTCTGGGCGGTAGTGTATAGCCGTATAAACTTGTAAATTTGTATAAACAAATATGTTTAGGAAATCATAAGTGAAGGCTTATCTGGCTACGCCCAT
This sequence comes from Ophiura sarsii, assembly GCA_035610835.1. NCBI lineage: Eukaryota > Metazoa > Echinodermata > Ophiuroidea > Amphilepidida > Ophiuridae > Ophiura > Ophiura sarsii. The sequence continues at coordinate 39,373,834 of CM069453.1, forward strand.
GGGAAAGGTTAAAGAGGCATTGAGAGATACGTATGGGAGTGCGCCCTCAATTATCCTGGAAATCATTTTTTTTGCATCAAAGTAAAGGCATACTAACTACTTGATGATTATCTTTACGTTATTTGCTCATTTAGTATATCGATACATCTCTCAATGCCCCTTTAACGACTAGAAGAGTTTATTCATTGCACGGACATAGCCAACTATAGCTTTTTCACACGATACATTTTTTGGAGCTCTAATGTTTTAGCATTAAGAAAAAAGAACACTGATAAACAATTAATTCATTGATGTAAACTAGAACCTAAATGCTCCAATAATGAACGCGCTATGAAGCCATGATTGTGTGGAAACAAGACAACAACAAAATAGGAGACCAGAATTTGAGACATTTTGCAAAAATGCAATGCATTGCGCTGGTGTCTTTAAAATCTTCTTTGCGGCTAGCGGGTGCTTTCTGGTACCTTCTAAAAACAGTATCGTTTTTTTAGGTTTTTTCACCACTCAGGCACTTGTGTGGTTTTTATCTCGTGTGTCTTTCAATCCATGTCTCTTCTTGAAACCAACATGGCTGAAGAACTTACCAAAATATTGACATTTATTTCCTGTATATGTATGTGTCATTTCATGAAGGTTTTTTTCACCAGTCAGGCTGAAGCACTTGTCACAATACTGACATTTGTATTGAATGTATTCATATCCTGTGTGTATCAGTTCATGTTGTTTCTTGTGACCAGCCTGGCTGAAGCACTTGTCACAAAATTGACATTTGTATGGTTTATCTTTTGTGTTATATTCAGTATGTGTCATTTCATGAAGGTTTTTTTCACCAGTCAGGCCGAAGCACTTGTCACAATATTGACATTTGTATTGAATGTATTCATATCCTGTGTGTATCAGTTCATGTTGTTTCTTGTGACCAGCCTGGCTGAAGTACTTATCACAAAATTGACATTTGTATGGTTTATCTTTTGTGTTATTTTCAGTATGTGTCATTTCATGAAGGTTTTTTTCACCAGTCAGGCCGAAGCACTTGTCACAATATTGACATTTGTATTGAATGTATTCATATCCTGTGTGTATCAGTTCATGTTGTTTCTTGTGACCAGCCTGGCTGAAGCACTTATCACAAAATTGACATTTGTATGGTTTATCTTTTGTGTTATTTTCAGTATGTGTCATTTCATGAAGGTTTTTTTCACCAGTCAGGCCGAAGCATTTGTCACAATATTGACATTTGTATTGAATGTATTCATATCCTGTGTGTATCAGTTCATGTTGTTTCTTGTGACCAGCCTGGCTGAAGCACTTGTCACAAAATTGACATTTGTATGGTTTATCTTTTGTGTTATATTCAGTATGTGTCATTTCATGAAGGTTTTTTTCACCAGTCAGGCCGAAGCACTTGTCACAATATTGACATTTGTATTGAATGTATTCATATCCTGTGTGTATCAGTTCATGTTGTTTCTTGTGACCAGCCTGGCTGAAGCACTTGTTACAAAATTGACATTTGTGTGGTTTTTCTTTTGTGTTATATTCTGTATGTGTCATTTCATGAAGATTTTTTTCACCAGTCAGACTGAAGCACTTGTCGCAATATTGACATTTGTATTGAATGTATTTATATCCTGTGTGCATCAGTTCATGTTGTATCTTGTTACTAGCCTGGCTGAAGCACTTGTCACAATATTGACATTTGTGTGGTTTAACTCGTGTATGTGTCATTTCATTTCGTCTTTTGTCACTAGCCTGGCTGAAGCACTTGTCACAATATTGACATTTGTGTGGTTTATATCCTTTATAATGAGTAATTTCATGGCATTTCCTTTCACCAGCTTTGCTGAAGCGTTTGTCACAAAATTGACATTTGTGTGGTCTATATTCTGTATCTATTGATAGTTGAGTCTTTGGTTCACCTTTAGTTAAATTCCTGTTATTTCGTATACCCATTTGTGTCCACCCCACACATGTTGACTGCAGTGGTGCATTATGGTGCTTATACCAGTATGGTTTGATATGCATATCATGGTGGCGGAGATGAGAAAGAAATCGAGATGTATCCCAAAAATATCGCTTACAGTATCTACAGATCAAGGGTTGAATTTGTCTGGTTGCCATACCTGTAATGATAATAAATAAACAATATTTATATTTTCATTTGTTGTAAAAGCCTAGCAACAGTGTTTAATATCAAATCCCCGGCCCCCCAACTCAACACAAAAGTTGGTAACCATGACTGTTCTTCATTTTTTCAAAGTACCCCTTTGCAAGGATTTTTCAACAATTTTACCCCCCTTTTTGGCAAAAACGAGGACAAAATTGGAGTGAAAATACCCCCTTTTTTGGCTTTTCAATGACTATAATTTCAAACACCCCTTTTTAAAGACACTTTATACATACATTAAGTAGATAAAAACTTGTTGCTCCCAATAGTAATAGGCGTTTATGGTAATTTGTTATAAACTAGTGTACCCCAAGTGGTGTATTTGGGTTGTTAACATGTTCTATCAAATGATTTAATCCATACTGTGATGTTTTTAGTTTTTTCCTCTTCCTAAAATACCCCTTTTTTCGAATTTCGCGGAGACTAAATTCATGAAATACCCCCTATTTTCATGATTTCGCTGTCACAAGTGTCAGCGCTGACAATCGAAAATATACCCCTTTTCCGCGATTTTTAGAACAGTCATGGTTACCAACTTTTGTGTTGAGTTGGGGGGCCGGGATCAAATCATCCGGTACCGAGCCGCGAGCGTAGCGAGATGCGAACGGACATAGAGCCTGATCTCTGCTACCATGTTTAGAGTGGCACGTTGGGCTATGATGAGGCACTTAGCTAGTCTAGCTATCCTATAGATGAGGTGACCGTTGTTTACATCAGTAGTGTTTACAAATTGATTAGCGCCTGGTCTAAAGACATGCTAGAGGTACTAGTCCATGACTACTGCATACATTACTATATGAAAGCTAAACACACATCACTGAGCGCCAATTTTAAAAGCACATGCCCTTATGGTGCACACGCAAACCGCCGGGCAGCGAGATTTAGTACCTGGTCTCTCATTGTGCTTAGGGATGCATACCATGACTACTGTACTGTTACACCGTAAGCATGGTAAGTAATGATCAATCAAGTGTGAATTAAAGCACCATTCCCTGTAGGTGCGCACGCAAACCTCCGGGCACTACGTCACCGGTCACACCATCTATAGGCTATCAAAATCTGTTTGCATTGTGTTTCACATGTCTTTAAATATTCAGTATTTAGTATTAATGTTTATATAAAGCTAACGGATAATTAATAATTTAGCTCTAATGATGTTGGTTTGATTGTAAATTGCTCAAAGGGGTCACCCTTGAAATCCAGTTATCACGGGCACCCTTAATATTAATAATAATAAACCATGCTTATTCCACCCCATACTCCAGGTACCCATGTGCCCTTAATAATCCATGTGTTCATGCAGGCCTAGGATTTGAGTTTCATTTTGGGTATAGTTAGTGAGGCGGCGGAAGAGGAGGGGGGAAGGTCACGGGACCCTAGATTTCACGACGCCTCCATCCCATAAAAAGTTGTCAAGTCTCCAATAGAACATGTGTATTAAATAGGTCCCCGACGCCACTGGTTCTAAAGTGGGGTGATGGGTCTTTTATATAGTTGGTGGGGGCGGGTTGTCCTTAAAACTGGATGTAACAAAATTAATTGTAACGACTATGGACTATCTGTGATCATAACTCCTTGCTGTGTGATGTAACAAATTGTAATCATTTTGTCAACAGTAAAGATTGTGCCCGAGATTGTGGTATAGGGAGCCTGTGTGAAAGAAAAATTACAGTAAACTGTAGAGGGCAGTCTACAGATGATATTGCAAGCTCGGTCAGGGGGTGTTGTGTGTTTGTTAATTACTGGATTTGTCCTGAGTTTAGTCAAATGCAAGCACTAGAACTAAGAGTCGTCATTTTCATGGTTTGGTACAATGATATCGACAGTTCTAGCACTGAGGCGAAGGTATAGACAGAAAATGTGCTGTTAAGCACACATAGCCTTGTTTGGGGATGCACCATAAGATATCCAGGGGAGACATTGAAGTGTTTTGAGAAGAAAAAACCCTTTTAAGGCATATTATGTGATCTTTTCCAGGGGGCGCCCTCTATTCATGATTTTTTTTAAGAAAGTAGATGTTCTTGCCAATTTACATTTCTGATCATAAATCATGAATATATTCTGAGTTACAGAACGATACGATTCCTAATTACTTTAAAATCATGGTTTAAAGAGTGAAAATAAATTGTCCTGCTACATGTAGCAGAAAACAGAACAGTTTAATTTTAGTTTAGTTTATTTTTCAATATAAATTCACACTAAAACCATGATTTGGAAGTGATGTATGTGGATTAAATTATTTTTATACTAGAAGGAAGCAACTTTGCTTGAATTTTTTTAACTCACTAATGAAATCCGAAAAATTCAGTGGTTGGATTCCACCTACCCGTGCTAGTGTACATAAGAGAAATCTGCGTGGTGCTAACAAACTGTCAACCCAAAAGTGCAATACAACTCGTTACAAAAACAGCCCGATGGTTTACATGACTGATCTATGGAATAGCAAGGGTCTTGAGTAGTAGCAGTGCATTTTATCTCCAATATGTCATTTACCCTAAAATTAAATGCTTTTTAATATCTCACGTGCAATATTTTTAATTTAGATTGCATTTCTGTGGTTCTTAATTTGACGTGGTTACTTTGTGCATATAGTATGGTGTATTTAATGTATATTTTTGTCTATTTGCTTATATTTTGTGTATATTTTTGAAATTGTTGATAATGATATTGTTGTATTATTGTATACTGGCCGCAATTCAGTTCATGACTGCTATGGCCTTTTTTAATAAACCTTTTATGAATGAATGAATGAATGAATGAATTGTATCGCTCTGTAACTCAGAATATATTTACGATTTATGATCAGAAATATAAAACTGCAAGAAAGTCTACTTTCTAAAAATCGTGAATAGAGGGCGCCACCTGGCATATCAATTTGTTTGGCTGATTTTGGACACTTAAAAACCTACTTTTATTACTTCACACATTGGCTTGTGAGTGGTTGTCTCAAAATCAATATTGAGCCCATTCATCGATACAGAGAAGAACTGGACAAATATGGGCGACTTCATTATAGCGAAAAGGGGTGTTTAGTCACAGAAAGCAGTGTTCTGTGTTAACAAAACAAAATGTTGCATTGATAAATTTCATGTGTTTCAGATTATATAGTAATTATATGGATAATAAATACATGATACTTGAAGATCGTTGATAGAAAGTCATTTACATAACCATGCACGATGCAATACACAGGCATCGTCTGTGTAACCTTGCCCCTACAAAGACAGTGGGATGTTTCACCAAATGTGACCAAAATTTGAAACAGATCCCTGAATGGTTTTAGAGAAAAACGGTGGTTTAGTTTGACCAATCGGGGTGTATCTTTTATCTATTATATAGAGCAGAACCTGTTATTGATTGCTGCGCAAGTACAAATTCGGTAGCTATTATAGTTCCGCTAATAAAGCCGCTGAAAAATGTACCTCCAAAACAGAGGCGGCGTGAGAGCTCATTTTTCGAAAAAATAGTGTGAACTCACACGTAAAATAAGGATGGAATGTTTTAATTAATTAAAAAACGGTGGTTTATTATTTTTTGTAAAATATCAGTTATATATATTTTGAAAGAATAATACTTATGCTTTTCAAAAACCAAGGTACAAAATCAGTATGTTATATATAGCCAGAGTTATCGCTGTCGAAGTGAGGAAACCAGAGTGTGGCCCTATACCAAAGTACAGTATGCAGTGTGGGTTTTAGCGCAATCGGGACTGGCTTTTTAAGTGACCCTAAGAAATTGATGTGAAAAGATCACATAATATGCCTTTAAACTTGTCGCCACCTTCGGCGGCAAAAAGAACTCAAACTTTCATGCCCCCTGGCACTGGATATCAAATGGTGCGTCCATTAGAATCACATTTTCAACCTGGGCTATATTTTGTGTTACATGGACCTTTTTATTAAATACTTTAGCAGTTTGATTGAAATATATCAAAATGTTACATCATTCTAAAAGTATTCAAACCATGGAAGGTTAGCTTATTGTATTTGTCAGAAGTTTTCAAACAATAATATAATTTATGGTCTATATAATTACGTAATACACGTATCAGTTGTAAGACGCACTATACGCGTCGTGGGTGCGTCGTTTACCAATAATTCTTGACGGAGGGTACGTCAGTGGCAGCCTTTGGTACGTCAAAAAAATGACGGAGGGTGCGTAAAGGTCCGTCACTTTACATGGGTGCAAATGGGCTGATAGTTGACTGAGGGTGCGTATTTGGATGGCAATGGTCCGTCGTTTTTTTGACACAGGCTGCGTCATGGTACATGAGAAGTTGACGCACCTCGGTAAAGTGACGCACCACTCCCGGGGGTCATATAGTGCGTCTTACAACTGATAGGTGTATAAGCTCACAAATAAAGGGATAAACAGTAGTGTTGAAGATTTTAAAATTTATATAATGTACTTCAGAAATCAAGATGAAAATTAATTAATAATGGTCATTTTTGCTGTTGTCACTAGTACTAATGAAACTAAAGCAGCCTTTATATAATACCCAGCATATTTATATTGTGACTGTTTAAGAGCTAATGTTAGGGATTCACAATTCACATAACAATGTCAAGTACCTTAAATGAAACCAAAATATCCATCATATATGCTCCACATCACAACTGCCATATCATAGCTATAACGCAGACAACAGCAACTTTGAAATGGCAGTTGTCGGTGGTGGCCGTTTTCCCACCACAACTTTAGCAAAATCTGTCAAATATATAGGTAAACTATGAGTTCATTTCCCCCCAAATTGGTAAATGTTTGATATGCAATGCGATCTTATCTTTTGCTGTGACCTTTGACCTTTGCTATGACCTTCCTGGAGCCTCATTATGTTTGCTGCCACCCTGGAGACCCAATCTTTATGTTTGCCTGGATCCTTTAGTTATCTGAAAAGTTACCTGCTAGCTGGTGTGCTTCTGGTACCTTTCATCTAATTAGTATCCCTTTTTTTGCTATGGGTTTAATTAGTATCCCTTTTTTGCTATGGGTTTATACAGGGATAAAGGGATAAGAAACTCCCAAGACAAAACCCCAATTCTCTTGACCTTAATAGTTTGTCGCAACTGGTATAGGTGGCGCGCTATCATTTCCAAATAGTTGGGGGCTAAGGGATTATTTGGTTCACATTCTTCTAAAAGCACCAAATTGGACCCATATGTTGCTCATACCATACTCTTTTGATTTTTGATGGATGCCAAAATTGATACTGGGGATCAAAAATTCAAATTGCTTCAATTAAGCTGACAAGCATACCAAATTGTTTGTCTGATGTGTGGTTACTGAAATATTGAGCAAAACGTGAAAAGGTCGTTGACCTTTGCTTTTGAGGTCAAAATTTGAACATGTTCCGATGTTGTCAAATTGTTTGTCAGATCACAATGGTTCAAGAAATGGTATTTGTTACCACCTGGAGTCGTTTTTGTGCCTTATACAGGGTCGAAAGGTCACAATCCCTATCATACGCCTATATACGCCCAAAAGCAAGGGTCAACACATCGGAAGTGGTCCTGGTGCTCAGACCATAGAAAGTCCATGCTCAGACAAACAATTTTCAGCTAAATTGAAGCAATTTGAATTTTAAATTCCCCAGTATGGCAGCCATATTGGAATTGGCCAATATGGCCGTCGTCCCAGAAGGCTCCAATGTTGGTATCCATCAAAAATCAAAAGAGTGGTATGAGCAACATATGGGCCAAATTTGGTGCTTCTAGACGAATTTGAACTAAACCTCCCCTGTGATGCCCTAACAGCCCCAACTATGATTGCTTAATCGTGTGTCGCAACTGTTATAGAGTGCGCTATATTATGGGCCAAATCTAAACAATGCACAGATTGTGAGATTCAATCGCCTGGTTTATATCTTGCATGTCATTTCGTGAAGAGTTTGTTCACCAGTCAGGCTGAAGTACTTCACAATATTGACATTTATATCCTGTATGCGTCATTACATGACTTATTTTGTCAACTCCCTGGCTAAAGCGCTTGACATTTGTGTGGTTTCTCGTGTGTATTATTTCATGCCTATTTTTGTCAGTAGCCCATCTGAAGCACTTGTTACAATATTGACATTTGTGTTGTTTATCATTTAATGTTGTTTCTTGTTACCAGCCTGGATGAAGCACTTGTCACAATATTGACATCTGTGTGGTTTATATCCTCAATAATGTGTCATTTCATGGCATATTTTGTCACCAGCCTGGCTGAAGCACTTATCACAATATTTACATTTATATCCTGCATGTGTCATCTCATGAATTGTTTTGTCAGCTGCTTGGCTGAAACACTTGCCACAATATTGACATTTGTGTCGTGTGTGTATCATTTCATGCTGTTTCTTGTGACCAGCACGAATGACCAGCATGAATAATATGTATAAAAGTATACATTTTTTTGTAATAGAGAAATATGAAATTCAGTTTTTGAAACAAGTGCCTGGTTGACACTGCCCTTAAGGGTAGTTTTTGAGAGTGAATTCAAAGGGATGATTGCATGAGTGGCAGGCTTTTAACTATGGCCAACTGAATATATTTTCATTTGTGTAATTTATCACGGTGTGTATCATTTTATGTTATTTCTTTACTAATACTTCGCCTTTGTGTAGCATTTGCAATATTGAAAGGTATGAGGTTTCTGCTTTGTGTGTCATTTCATGTCTATTCTTGTAACCAGACTGGCTGAAGCACCATGCAGCACTTGTCACAATATTGACATTTATGCGGTTTATCTCCTATGTGTCATTTTATGCTGTTTCTTGTTACCAGCCTTGCTGAAGCACTTGTCATTATTTGTGTGTCATTTCATGCCTATTCTTGTGCCAGGCCTGGGTGAAGCACTTGTCACAAAATTGACATTTGTGTAGCCCATCTCCTGTGTGTATCATTTCATGGCGTTTCTTGTGACCAGGATGTCTGAAGCACTTGTCACAATATTGACATTTGTGATTTAAGTGTGTTGATTCATGTTCTTTCTTGAGATGAACATTACAGAAGTATGTATGACAATATCTACATTTGTGTACTTCTTCATTGTGTGTCATTTCATGTTTTTTCCTTTGTCTAGCCATAGTGAAGCATTTGTCACAATATTGACATTTATGCGATCGATCTCCTGTATGTGTCATTTCATGTTGTTTCTTGTTATGGGCCGTAATGAAGCATTTGTTACAATATTGACATTTGTGTGGTTTCTCTCCTGTGTGTATCATTTCATGTTCTTTCTTGGTAGCAGCCATCCTGAAGCATTTTTTACAATATTGACATTTGTGGGGTTTATTTCCTGTGTGTGTCATTTCATGTATTTTCCTTTGGCTAGAGATAATGAAGCATTTATCACAATATTGACATTTATGTGGTCCATCTCCTGTATGTGTCATTTCATGTCTATTCTTGTCAGAAGCCTGGCGGAAACACTTCTTACAATATTGACATTTGTGTGATTTATCTCCTGTATGTGTCATTTCATGCCGTTTCTTGTTACCAGGCTGGCTGAAGCATTTGTTACAATATTGACATTTGTGTGGTTTCTCTCCTGTGTGTATCATTTCATGTTCTTTCTTGGTAGCAGCCATCCTGAAGCATTTTTTACAATATTGACATTTGTGGGGTTTATTTCCTGTGTGTGTCATTTCATGTATTTTCCTTTGGCTAGAGATAATGAAGCATTTATCACAATATTGACATTTATGTGGTCCATCTCTTGTATGTGTCATTTCATGCTGTTTCTTGTAACCAGGCTTGCTGAAGCACTTGTCACAATATTGACATTTGTGATTATGTGTAGATTCATGTTCTTTCTTGAGAACAACATTACTGAAATATGTATAACAATATAGACATTTGTATACTTCTTCATTGTGTGTCATTTCATGTTCTTTCTTCTGACTAATCCAGCTGAAGCACTTGTTACAATATTGGCATTTGTGTGGTTTATCTCCTGTATGTGTCCTTTCATGTTGTTTCTTGTTACCAGCATGGCTGAAACACTTGTCGCAATATAGACATTCGTGTACTTCTTCATTGTGTGTCATTTCATGTTCGTTCTTCTGACTAATCCGGCTAAAGCACTTGTTACAATATTGACATTTGTGAGGCCCATCTCCTGTGTGTATCATTTCATGTATATTCTTGACAGAAGCCAGGCTGAAACACTTCTTACAATATTGACATTTGTGTGATTTATCTCCTGTATGTGTCATTTCATGTCGTTTCTTGTTATAAACCGTGCTGAAGGACTTGTCACAGTATTGACATTTGTGTGGTCCATCTCCTGTATGTGTCATTTCATGTCTATTCTTGTCAGAAGCCTGGCGGAAACACTTCTTAGAATATTGACATTTGTGTGATTTATCTCCTGTATGTGTCCTTTCATGTCGTTTCTTGTTACTGGCCTGGGTGAAGCACATGTTACAATATTGACATTTGTGTGGTTTATCCCCTGTGTGTATCAATTCATGTTGTTTCTTGCTACTGGCATGGGTGAAGCATTTGTCACAATATTGACATTTGTGTAGTTCATCTCCTGTGTGTATCTTTTCATGGCATTTTTTGAGACTTACAAGTCTGAAAAATGTTTCACAATATTGACATTTGTGTGGTTTCCCCCCTGTATCTATTGATAGTTGAGTATTAACTCTCACATTTAAATTCCTGTGATGTCTTAATCTCTCTTGTGTCCACACCACACATGCTTCCTGCTGTGGTGCATTATGGTCCTTATACCAGTACGGTTTAATATGCATCTCATGGTGGCGGAGATGCAAGAACAATCGAGGCACATCCCAAAAATATCGCTGACAGTATCTGCAGGCCAATGGTTGAAATTGTCTGATTGCCATATCTGCAAAGTCAAAATAAATTTTACTAATTGGTTGTTTGACACAATAATAATAATATAAAGACTCTGACAAACTGGCGAGAATTAAATTAACAAAGACCTTAAAAATACACTGTCTCGAACCCGGTGCCTCTCGCATTCGCGGCGATTGGTTAATTCACTAGACCACAGGGACTGTGCTTACGTGGATACCAGACGAACGAGCCCTTATGTATACAAAACTCATAACAGAAATCTGATTCCAATTTAAGGAATTTCTCAACATATTTGCTTTCATTTCCATCATAAAGCATTCTATAGTATTTTGTTCACTTGTATCTATATAGTTAGTTGCGATCATAGCAGGAAACACTGTAAATGGCCGATACACGGTGTCAAACCATGGAATTCTATTTACGAATGAAAAACGGAGAAAATCACTCATTACTCATAATTCAAACCGTGATTTTGAAGTAATTAAGAATCGTATGTCTCTGTAACTTACAAGATATTTTACTAGCATGGGTATAACTGTAATTTGACACAAAAGTGCATTTCTAGGAAAAAATCACAGATAGAGGGTGTTTTATGAAAAATATCGCATACAATGCCTTTAATCATTGTAATTCCATGATTCCATCGTGCAGTTATTGTCCATTTTACTACGCTGCACACACGGGGAGCTCATAATGGGTGCGTGACCTCTCCTAAACGCTCTGTACTACAGGTATACGAGGATTGCAAGTTATTTTCGTTTTAGCCAAACTATTTACTTAAATTCACCAACACCCTCATGCACGCTCCCATAGAGTATTTACTTTTCTTTCTTATATCCAATTTTATAAAAGAAAAGTTGGCCGGAACAATAGCGGTTCTCTATTTTTGTACACAGATGTAAGGAATAACGGGCCAATTTTTGTGCATGTATAGCCAATGGCAAAATTGACTCTTAAGATCAATATGAAGACCGCTATATTCATTAGGGCGTAGTTTACAAACAGCTTTTTGACCTGGAACTCTTTAGACTTTAGACCTGGAACTCTTTTTAAAGTCTTGCCAAGATCCTCATTTAATCGCATGTCAAATAGGAATCCGATAAGACGAAGGACATTTAGCAGTCGATTTAATATGTAAATGCTACGCTAAGAAAGGGCCCAAATATATCGCTATCGAAAATGAAAACTTTCCATTTTCCAAAATTTACGCCCGCTGAGCTCGACTTGTGTGCGTACACTCCAGGGCGTTCGATAGGTGATAATTGGTATTCTGTTGTTAACTTATTGACTGTAACCATACAAAAGGTGTTATTTAAAAAAACAATGTATCTCTCCCGAAAATTTCTACACACAACATTTATCAAGAGTTTTTACTTGCAACAAGGCTTTAATATCGATAAATTTATCTCTAAAATAATACATTATAAGTAGGGAGTCCAGCACTTTTTGGATTTTTGGAAAGAGAATTTTATAAGAAAAACAATGGTGCTTAAAATAGCTTAATAGCATCAAGTATAGTGGATGAGTTATGCTTGTTTGAAGTCGTCAGGGTATGGGTTTTGTGTCTGTCGCCTGGGCTCATATAGGGTGTCTACTAACCTAAGACCTAAGACCTAAGACCTAAGACCTAAGACCCAAAACCTAAGACCCAAAACCTAAGACCCAAAAACTAAGACCCAAAACCTAAGACCCAAAACCTAAGACCCAAAAACTAAGACCCAAAACCTAAGACCCAAAAACTAAGACCCCCTCCCAAATGTCCTAAAAATCAGTTTTAAATACACGAGGATAGTTGATAAGTTGTTTAGAGAGGATGACGGATCATTTGAATCCATTTTGGCGCCAAAAATCCAAGGGTCTTAGGTTAGTAGTTGAGAGGGGGGTAAACTACTAACCTAAGACCCCCTCCCAAATGTCCTAAAAATCAGTTTTATATACACGAGGATAGTTGATAAGTTGTTTGCAGAGGATGACGGATCATTTGAATCCATTTTGGCGCCAAAAATCCAAGGGTCTTAGGTTAGTAGTTGAGAGGGGGGTAAACTACTAACCTAAGACCCCCTCCCAAATGTCCTAAAAATCAGTTTTATATACACGAGGATAGTTGATAAGTTGTTTAGAGAGGATGACGGATCATTTGAATCCATTTTGGCGCCAAAAATCCAAGGGTCTTAGGTTAGTAGTTGAGAGGGGGGTAAACTACTAACCTAAGACCCCCTCCCAAATGTCCCAAAAATCAGTTTAATATACACGAGGATAGTTGATAAGTTGTTTGGAGAGGATGACGGATCATTTGAATCCATTTTGGCGCCAAAAATCCAAGGGTCTTAGGTTAGTAGTTGAGAGGGGGGTAAACTACTAACCTAAGACCCCCTCCCAAATGTCCTAAAAATCAGTTTTATATACACGAGGATAGTTGATAAGTTGTTTAGAGAGGATGACGGATCATTTGAATCCATTTTGGCGCCAAAAATCCAAGGGTCTTAGGTTAGTAGTTGAGAGGGGGTAAACTACTAACCTAAGACCCCCTCCCAAATGTCCTAAAAATCAGTTTTATATACACGAGGATAGTTGATAAGTTGTTTGGAGAGGATGACGGATCATTTGAATCCATTTTGGAGCCAAAAATCCAAGGGTCTTAGGTTAGTAGTTGAGAGGGGGGTAAACTACTAACCTAAGACCCCCTCCCAAATGTCCTAAAAATCAGTTTTATATACACGAGGATAGTTGATAAGTTGTTTGGAGAGGATGACGGATCATTTGAATCCATTTTGGAGCCAAAAATCTAAGGGTCTTAGGTTAGTAGTTGAGAGGGGGGTAAACTACTAACATAAGACCCCCTCCCAAATGTCCTAAAAATCAGTTTTATATACACGAGGATAGTTGATAAGTTGTTTGGAGAGGATGACGGATCATTTGAATCCATTTTGGCGCCAAAAATCCAAATTTGGTATCACTGGAAAGATAATATCAAAAGGAAACCAATGATGGTAGAAGTAGCTTTATAGCATGAAGCATAATAGTGAAGTTATGCTGGTGTAAAATCATGAGAAAACAGCTTCATGTCTGTAGCCTTGGCCCATATGAAAGGGTGCTCGGCATTTAGTGAGTTCCAGTATGTATAATGCTTTTTTGTCTCGCCTGAACTTGTTCAGAAAGAGACTTAGTGGCCACTTTTTTGTCTGTCTGTCTGTCTGTCCGACTTGCGAGACAAGGAATCTAGAAATCCATAAGGCCTATATTGGTGTGTTCTTTTGCTGATTAAATTTTCAATGACCAGAAATCACGAAAAGTCACGAAAAACTGGCAAATTGTACCCCAAATTTACCGATAAAATACCTAAAACGGTAGCGTTGTATATCAGCCGCCGGAGTACTTTTACACCTCATCTCCATACACGGTTTATATTACGTGAAACGACTCCCGGCGGCTGACATACAACCATTGCATGTTGGGTAACTATAGCGTTACCGATTTTTGTATGTAAACACGATCTCACGTATCTAGCACGTATTTAGCGTAGGTAGCAGAGTTTGGTAGCTGAGTCGGAAAATTGGTTCAGTTCTTCTGTGTTGGAATATAACCAATCTTACACGAAGGTTTTACCGCTGGCATCGTGGCCGAGCGGTTAAGTCGCTGGACTTGAAATTATGGAAGGAAATGCCGCCGCGAGAGTTCAAGTCCGCCCAGTACCGTCAAATTTTCTTGTTTTCCTATAAAATTTGTCATAAATTACAATTTTTTTTTTTCCTCAACGTAATTTATCAAGGAACTTCAATTTTTCTTGTTTTCCAATAAATAAAAAAAATAAAAAATAAAAATTAATTTAAAAAAATTAAAAAATATAAAAATATATAATAAAATAAAAAAACAAATAATTAAATTAAATTAAATTAAATTAAAAATAAAATAAAATAAAATAAAATAAAATAAAATAAAATAAAATAAAATAAAATAAAATAAAATAAAATAAAATAAAATAAAATAAAATAAAATATAATATAATATAATATAATATAATATAATATATAATATAATATAATATAATATAATATAATATAATTTAATTTAATTTAATTTAATTTAATTTAATTTAATTTAATTTAATTTAATTTAATTTAATATAATATAATATAATATAATATAATATAATATAATATAATATAATATAATATAATATAATTTAATTTAATTTAATTTAATTTAATTTAATTTAAATTAAATTAAATTAAATTAAATTAAATTAAATATTAAATTAAATTAAATTAAATTAAATTAAATTAAATTAAATATTAAATTAAATTAAATTAAATTAAATTAAATTAAATTAAATTAAATTAAATTAAATTAAATTAAATTAAATTAAATTAAATTTATTTTATTTTATTTACATTTTATTTAATTTAAATTTATTTTATTTTATTTTATTTTATTTTATTTTATTTTAAATAGATCGCACAAAAAGGTGGTCGCGTAAGCAAGCGAGACTAGTGGTTCGAGAACCGCCTTGTTTATATAAACAATGGTGTTAATAACATTTGGATAAATCTGCTTCAACATTGTATATGATATGTTCAGTCTCAGCAATGCACATTATAAAGTCTAAAAGTCATAAAAAATCATTACCATTTAAATATTAAAGTCCACCAATTCCGTATACAAGATGTGCTACTACAACGCAATGCATTGTGGGAGACAATGGATGTACCACCAACAGTGTGCACCTAAACGAACAGCGATCAGCAACACTGCACGCACACTATCCCACCATGCTACGCCACACACCAGATTCTCTATCGCCAATTGCATTGAATCGCTGTAGCGAGGACGTGCGCGTTCTTGAAGTCCACAACGCATCTTAGCGCAGTCACTGATGGCCATGATATTTGACCAAAATGTTCATAAAAGTCTATTCTTTCATAAAATACCACTGCAAAATACCTTTCATCCACTAGTTTTCTCACAATATCAAACTTAATCTCTCTTCCAACGTCAAAACATGTGCATATTTTCCCGACTGAGAAATTGTGTCCCACTGAAGTACCGTATTATCCCTATTAAGCGCCCAGGACCTTATAAGCGCCCACCCCTTTTTCTCAGGTGACTTTAAAAATATATACTAATTAACCGCCCACCTAAAAAATAAGCTTACTTAAAAATTACTCACATCACACTAAATCTCGGACTACAAATTGCTTGAAAATAAAGGGGAAATTATGGTTATTTTAACTTCAGACATACTTGACATATTGTTTTGTGTTCCAAAAGTGAACTTAAATCATGTGTTAAGCCTTTAAACAGCAACAGAAACCATCCGAAATACGCACGTTTCGTGTTTGTTGTCATTCGTGGAGGCCCCAATCTTGAATTGCAAAACATCGTCTTTGGACTTAAAGGTTGCTGAATTTTGCAACCTTGATGGTCAACAATTTTGTAAATCAGTATACAAATAAGCGCCCACCCAAAATGACTTGGTTAACCGCCCTGGGCGCTTAATAGGGATAATACGGTAATGGTGCATGTACACTCACTGTATTTGGTATAATTGAAAAGTGCAATACATTTGCAAGAAGTCACGAATAAATGAATAAATTAGGGGTAGAGGTTAATTTTTTGTGACCCTGATGGCCTGAATACATTACCACCAAATCCAAAATGGGGACGGCCGATCGCGCATGTCCCGTATATCTCCGAATGTATACTGAATTCAAGCCGATTTTAAACATAAAGCATTATTTTTAATCTTAGTTTTAACTGCAAAAGGTTAGGCAATTTACATGGACTGTAACTGCACGATGCCTCTTGTCAAATGAACCGACATTGCCAATCTCCACATGACATCAGTTAATAGGGGGCGATTGGGGACCGTTCATTTAATACACACGGCCAGGCCATTCAAATTAAATTTCTTACCTAATTTAGCTGATCTGTATCTCAACAAATGGTTGTTATTTGTATGTTAAAATGGTGCAATAACAAAATTAAGGCATTCCCAAAATTAAAGTAGCATTGGCAAATTGAGTTGGTAAACAGAGCCTGTATGATTAAGTAATGACACTTAACTATAGAGGGCAGTCAACCTGTTTTTACAATGAGCCAGTAGGTGCATGTTGTGTGTTCACAGGGATTGTTGTTTTCTTATATTTTATGCATACTAGTACATGCAGTTCATTTGATATGGATCCAATCATGGTAAAATTCACAAACAGGGCATGTTTAAATTGTGTGTTCTAAAGTATATTACAATTCTGCAGTTTCGTGCTGAATTTATATGATGGTTTTGTGTATATTTATGTCTAGAGCCCAAAGTTTTCTGCGTTGTCTTTTAGAGAGCGGAATTTCATGTTTTGTTTCCAATATTTTCAATTAGTGTAGTCTGGTACGGTAGATTTAAGGCCTTATCGTGACATTTTTGATACAGCTCTATAAATTGGTACGTATAATATTTCGGCTGTACTACACAATATAGGAAGGGGTGCCAAAAATGTTGACCATGCGATGACGTCATTTTCGTGAAAACGTCATAATTGCGATTCGTATATCGTCAGCCTGCTTCGATAATTGCCTAACTCATTTTTTCTAGTTCTTAGAAAACAACAAAAGTATGGAACCTGCTACCTGTGTACCTGTTACTCATTTTGCATTATTGAATGGATGGCTATTCATAATGTGGAATGTTGATTGTATTGTTGATGCCTCAATTGGCGTGCATGGATGCACTAATCCAAGTCATAGAAACAGATGAACACAGCCATACAATAATTTGACTAATTCCATGGATTTGTCAATGCAAATTCAATAATGCAAAATGAGTAACATGTTGGAGTGGTCTGGTGGCCCTTTTGCAACAAAACTCTTCATTTATCAACACTTTTGATTGGTCAATGACTTAGGTATTATAACAGCATTTGCATAATGTAATGAAGTCATGATTTATGCAAAAAACTCAATTTTGCTGAAAAGTGAGTTAGGCAATTATCGAAGCAGGCTGACGATATACCCCTTTTCAATCTTTCGTCTTTATAAATCAATAAGAACCATCAATTTTGTTATGTATAGGCTCATATTATAGCTAACAATATTGTCTATCGCACAGTACCCATTTTGACAGGTTTACATGAATTTAATTAACATCCTTTATTTAACATAAAAAACATAAAATAAATTAAATTTATTTCACCGATACGGCGTTTTCCTTTAATTTCTCTTGACCCAATAAAGTATTATAGATGAGATCATCTAAATATTTACCCGGATAGTATATAAACATAGTGTGAAAAAAATCCAGGGACCTCTCGCACCACAGGCGAGGAATTCCACACTTCACCACGGCTGTCAAGTACAGTTCTGGGCAGTATTGCCCAGACTGTATGTATTGGGTCCATTTAACGTGCCCAGTCGTGGTATTTTGGGGTATGGTAGTGTTAAGTTATATTAACCCTTTCACCACTGAATTATTTTTCCAGTAAATCAAAAAATGAGAGGTACCTGTTTTAAAAAGCCTATAACATCATTAGTTTTCATTCAAAGTATATCAAACTATATATCTTTGGAAAGCTGATATATTTTTCAATCATATCATGTTCGTTTCAATTTTTTATATTTTTTCCCCCGGTTGCCATGGCAACACAACTTTTGCGCCAATAAAGTTGAAAATATGAAATTTTAGGTATCTGGTCAATTTGTTATATGTTGTTATTTGTATAGCATAAAGAATTGTTCTTAGTGACATGGCACACTGTTTTAGGAATATTTTGACATATAAATCATGATCATTGATCGCTAATTACTGGAGTTATAGTTAATTAATTAGCGAAGCACGTGTAGAAGGAGATTTATGCAATACATTATTCTTTAAACACATTAAGTTTGACTTGGCACAAGTCTATCAAAAGAGCTTGTGCTAAGTCTATTCATACATTCCAAGCAGGCAGGCATGCATGCATGCACACAGGTGTGTAGATGCTGCTTGCTTGGATGTAGTTCTTTAGCCAATCATAGTAGTCTATTGTGTTATTGTAAACTGTGGCTAGGCCAATCAAAGCAAAGCCCACTGGCCCGCCACATGTAAGCATGTGGCTTGCCCATGTGCTTACCAATCATATTATTTCTGGACTTCAAGCTGAGAAGTCATTATCATTTGGTGCTTCAACCAACACTCATCTTGTATTATGATTTTGGGTGAATAAAGACACATGGTGTAAATATACTTTCTGCGTCAACTCGGTTTCTTCAGTTCGTTGTATGTTTACGTAATAGGGCAAGAAAATCCCTGTTACAGTTTGGTGACAGCGGTGTTCGTATACTCGTCGAAATGACTTCTTTTAATAAACTATAAATTATGCAGTAAGTCTGTTTGCTAAACGTCAATAAATAGCAAACAGTGAAGATTAGTGTGACTTAGTTGCATGCACACTGGCAGTGGACATTTTTGTTTCTTTCTGTAAGCTTTTTTAAAAATTAAAAAAAAAAGCATCAGCAAGAATTTAAGAAATGCATCATAGTTCATCTCGAGAAGTACCAATCCTACCCGATGGTGAGGTGTCAGCTACCCGATGGCGATGGTGATGTGTCAGCTACCCGATGGTGTTGTGTCAGGCAAGTGAAAAGAACCAATCCTACCCCGCAGGTGTTGTGTCAGGCAAGTGAAGAGAACCAATCCTACCCCAACGGTGTTGTGTCAGGCAAGTGAAAAGACCAATCCTACCCCGACGGTGTTGTGCCAAGCAGGCGACGTTCAAGTGTTCCGATGCTGTAGTGCCAAGCAGGTGATGTTGAACAGTTTTCTGCGTTTTCATTAACTAACTCTCGGACTAACTTTTAGTTTTAAATACGCTACACAGTGCTTCGAAGAATTGCCGAATTGCCCGTTGTATAGAGTAACTCTTGGTTTACGTCCGGAGCAGTGCAGAATCACCGATACAAGGTCGTTTTTAATGTTGTGTGAAAATTGCATAATTGCCATTTATATGTTCATTACAATTTGAATCATACTTACACAAATAATTGTTGTTTGGCAGATATAGACTGACATTTTGTATGAATTAAATATACAATTTAGTCTATTAAAAACAAATTTTGGATATAAATTTGTTACAAGTTTAATGTCTTTTCGGCAATTTGGCTAGATAAGTCGCCAACAAAATCTTGTAGCGCTTCCGAGTGCTTCTCCTTCCCAGAAGTGTGATTCAAATTTAAATTATATGCATGTACATTTATGAAGTATAAATAATATTGCTTGCGTATATTTTGTACAATTTGCAAAATCATCTTGAAGTTCTGATATTTTCAAACATTGCTTAATAATTTTGTTTTATACACAAGAATAGTATTAGCATATTAATAATTGGTATTGCAAAGTTTTGAATATCCAATTCAATCATGGCTGAAGCCGATGAAGGTCCTGGTGTTGATGCTAATGAACCAGGTGCTAATAATCAACCTATACCTCCTCATTGGGATCCATCATATTTACCTCCATTTTTTAAGGGTAATGTAGATGAGGATTTTAATCAATGGTGTAAGAAATTAGAAATAGCTGTGCGTAACTATCCAACAGGTGCACCTCCTTTATCTAGTGCGTTACCGAGTAGACTAGATGGGAAAGCATTTGCGTTTTGGGATTCGTTGCCAGCTGCAACTCGAGAAAATTTCAATCAGGCCAAAAATGCCTTGGCGCGTGTATTTGGATGTACCCATAAGCTGCGCCAAATTAGAGATTTTGCTCTCCCGCGTCCCAGATTGCCCAAAGAACCGTTGGAGATTTACGCTGCTGTCATACGTGATATGGTAAATTCAGCTTTTGCTGGAGAATATGATTATGGGCCACAATTTCGGGAACATGAATATTTACGTAGATTTTTGCATGGTCTTGATCCAGAAATTCAGATGAAATGTAGGGAACATGGTCCTCAAAACTTGAATGAAGCCTTGACCATTGCTCAAAGGTTGGAGTTTGCTCAAAACATGATAGCTTCTCAACAACCAACATTTACACATGATACGGTTGGCGCTTTCAGTACGTCTCCCAAATCAAATAAATCGAGCGAACCTGAGATATCGAAATTAATGTCTCAATTGTCAATGCTAAATGAACGGTTGGACAAGATGGAAGACACTCAGTCTCACCAAAATTCAAGGTCAAATTCAAGATTTGCGCGCTCACCTTCACCTAGATATAGATCAAGACATAGAAGCCCATCTCCCTATCGAGATAGGCATTTTGCTGATAGGCATAGTAGGCGCGACTATTTTGACCGTCAGAGCTCACCGGCACGTAATCGTACCGATAGATATTCACCTTCTCGTACTCATGATAATCGTACCAATAGATCATATTCACCTTCTCGTACTCATGATAATCGTACCGATAGATATTCACCTTCTCGTACTCATGATAATCGTACTGATAGATATTCACCTTCTCGTACTCATGATAATCGTACCGATAGATCTCCCAGATACTATTCACCCAGTCCAAAAAGGGTACATTGGGATGATTCGGGAAACTCCATTTGGTCGGCGAAAGGGATCGTTCGACGACCAGATTGGAGGAAATAGAAATTGTGAATGAAATCACAAACAATACAAATCAAAACAATGATCCAAAACAATGTAGTGAGCCTATGCCGTACATTCAAGTCTCAATTGAAAGTAATTCAATCAATGCCTTTGTTGATACAGGTGCTGTGACAGTATCCTTGATCAGTGAAACATTATACAATGATATTTCAAATTTGAGAAGAAGAAATTTGAGACCCGTTTCAAATCCTATTTGCTCAGTAATTGGTGAACCTTTGGATATCATTGGCTCACTGTGTGTACCAATGACAATTGCTCAAACCCAATTCCAACATAGATTTCTAGTTGTTCGTAACATCAAACACTCTGTAATTTTAGGTTGGGATTTTATTGTTGCGAACAATGCAGTTATTGATACAGCAAATTCCAGAATAGTCTTAGATGGAGTTGAAGTTCCATTAGCTCAGAAAAAGCAATGTATACCAATCTCTTGCAATGCTGTAATTGCTGAAACTATTCATATTCCGTCAAACTGTGAAATGAATATTCAACTAAGAGTAGTATCCGACAAACATTCTTTTGAACCTCATGATTATGTAGGTGTATTTGAACCAGAAAGTCATGTCCCTGATATTGTACCTGCTTGTACTTTGGCAACAGTGAATAAAGGAATTATACCCATTTTGGTTATGAATCTTTCGGATAATAATGTTACCTTATATAAGGATACTCCGTTAGGATATTTTCATTCAGCCATAGACCAAAAAGGTGAAACGTATGAAATACCCCAGGTACATGCACAAACAGATGACAATGATGAATTTGTTGGTTCAATTGATACAGATGATCATCCAATGCCACACTTTGATCTTTCAAATTCTAACTTAACCTCAGAACAGAAAGAAAGGGTTCAAACTTTGTTGTTAGAATACAATGATGTTTTTTCAAAACACTCTAGAGATTATGGTAGAACTCATCTTATAACACACAAGATAGACACAGGAGATAGTCCTCCTGTTAGAAGACGTGCATATAGACGCTCACCAAAATTACATTGTGAACTTAAGAAACAAGTTGATGAACTTTTGGAAGACGGTTTAATTCAACCATCTGCCTCTAGCTATTGTGCACCTGCCTTGTTAGTAAAGAAAAAAATCTCTGGTCAATGGCGATTCGTGGTTGATTATCGCTTATTGAATCTATCCAGTGTCAAGGACGCGCAAGAATTGCCCCGTATAGATGACTCAATTGACGCTTTGCAAAATAGCTGTTATTTTAGTATAATGGACCTTGCAAGTGGTTTTTGGCAAGTTGAACTAGATTCTGATAGTAAAGAAAAGAGTGCTTTCTCAACGGGTGATAATTTGTATGAGTGGAATGTTATGCCCATGGGATTGAAAAACTCAAGTAGTACTTTCCAAAGGTTGGTCGAATTGGTATTCAGTGGTATGCACTGGACAAAGGTCTGTTTGTATATAGATGACATTGTAATATTTGGAAAGAACTTTGAGGATAAGTTGGACAACTTATCAGAAGTTTTTGAACGTCTCAGACAAGCGGGATTGAAAGCAAAACCTTCCAAGTGTAATTTCTTTTGTGACGAAGTCACATTTTTGGGTCACAAGGTTTCCGCAAATGGTATTTTACCAGACACATCAAATGTAGATAAGGTGACAAATTGGCCCCGTCCACAAAATGTCTCAGGAGTTAGGGGATTTTTGGGACTCACTGGTTTTTATAGACGATATATAAACAAGTATGCCAATATCTCACAACCTTTGCTTGAATTGACAAAGAAAAATGTACCATTTCAATGGTCCGATGAATGTGAATATGCCTTCAATGTTCTCAAGAATGCATTAGTACAACCGCCAATACTTGCCTATCCTAGTTATGAAGATCCATTTGTTCTGAGTGTAGATGCTTCAGGTTTTGCTGTTGGTTCTGTACTTTCTCAAAAAGACAGTAAAGGCAAAGAACGCGTTATTGCCTATGCTAGTCACAGCCTAACCAAAGCAGAACGACGATGGTCTACATACGATAGAGAATTATGGGCAATAGTATGGTCAATCAAACACTTCCGACACTATTTGTTGCATTCCTCATTTTAGATCTTTACAGATCACAAGCCCCTAGTTGGATTACGCAAGGTGCCAATTCAGGTTGATCCTACAGGTCGTAGAGCTAGGTGGGCTTTAGAAATTGATCCTTTAGATTGGGTGGTTGTATATCGTAAGGGTTCAAGTAATACAAATGCCGATGCATTGTCGCGAAGGGTTGATGAAGTTTGTGAATGTGATACACATGTAGAATCAGAGAACCAATCTCGATTAGGTGTGAATAGTATTCAAATAGCATGCACAGATACTCCACACGTACATAATGTAGAATCACAAAATCAAACAACTCAAACTTATGAAAATGAAGGTCAAGTAAATTTGATAGCCAATGGTGACAAAGATGAAGATAGAAATATGACAAATACATGTAGTAATGAGGGTTCAAGTTCTTCCAGTAAGAAAAATACATCACACAATGAAGTATTTTCCTTAACTAGTGACTGTGATAGACTTAGAAAATTACAATCTGAAGATCCATACATTAGTGAAGTTATGTTGTGGATTCAAAATGATAATCCTCCCCCTCTTGCTCAGTTACGTCATAAAGGTCCAAGTTTGAAGAAGTATAGAACTGTTTACAAGTACTTAATTGTCCAAAATGGTATCTTATGGAAGAAACATAGATTTCGAGGTAAACCAAATGTTTATCATCAAGCAGTAATTCCGTCCTCAATTGTCCCAGAAGTTCTAGTACAACTCCATGGTACTCCATCTTCTGGTCATTTTGGTATAGATAAGACAATGTTTAAAGCACTTCCTTCTTATTACTGGCCATACATGTATAGAGATATAGCTGATTATGTCCGCAAATGTGAAAGTTGTCAAAAACAGAGGAATCCAGTTCCCAAGTATCGTGCCCCATTAAAATCAATGCAGGCAACAAATCGATTTCAAATGATAGGTGCTGACATTGCTGAATTGGGTCTTACTTCAAAAGGGAATAGATATATGTTAGTCATAACTGACTATTTTACTAAGTACATCAATCTGTATCCATTACCTAGACAGACAGCTGCTGCTGTTGCTGATTGTATTTTCAATAAATATATACCTCAACATTCTGTACCTGAAATTTTGCTAAGTGATCAGGGTGCTCAATTTGAATCTGATGTAGTACAATCACTGTGTAGAAAATTTGGTATTTACAAAGTAAGAACAAGTCCAGGACATCCTGAAACGGATGGGCAGACTGAACGTCAGAATCGTACATTACGTGCACAGATAGTAAGAAATTTACTGTCAACCCCAGGTGAATGGGATGATCTTCTTCCACAGTTGGAATTTGCGTACAATACAACTGTACATTCATCCACAGGGTTCAGTCCGTTTTATCTTACATATGTCAGAGATCCTCGTTTACCTGCACATGTTATGTTTGGTTCTTATGATCAGAGTCTTGACAATAGTGAGAATGTTTTGTCTCTTGCAGCACAGTTGGAAAAGAGATATAAAGCTGCATCACAGTTGGTCAGAAGTAACACAGAGAAGTCATTGAGACACCAAAAACGTCAATATGACAAAAGAGTCAGGTTTAAACCCTACACAATAGGTGAATTAGTGTATCTCAGTAATCCAAAGAGTGCAAGAAACAAACTAGTTTCAAAATGGATTGGTCCATTCCGTGTGTTACAATGTTTGAATGGTGGTCTTGACTATCAAATTATTGATACTTCTTCATTGAAAGCTGTACCAAAGATAGTACATTATAATAGATTAAAACCAAGGTATCAAAGTAATGTAAGAACTCCTCAAACTGATCCATTGCAATGTGTACAACCAAAAGTAAAACCAGCTGAACGATATGAAGATGTATCTCAAAATTCAGAGATAGATCAGGTAGCATATCCTCAACTTCGACGTCTTAGAAGATGTCAACAATTAAGACCGATTTTGACAAATAATAGAAATCAAAGACGACGCATACCTTCCACACCCGAGTCTCCTCGTATTTCTCCAGAGAGACAAGAAGCGCGTCATGCAATAGAGAATAATGTGCCAGATAGACGAGCGGCATTGCAAGCGGCGAGAGAAATAAATGCCCCAGTTCGCTCACGGTCTGGAAGAATTATTCGTCCTCCTAAGAGGTTAACATATGATTGAAAAATGTTCTTGGAACAATTTCTGAAGAATGTTCATTATAAGGATAATGAAATCAGATTTCAAGTGTAATGTAATATTAAGATTGCAAAGTTGAGAATGATGTTTTGCAACCCCCGTAAAAAGGAATAATTACGTCATTAAGCCATTAATTACGTCATGATGCAAATTAATTTTATATCATTTATCTATTTGCCTGAAGAAGAAAAAAAGGTGACAATATTTTAGGTATAAAATAATGTATACTGATGTAAATTTTATTTATGGAACAATTTCCATGTTCTGTAAAATGAGGTATTTTGAAAATGTCTTGACTTGAAAGACTGAGGTTCAATTGTGCATGTGTACAGTGTACACGATAAACAAAATATGAATTTGAAATAACATGGATGTCAATCAAGTAAATTGAATTCAAATGAAGTTGACAAAAAGAATAGGTTATGTACGTGAGATGCACCTATTATATCATACTATACTTTATATTTTCAAGTGAATGATAAGTGTATCGAGTCATTGACACAAAACGTTCGAGATCACTTGATTTAATAGATTTTGGATAATGTTAAATTGTGATATTTGATTGTAAAATTATCACTACTTATTTCAATTGCGCAGGTTTGAAATAAGTACAACTTGCAAAAGACATGAAGTAAAAGCTTGTTTAAGTCATAATATTCTATCCATTTTGCAAGTATACTATGATGAAAAGTGTTGGGAGAAATTCAAAATATGTAAATGTTGATTGCTATAGCTGTAAGGAAACAATTGCTATGTAACCATATTGTTTATTTGCATTATAATCATAACAATGTATAAGGTAATACAAAATACTTTTATGTGAAATAACTTGAAGATTTTCAAATGTGATACCCATATATTTTGTATGTCCCACCGATATATATAACAAACAAAATTGGGATGTTTAAATTTTTGAGCCAATTGACATTTTTGAGAAGAAATATTCTTAAAATATGATGTTTGGAAATATTTTTTTTGATTTTTAAATATAAAATGTGACGGTGAGGACACCTCTTGTAAAGGAGGGTACTTATGTAGAAGGAGATTTATGCAATACATTATTCTTTAAACACATTAAGTTTGACTTGGCACAAGTCTATCAAAAGAGCTTGTGCTAAGTCTATTCATACATTCCAAGCAGGCAGGCATGCATGCATGCACACAGGTGTGTAGATGCTGCTTGCTTGGATGTAGTTCTTTAGCCAATCATAGTAGTCTATTGTGTTATTGTAAACTGTGGCTAGGCCAATCAAAGCAAAGCCCACTGGCCCGCCACATGTAAGCATGTGGCTTGCCCATGTGCTTACCAATCATATTATTTCTGGACTTCAAGCTGAGAAGTCATTATCATTTGGTGCTTCAACCAACACTCATCTTGTATTATGATTTTGGGTGAATAAAGACACATGGTGTAAATATACTTTCTGCGTCAACTCGGTTTCTTCAGTTCGTTGTATGTTTACGTAATAGGGCAAGAAAATCCCTGTTACACACGCCCTCTCTTTTGGTTGTATTTTCATACAAATGTCAATAGTGTGAACAAAAAAGATCAATTATTTCAATGGAGATAATCTAAATGATGTCTTTTTTGGTTTCATTCAATGATAGAATGAAAGAAATACATGTGAAATTATCATAAACAGCATTTTAACAATAATTATTATGTAAATTAGACTAATTAGAGGTGATTCCACCAGAATCAGCACCTCCCTCATCATAGTCTTCCTCTTCAGAGACCCCTTCATCCATACTTTCAACATTTTTCATCACCATACTGCTATGAATTGCATTTTACTCATCACTGTACATATCTAATTCACAATTGTAGCTATTATTTATAGGCAGTAAAACATAATGGCACAGATTCTAGGCTTTTTTCTAAGCCCAAATCCTCCCCTATTTTCCAAATCATCTCAGGATACTGTCTGAGAAATAACAAGTTGAACACTTTTGCCGAAAACCCGGAATAAATCGGTCAAAAATTGATGAAATGCTGGCGTGTTTGGTATGTATAGACTCCGTGCAATGTTTACAATCCAGCTAAGGTCATTTCAGCTGTGCACACGGCACTTAACTCAAAGGTCACTGCCCTGAACCTGTAGCCTTTTTTACCAGGCGTTTAGAGCAGCTCAACCCGCTTATAGTGGTGAAAGGGTTAACAAAACTTAAGAAAAATTTGAAGAAAAGAAAATCAAGAAATTGCTTGTTAACCCTAACACTCCCCCCACCCCCCCACACTTCTTTCAGAATTTTTTCTTCAACGCGGAAAACCGACCAAAATATCCCCCTGATCCCCCCCCCCCCGACCGATCCCCCCCTCCCCCCGATTCCCCCCCACAAATGTGTGCGTCAATGATTAAAACTGACCTCCTGAAGCACATAATTAATTGTCAAGTGGCCTTTCCTTGATTTATGCAATACATCTCATTGATGCTACCTGAATATTGTAAAAGGATTTTGAAATGTTGTCAGTTTTTAGAGTTTCATGACATTTTGTTGATAACGGTTGTAACCGTGCGTTGCAATGTTAAAACCGTTACGACCGGCTACTAGTTCGACAATTTCTAGACTCTGGTATGACAAAAAAGTGCCCCAATGGATTTGGTTTCAAGGAATTGATGTCTTTCAACCTAGGAAATAAGCCCCAACCATATTCATGGTATACTTTTAAATATTCAGCCGTTTGAATATTCTTGACGCACTAACGGTTGTAACAGGTAACGGTTGTAACATTGACACACAATTTCCCATAGGGTTTGTGTGTAAAAAAAATTCAAAATTGAGGTAGGATTCTGAAATTTTGCTCGCTATCTCTCTAGTACTAAACAGAAGTTCTGGCCAAATATGAACCAGAAAATTAATTTAAAACAATTTTTATGGCCACTTACATAAATTGACCCTAGGGGGGTCTCATTACTGAAGAAACACCCAGAGCAACTCCTGTGAGTATCAATTCCATGTTTTTTCCATTGGCTAGCCTTAATTAAGCATTGTCACAATATCGACATTTGTGTGGTTTATCTCCTGTGTGTATCATTTCATGTTCTTTCTTCTGACTAATCAAGCTGAAGCACTTGTCACAATATTTGACATTGATGCGGTAGTCGATGTGTCATTTCATGCCATTTCTTGTTGCCAGGATGGGTGATGCACTTGTCACAATATTGACATTGATGCGGTCGTCGATCTCTTGTATGTATCATTTCATGCTGTTTCTTGTTACCAGGATGGCTGAAGGACTTGTCACAATATCGACATTTGTGTGGTTTATCTCCTGTGTGTATCATTTCATGTTCTTTCTTCTGACTAATCAAGCTGAAGCACTTGTCACAATATTTGACATTGATGCGGTAGTCGATGTGTCATTTCATGCCATTTCTTGTTGCCAGGATGGGTGATGCACTTGTCACAATATTGACATTGATGCGGTCGTCGATCTCTTGTATGTATCATTTCATGCTGTTTCTTGTTACCAGGATGGCTGATGCACTTGTCACAATATTAACATTTGTGATTATGTGTTGATTCATGTTCTTTCTTGAGATCAACATTTCTAAAATATGTATGACAATATCGACATTTGTGTACTTCTTCATTGTGTGTCATTTCATGTTCTTTTTTCTGACTAATCCATCTGAAGCACTTGTTACAATATTGACATTTGTGTGCTTTATCTCCTGTATGTCTCATTTCATGTTGTTTCTTTTTACCAGCATGGCTGAAACACTTGTCACAATATTGGCATTTGTGTGGATAATCTCCTGTATGTCTCATTTCATGTTGTTTCTTGTTACCAGCATGGCTGAAACACTTGTCGCAATATTGACATTTGTGTACTTCTTGATTGTGTGTCATTTCATGTTCTTTCTTCTGGCTAATTTGGCTGAAGCACTTGTTACAATATTGACATTTGTGTGGTGGTCTATCTCCTGTGTGTATCATCTCATGCCATTTCTTCTGACTAGCACGTCTGAAACCCTTGTCACAATATTGACATTTGTGTGGATAATCTCCTGTGTGTGTCATTTCATGGCATTTCTTATCACAAATCTGGCTGAAGCTCTTATTACAATATTGACATTTGTGAGGTCCATCTCCTGTATGAATTGTTTCATGCCTTGTTTTGGCAAATACCTGGCTGAAACACTTGTTACAATATTGACATTTGTGTGGTTTATCTCTTGTGTGTATCATTTCATGTCTTTTCTTGTTACCAGCCAGGCTGAAGCATTTGTCACAATATTGACATTTGTGTGGTTTATATCCTTTGTGTGTCTGTTCATGGAGTTTCTTGTTACTAGCACGACTGAAGCATTTGTCACAATATTGACATTTGTGTGTCATATCGTGTCTATTCTTGTCAGAAGCCAGCCTGAAACACTTGTCACAATATTGACATCTGTGTGGGTTATCTCCTGTGTGTATCAATTCATGTTGTTTCTGGCTAATGGCCTGGGTGAAGCACTGGGTGAAGCATTTGTTACAATATTGACATTTGTGTAGTTTATCTCCTGTGTGTATCTTTTCATGGCGTTTTTTGAGACTTACAAGTCTGAAGCATGTTTCACAATATTGACATTTGTATGGTTTACCCCCTGTATCTATTGATAGTTGAGTATTAACTCTCTCATTTAAATTCCTGTGATGTTTTAATCTCTTTTGTGTCCACCCCACACATGCTTCCTGCTGTGGTGTATTATGGTCCTTATACCAGTATGGTTTGATATGCATCTCATGGTGGCGGAGATGGGAGAGAAATCGAGGTACATCCCAAAAATATCGCTGACAGTATCTGCAGACCAATGGTTGAATTTGTCTGGATGCCATATCTGCAAAGTCAAAATAAATTTTACTAATTGGTTGTTTGACCCTATGTAACTAATAAATGTATTCATTGATACAAGGCCATAGCCATCCATGATGCGTATCAGTGGCATATCTGTGGGTTTTCATATTGGGGTTGGGGGGTGGGCAAAAAATGAAAGTGAACCTACAAGATTATACCAACCAAAATAAATATGACTTCACACTTATTTTTGCTATGAATGTGGTACATTTCGGATTTAAAGAAGCTTCTACCAAAAAATATTCCATTTTGAGGATTTATTTGGGATCTTTTACATATTTTTACACCTTTTTTTTTCTCTCTATATAACGAAGTTGGACTGACTTATCAAGAAAGACTTTCGTGGACCAATAAATCTATCTTGACTGTATTTTCTGTAAAAATGACATCACAGAACTTTACTAACTCATAACAGAAATCTGATTCCAATTTAAGGAATTTCTCAACATATTTGCTTTCATTTTCATCATAAAGCATTCTATAGTATTTTGTTCACTTGTATAGTTGGTTGCAATCAAGGCAGGAAACACTGTAAATGGCCGCTACATGCATGTGTCAATTAAACCATGGACTTATTATTATTACTTATATTCAAACTGTGATTTTGAAGTAATTAATAATCGTATGGCTCTGTAACTTATACACCTATCAGTTGTAAGACGCACTATACGACTCCCGGGAGGGGTGCGTCGTTTACCAATAATTTTTGACGGAGGGTACGTCAGTGGCAGCCTTTGGTCCGTCAAAAAAATGACAGAGGGTGCGTCAAAGTCCGTCATTTTACATGGGTGCGTCACTATGTGTACATCTGTTAACAAACAACAAAATACGACGTTTTAATATACGCTATAGGCCTACTATACCACATAACTCCTTGATATCGCCAACCAGGCTCTACTTTAATACCGCCAACATCACTCCGATATTTTATACCGCATGTTCTAAAATGCCTGAAATCACTTGATCATCGCCAATTGCAATACAAGAGTTTGGCAAACGAAAAACAAAACAAGGAACCGACAGTAGACCGAGAACCTTTCATTTTTAGAGTAGTGTCACGTATAAGATAGGGGATCAGCATTGCGCTCTTCCGCACAAGCGCAGAACAATCTAACAACACAGAGGTAGTAAAATATTTTATGAATTTTAGACATGCAGTCAGACATTATTGCGCATATAAAAGTTCTCCTCTTGGTTCCGTCCATCCCGGTCCCGGTCCGGGGTCTATATAATTATTCGAGGGCCAGGGTTGACAACATCGAATAAGGGCAGATCCCCCGTGAATCAAAAGTAGTTTCATTTTCAGTAGTCATCGTGTTTTATCCAGTTTAGTCAACGATATCTGACCACGGGGTGCGTCGTCATGGTCAGTCAGAATCCACCTTTCATTTTTAGAGTAGTGTCACGTATAAGATAGGGGATCAGCATTGCGCTCTTCCGCACAAGCGCAGAACAATCTAACAACACAGAGGTAGTAAAATATTTTATGAATTTTAGACCAGTCAGACATTATTGCGCATATAAAAGTTCTCCTCTTTTGACTGAGGGTGCGTATTTGGACGGCAATGGTCCGTCGTTTTTTTGACACAGGGTGTGTCATGGTACATGAGAAGTTGACGCACCTCGGTAAAGTGACGCACCACTCCCGGGGGTCGTATAGTACGTCTTACAACTGATAGGTGTATTACAAGATATGTTTTACTAGCATGGGTATAAAACTGTAATTTGACACAAAAGTGCATTTCTAGGAAAAAATCACAGATATAGGGCATCTTATGAAAAAGATCGCATATAATATGCCTTTAATCATTGTAATTCCATACAGTGCCAATCTCAACTGACATGACAGATAGGGGGCGATTGACCCCTCTGGCTACGCCACCGATGCGTATCTTGTAATCTCAACAACCTCACAACTAGAATTGGATTTGTTATTTGCGTTTTTATTTGCTTCTAATTATGCCCATAAGAATACTTACCTGGGTGAAATTGTAGCGATATATTTCAAGCAATCCACCCAATCTCACTTCGTATCGTGAAAAGGTATCGGCTGCGCGTGGCCACAACACAAATGTTAACTCAAATAATGTACCCCACACACTTTCACAAGAAACAAAGCACTGTCAAAATTAACATACATTTTTCCATTTAAACAGCATTTTATTTGCGGTAATAGACACATTTAATACAAAATATCATTAAAATACTAATTTCGCACTGACAATGTGAATTTGGCACTATTTTTAGCATTTTTAAAATGTTTATACCAAACTACTGCCGACTCATCACAACACAACACAACAGCCTAATCAAAAAAAGAAAATCGTGATAATTTATATTCATTGAACAAAAAAAAGTTAAAAATATTAATAGATAAAACAAGGTCTTCTAAAAAACTGGGTGTACGAGTGTTTAAGGTGGCAAAAGGCTGAGAAGACTTGGAATGGATCTGCGTTGAATTTTGTGGGTTGGCAAGAAGTGTATAGTGTTGTTCCGGGAAGGAAATCACCGAGACGTTATGTGAGCTAATGTGGTGAAGTTATGAAGAAAAAGAATTGAAAGAAAAAATATCATTATTTATAATTTAATTTAAATTCCAATCTTTAATTACGAGAAAACGTAATTTACGACAAATTTAAAAGTGCAACAAAATAACTTGGATTTCCCGGGGCGCGCACTTGGGGACCGTTTCGTCATATGAACAAGTTGTCTGAAAAGAGAAAGCAACGTAAATGGTTTATCCACTCAAATATCCTACTGCTAAATCGAAAATTAAAACCATTTTATCCAAAAAAATATTTTTAAATGATCTGTATTGAAAAAAAGAATATGAAATGTGCAAACTAGAGTGTTATTAATATGTCTATTTAATTTGAGAGTAAAAAAAGTTAATTTTAGATGACACAAAAAACATCATCCCCGCCGAGACTCGAACGCCGTATCTTAGAATGCCATCTGCAATGTTGGCAGTAAACGTCCAACGCGCTAATCCATAAGTCATTCGGAAGATGGCGGAGGTTGTTAATAAGATATAGTGTCGTAACAGGGTTATCCACTAAATAAACTAAATCGAAAATTAAAATGTGATATTTATTATTATTTATTAGCTACATTGTCAATTAAAGCACCATTTTATTTACGGTTTAGACACATTTAATATAAAATATCATTAAAATATTAATTTCGCACTGAATAACTGAATTTGGAGGTATTTTCGGTTTTATTACGACCCAACTGGTCTCTATGGTGGCCAAGTTGACTTGTCCACCAAAAATGCAAGTGGCCTATAAAGTTCAAAAATCATGGTTTTAGAGTGAATTTAGAGTGAAAATATAAACTGCTGTGGGTTAACCCGACACTCCGACAGTTGTTCATTTTAACTCTAAAACCATATAATTAGGAATCGTATCGCCCTTGTATGTAACTTGGAATGTATTTACGATTTATGATCAGAAATGTAAAACAGCAAGAAAATCTGCTTCAATTTTGTTTTTAATTTTGTGGATTGAGAGCGTTCCCTGGAATTAATTGGTTGGAAATTAGACTAGTGCATGCCTTTAAGGCTTTAAATAGTATGACCATTTAAATACACATGGCCAGGCCATTCAATTAAATTTCTTACCTAATAGCTGATCTGTATCTCAACAATGGTTGTTATTTGTATGTTAAAATGGTGTGGACTAGGCAATAACAATTTAAGTTTGTCAAAGTAGCATTGGCAAATTGAGTTGGTAAACAGAGCCTGTATGATTAAGTAATGACACTCAACTATAGAGGGCAGTCAACCTGTTTTTACAATGAGCCAGTAGGTGCATGTTGTGTGTTCACAGGGATTGTTGTTTCCTTATTTTATGCATACTAAAATGCATGCAGTTCATTTGATATGGATCCAATCATGGTAAATTTCACAACCAGGGCATGTTTAAATTGTGTGTTCTAAAGTATATTACAATTTTGCAGTTTCGTGCTTAATTTATATGATGGTTTTGTGTATATTTATGTCTAGAGCCCAAAGTTTTCTGCTTTATCTTTTAGAGATCGGAATTTGCATGTTTTGTTTTCAATATTTTTAATATAGAAAATACACAAGCAAATAGTTTTGACTAATATTTCATGTAAATTAATGTTTCCCTTGGTCTAAATACTCAAAATATACAATAAAAGACATACTTATCCTGGGTGCAGGTGTGTTTAGCTCAAATTGAAAACTGAAGAAGGCACAAGTTGAATTTACAAAGCAGAATTTGAACTTTACAAAGCAGA
Organism: Ophiura sarsii; assembly: GCA_035610835.1. Taxonomy (NCBI): domain Eukaryota; kingdom Metazoa; phylum Echinodermata; class Ophiuroidea; order Amphilepidida; family Ophiuridae; genus Ophiura; species Ophiura sarsii. Next base: position 39,408,676 of record CM069453.1, read on the forward strand.
AAACTTTGGGCTCTAAAATAGTTATTATATTCAATATTGTAAATAATTTTCAAAAAGTTTTTGAAATCACCCAGAAGTGAAGGAGCTATAGCAATGAAATTTTGTCAGTGTATATGGTGCAAAAATGGTCTTAAAACGTCATGCCAAGTATGAATAAAAAGTGATTTTGAAGTTATTCTTGCGGTGAACATTTGCGTCCGTCCGTGACGCCCAAAATTGTCCGTCCGTGACACAAATTGTCAGCCCTCTCTTGTAAGAAAAAGGTCAGATTTCACCAACTGTGTATCAGGTAATCAAATCATATATCTTAGATACTGTTTAGCCTTAAAAGAAATGTGGAGTAACTAATGTCTTAGATAGAAACAGAAAAGAAGAGTACATAAAAGTAAAGAACCCTATTTCTATCTTGTCCGTCCGTGACGCAAATGTTTTGTTCATTCTATTTTTAGTAACAAACCACACCTACTAAATGTTCATCAATTTCAATAGAGTTGATGATACTCTTCAACATAAAACATGGGAGTGCTGCAGGGTTTTTTCGGTCGGTTATGCGGACAACTTCATCGCTACTCCCCCCCCCCCCCCCACCCCTCCCTCACCCCACCACCACTTATCAAGATTTCAGCTGCTCACAGGAAAAAAATTGTGCAAGTTTTAGGATTTTTTTTGGGAGTATGTAAAAAAAATTGTTGGTACCGGTACATCATGCCTTTCGTCTGTACAACTATGGTCCCCCCCCCCCTCTGCCAGTTTCCAAAAGCTAGGTACGCCACTGGTCTCTAAAGTGCTTTGAAGTCAGGACTGGAAATAGCATCTGCCCGCCTGCGCCCACCCTGCCCATAGCAGGTAACTTTTGCATGCGTCAGCGGGTAAAGATACAAAAGTACCTGGCGAGTATTTATTTATTGATGCTTTCTTTATTGAGGGTAATGCATCAGTGACTTGCGCTGCATGCAGGCCCTCATTTTGATACATAGCCTACACATTTTGTGCTGTGATTATGTCCTAGAAATTCTAGGAGTATGAAGTTGGAGATTAAATGTTACAAAGGTCAAAGGTCACGGAGAATGTCAGTGTTTTTTCGATATTTTCTGTCTGGAGCCAACTTTAGACGCTTGCCAACTATTTATTAAATGAGTCAGGACTCTATCATTGCTTGTGGGGAACAACATGTGACTGTACAATACAAATATGCAATTTGAAGCTTTTTTGTGACTATCAACCATGATTGTGGGGGTCTTAAAATGGAAATTAATTTGTTCGACGGACTAAATTGGTGTTTTGCGCTGCCTGTAGAAAGAAAGGGGGATAAGATACACTTGTTTTGAGGCAATTTCTGGGTTATTTAGGTTACAGTCACCCTAAGTACCAATTTCCAGCTTTGCATCTTATTCCAAAGGTCCTCTAATATACAATTATTGAAGGGCCATAATTCCGAAACGACTTGGATTTGGAATTTTATATTTGGCATGTGTTCATTATACCTATAGATGTATATTAGAAATGAATTTCAGCCAAATCTGAGAGGTGACCCGTACCACCATTGGTTGATTTGACACGGAATGACCCACCAGCAACATTTCGGAGCATCAGCCGGGAATTGAACCCGGGACCTTCCGATCAAATGTTGAACGCGCTAGTGTATAGACCAAAAGAGGACTTCCCTGTCAGGTCTATGACCATAACACACTTATATATCGTGACAATAGCCTTGGTGTAGCATTTATTACAATATTGAAATTCATGAGGTTTCTGGTTTTGTGTGTCATTTCATGTCTATTCTTGTTACCATCCTGGTAAGCAAGCACTTGTCACAATATTGACATTTATGTGGACGAACTCCTGTATGTATCATTTCATGCTGCTTCTTGTTTGTTTCTTGTTACCAGCCTTGCTGAAGCACTTGTCACAATATTGACATTTGTGTGTCATTAGTCTTTGGTCTTGTGCCAAGCTGATGAAGGACTTGTCACAATATCAACATTTATGATTTAATAAGTGTGTTGATTCATGTCTTTTCTTGAGATCAACATTACTAAAATATGTATGACAATATAGACATTTGTATACTTCTTGATTGTGTGTCATTTCATGTTCATTCTTCTGATTAATCCGGCTGAAGCACTTGTTACAATATTGACATTTGTGAGGTCCATCTCCTGTGTGTACCATTTCATGTCTATGCTGGTCAGAAGCCTGTTGGAAACACTTGTTACAATATTGACATATGTGTGGTGTATCTCCTGTGTGTATCATTTCATGTAGTTTCCTGTTGGTGGACTCGGTGAAGCACTTGTCACAATATTGACATTTATGCGATCGATCTCCTATATGTGTCATTTCATGCAGTTTCTTGTTACCAGGATGGCTGAAGCACTTGTCTCAATATTGACATTTATGTGGTCGATCTCCTGTATGTATCATTTCATGCTGTTTCTTGTTACCAGCCTTGCTGAAGGACTTGTCACAATATTGACATTTGTGTGGTTTATCTCCTGTGTGTATCATTTCATGTAGTTTCTTGTTGGTGGCCTCGGTGAAGCACTTGTCACAATATTGACATTTATGCGATCGATCTCCTATATGTGTCATTTCATGCAGTTTCTTGTTACCAGGATGGCTGATGCACTTGTCACAATATTGACATTTGTGATTAAAGAAGTGTGTTGATTCATGTTCTGTCTTGAGATCAACATTACTAAAATATGTATGACAATATAGACATTTGTATACTTCTTCATTGTGTGTCATTTCTTCTGACTAATCAAGCTGAAGCACTTGTCACAATATTGACATTGATGCGGTAGTCGATCTCTGTGTCATTTCATGCCATTTCTTGTTACCAGGATGGCTGAAGCACTTGTCACAATATTGACATTGATGCGGTCGTCGATCTCTTGTATGTATCATTTCATGCTGTTTCTTGTTACCAGGATGGCTGAAGCACTTGTCACAATATTGACATTTGTGATTATGTGTTGATTCATGTTCTTTCTTGAGATCAACATTTCTAAAATATGTATGACAATATCGACATTTGTGTACTTCTTCATTGTGTGTCATTTCATGTTCTTTCTTCTGACTAATCCAGCTGAAGCACTTGTTACAATATTGGCATTTGTGTGGTTTTATATGTCTCATTTCGTGTTGTTTCTTGTTACCAGCATGGCTGAAACACTTGTCGCAATATTGACATTTGTGTGGATAATCTCCTGTATGTGTCATTTCATGTTGTTTCTTGTTACCAGCATGGCTGAAACACTTGTCGCAATATTGACATTTGTGTAATCCGTCCCCTGTATGTGTTATTTCATGTTGTTTCTTATTACTGGCCTTGGTGAAGCACTTGTAACAATATTGACATTGATGCGGTCGTCGATCTCCTGTATGTGTCATTTCATGCCGTTTCTTGTTACCAGGATGGGTGAAGCACTTGTCGCAATATTGACATTTGTGATTTAATAAGTGTGTTGATTCATGTTCTGTCTTGAGATCAACATTACTGAAATATGTATGACAATATAGACATTTGTATACTTCTTCCATGTCTTCATTGTGTGTCATTTCATGTTCTTTCTTCTGACTAATCCAGCTGAAGCACTTGTTACAATATTGGCATTTGTGAGGTCCATCTCCTGTGTGTATCTTTTCATGTATTTTCTTGTCAGAAGCCAGCCTGAAACACTTGTCACAATATTGACATTTAAGTGGTCCATCTCGTGTATGTGTCATTTCATGTATATTCTTGTCAGAAGCCAGCCTGAAACACTTGTCACAATATTGACATTTAAGTGGTCCATCTCGTGTATGTGTCATTTCATGTATATTCTTGTCAGAAGCCAGCCCGAAACACTTGTCACAATATTGACATTTGTGTGGTGCATCTCCTGTATGTGTCATTTCATGTCTATTCTTATCAGAAGCCTGGCGGAAACACTTGTTACAATATTGACATACATGTAACGTGTGTATCATTTCATGTATATTCTTGTCAGAAACCAGCCTGAAACACTTGTCACAATATTGACATTTGTGTGATTTATCTCCTGTATGTGTACTTTCATGGAGGTTCTTGTTACTAGCCTTAATAAAGCATTTGTTACAATATTGACATTTGTGTGGTTTATCTCCTGTGTGTATCTTTTCATGTAGTTTCTTGCTACTAGCCCGGCTGAAGCACTTGTCACAATATTGACATTTGTGTGGTTTATCTCCTGTGTGTATCAATTCATGTTTTTTCTTGGTAATGGCCTGGGTGAAGCATTTGTTACAATATTGACATTTGTGTGGTTTATCTCCTGTGTGTATCTTTTCATGTAGTTTCTTGCTACTGGCCTGGGTGAAGCATTTGTTACAATATTGACATTTGTGTGGTTTATCTCCTGTGTGTATCTTTTCATGTAGTTTCTTGCTACTGGCCTGGGTGAAGCATTTGTCACAATATAGACATTTGTGTAGTTTATCTCCTGTGTGTATCATTTCATGGCGTTTTTTGAGACTTCCAAGTCTGAAGCATGTTTCACAATATTGACATTTGTGTGGTTTACCCCCTGTATCTATTGATAGTTGAGTATTAACTCTCTCATTTAAATTCCTGCGATGTCTTAATCTCTTTTGTGTCCACACCACACATGCGTCCTGCTGTGGTGCATGATGGTCCTTATACCAGTACGGTTTGATATGCATCTCATGGTGACGGAGATGGGAGAGAAATCGAGGCACATCCCAAAAATATTGCTGACAGTATCTGCAGACCAAGGGTTGAATTTGTCTGGTTGCCATATCTGCAAAGTCAAAACATAAATTTTACTCAATTGGTTGTTTGACCCTTTGTGTAATAAAAGTATTCTTGATACAAGGCTATAGCCATCCATGATGAGTATCAGTGGCATAGCTAGGGTTTTCATATTGGGGTGGAGTGGGCAAGAAATGAAAGTGAACCAACAAGATTATTCGTCCGACTAAAAAATGCGATTTCGCACTTATTTTTGCTATGAATGTGGTACATTTCGGAAAGAAGCTTCTACCAACAACAAATTTGAGGACTAAAAAGTTATAATATGGGATCTTTTACATATTTTTACACATATCTTTTTTTCTCTATATATAACGAAGTTACATGTATACAAAGTTATAAGACTGACTTATCAGGGAAGACTTTCGTGGACTAATAAATCTATCTTGACTGTATTTTCTGTGAAAATGCCGTCACAGAACTATAACAGAAATCTGATTCCAATTTAAGGAATTTCTCAACATATTTGCTTTCATTTTCATCATAAAGCATTCAATAGTATTTTGTTCACTTGTACAGTTAGTTGCGATCATAGCACTAGCTACAGTGTCAAACCATGGAATTCTATTTACGAACGAAAAACGGGGAAAATCACTCATTACTCATATTCAAACCGTGATTTTGAAGTAATTAAGAATCGTATGTCTCTGTAACCCCGGGGGGGGGGGGGGGGGGGGGGGGATTTATTTTGGACGGGGATGCAGCTCCAGCCTCAATACCCATACCCACTTCCAAGGGTAATTTTGCCGGAAAGGGTACCCATGTCTAAGGATTTTTCTTCAAATGTAGACCCATGTCTAAGGGTTTCTAACCCAAGATCATGGTTAAATGGGTTGAATTCCACGATTCCGGGGTTGAATTTATCGAATTGAATTCAGGTTGCTATTGAAAAACGCCCAGAAAAAACGTCGTCAACGATGTCCTCAAATCTGACCCATTGCTAAGGGCTATGTCAATAACAGAACCCGTGTCTAAGGATTTTTCAGTTGAAAAGCCTACCCATGGCTTATGGATGTCTCATGAAAAAACGACCCAATGGAGCGGCACATCCCCGTATGCCTTACATACGTGAGTACCGAAATGAACCATGCTATTTTCAATGGTAACCAACTGTTTATATTATGTTCATTATGAATTATGATATTGAAAGTACAGTTGCCAACGAAATACACATTCCTTCATTCATAAATCATACACTTGCAATGTATCCAAATAAGCAAATATTAGCTAGTTTGGTTTAGGCTAACCCATAGCAAAAAAAATGCATGTTGCTGGGAGCTACCTGGTGGTCATCGGGTGGTCACCAGGTACTACTACGTAGACCCAAAACCATGAAGTACCAGATGTCTACCGGGTAGTAATCGGGTAGACATCGGGTAAATTTTCACATGCAAATTAGTAGGTACCGGGTGGTCACCGGATGGTTACCTGGTGGCCACCCGGTGTCTTTTATGATAATTTATGCAAATTAGTTTTCAGGTTCCTGGTAGCTACCAGGAACCTATGAAGGCAACTGTTAACCACGAGGTAGCGGATGACCACCGGATGGTTATCGGGTGGTCACCTGGTACCACTCAGTCAATATTTTTCGCGGAAATATATTTTGCACGAAAATTTAAGCTTTAAGCTTTTACAGTAACTAACATGTACCTTAATGGGGAATGCTTAGCATATAACCCATGACCCACACACCAACATTTACGACATGATCAAGACAAAACCTCTTATTCACGGTGTAAAGAGCCGCCAGTTGAGATTCCATGGACACATTCTCCAAAGTATGCCACCAACACATGGCAGAAGCTAGGAGACATCATACTTATTTAACCACACCAAATTCCAAACATCTCCAACACTTATTTAGTGTTGTGAGCCCTTAATCCCGTCTAGGCTCTAAATATGTCACCCAATACCAACACACCCCCACCCCTCACACCAGATTCATTCAAAACATCACCCAAACACTTATCCACATCACTTCATAATTAGAGGTAAGCCAAATTTACATGGTCTATATAATGCAAGCTGTATTAAGCTTACTTATATGTAGCTTATTAAAGCTTACTATATTTATACATTTTAGTCATCTACAGTACAATTCCAGTGACATATATTCCACATAACTGTTCTTTAGACAATAGGGATTCACAATTCACATACAAATGTCAAATACCTTCAAAAGGAACCAAAATATCCATCATATATGCTCCACATCACAACTGCCATGATCACTGCTATATAGGGCAGACAACAGCAAATTTGAAATCAGTTGGTCATCATGTGATCTTTTGCCTTGACCTTTGACCGTTTGCTGGTACCTTCCTAGGAACTCAATTTTAGAGACTAAGTTTGCTGGTACCTTCCTGGGGACTCATTTTTAGAGACTAAGTTTGCTGGCACCTTCCTGGGAACTCATTATGTTTCCTGGCACCTTCCTGGGAACTCGTGTGTGTTTCTGGTACCTTCCCGAGAACTTATTTTAGTTATCGGAAAGGTTATCAGCTAGCCGGTGTCATCGGTTTTTTTTGCTATGGGAACCTAACTAGTACTGGAAGGGAGTCCCGCCAGAAAATGTGGAGTCCCGGGAACAAAAATCACCTTCCCAAATCCCGCAAATAAACGGTTTATATTTAACAAGATAATAAAAATAAGCTTCTCAATTAAGCAACATTATATGTGGAGATTCATTCGAAATGAATTTATTTAGTCAAATCCATGCTAACTGTGCATTTTTCATACCATTATGCTCCCTAAAATGTGATTTTCTCCACATATTCTCACTTCATGCATGTATCGCCGACGTGAAAAGCTATCGGCCGCGCGTGGACACAGGCACAACAAAAATATTGCAATTCCAACAATAGATGGCGCTATACAAATTGTTTAAAGATGGCGGCACGACCGATAAAAAGTTAATTTAAGTTTTGCGATCTTTCCAGGCTCAGATTTGTTGCCAGAATTCATGGAAATAAATTATGTACATCGGTAAAATGTTTATTCTACACTCGTCAAAAGAAGTTCCTGGACACTTAAATTAAATTAATATTTAATAGAATATAATGTAATCATATATATAATTATATCTATATACTAATTTTCGGTCCCTCGCCTGATTAGATAGTTCAATAATAATTTTACACTCGCGTCCCTCTTGAACTGAAAAAGCGTGGTAATTGCGCCTCTAATAGACGAGCTAATTAGATAGTTCAATGCCAGTATTTTCCCGTTTTCAGACATGCGCAGAAAGGATCACAGATGATAATCCGAAATGTTGAATTTATTTTACTCGGATAGCTACTGTTCGGGCAAAAATTGTGGTTTTCGGAGTGAGTGATGACATATGGTCTTCACCCAAAATATTTTCATCAGGGATATAGCTACATTTCTGTATATGCGGCCGTTTGTTATTCTTAAAGATCGCATGAGTACAAGCATTTATACGTGACTATCCGTCCGACAAATAAAATTATTTTACGACATTTTCTAAATGTAAATAAAAACTCTTACACAGATCTTAAAGTGACACTCTCGCATTAGTAACATAGATGAACGCGTAGTTTGCTAACGATAAAGAAACTGTGGCGGTACCATAACAACAGTTCCTATGTTGAAGCTGCGCGACCGCGTTTATCATGGTGCGCGCGATTCAGCGCACACGTAATGACGCATACAAAGTGTATACGCGTTTGTGGCGCAAACTGCACATTGTAACGTGGCAGGGTGAAAGCAGGCAGTCCGTACACTCTAAGAAAAAGGATGCTTCAGGCTTCAGGGGTTCTTGGCTGTCCCGTATGGAACCCTTATCACCTTAAAAGGTTCCAAAAAGAACCATTTTAAGGTTCAAAGTGGGCAAAATATGGGCAAACATTGGTCTTTAGAACCGCTAAAGGTTCTCTACAGAACCTTTTGGGGGCCTTTAAAATCAAAGAACCTTTAAACCATATACGGGACAGCCAAGAACCCCTCTGAAGCACCCTTTTTTCTAATAGTGTATCCTAAAGCCACCTCATCCTCTCCGCACTTGGATATAAGGGCACATGGGGCATCTGGATAAACGGAACGTGTTATTTGTGTGGTACATTATCATGATTATTATAGAGTGTCTGGATTATTAAGGGCATCCGTGATATCTGGATTACGGGGTTCACTATAAAACGAGTCTCAAATTTAATTTACCTGGATACTAATACTATGCACAGGTGGGCCACCTGTGATAACTGCATTTTAAGGGTGTACACTCAGATAGTATCTCTGGAGGCTTTATAGAACACAGCAAACATGACAAAGGGAATACATACTATACGTTAAGGCCCCACATCCCTATTTGGTGAATAATGTATTTAATGTAAATAGGCCAAACAAAACCCGGATAGCACACATTGTGCTCAAGTACAAGCGTGGAATGGTACAAGTGATCTTGATGATAGAATCGGCCGACCATAAAACTAAACGACCGACTATAAAACTATAACGCTAAGAACGTAGGCCTACTGAATTACCGTGGATACAGTATGTGCATGCATATGGGAAGTGGCGACACCAGCACCAAAATGTTAAAGGAGGAAAACGGTGTGGTGGGATGGGGCAATAAAAGAATCGGGGGAGACATTTAAAATCTAAATTTTAAGTAACTTTCAATTTTGACATTAAAATTCAACTTTTTATTATTTGGGGTACAAAATAGGTAGAGACATGCGCTGACAGGAGGTACTAACTGGGTATTAAGAACATGTTGATGGAGTAGGCCTACTTAGATTAGGAACATGGGTATCTGTATTATTTAAGAGCACATTGGGCCTAGGCTCATGGTGTATTAAGGGCACCATGTCATGATATCAAGGGCACTTTAGTACCTGAATTATTTAAGGACATACTCTTGATATTTATATAAACATTTATAACGCTATGATATACTCACCTCTGCCTATGTGATAGGCCTATGACTTTTACTGCCCGCTATCTTCGGCACCCGCGTTTAATTTACTTGACTATGATAAAGTAAGGGCACCTGGGTATCTCGAGATAACGGCACACTGCAGTAGACCTACCTTGATTATGTGGTATTCGGTGCATTATTAAGGGCACCTGGGGTAACTGGATTAGGGGGTAGGGCTTAGGCCTATGGGGTCCCTGGATATAATGGGACAACGGGTAGGCCTACCTGCATTTCAGGTCTCATGGGAGACCTATACATAGGTATCTGGAAACACAAACGTAGGCCTACCTAGATTAACATGAGTAAGGCACATGTATACCTTGATTATCAAAAGCATCTGCGCTATTCGGATTATTTATAGGGCCCTGTCTGGATTATGTATACATGTAGGACATGTTCTTGATATTATTGTATCAAATTTTCTTACGCTTTGTTTACTTATTCCCCGTGAAATCTTCTAGCGGGTCCAGCGCGAAGCGCTGGTGCCCGCTAGTATATAATTGTATATCAAAATAAGCAGAAAGTAATCCTCTAACAGCTTAACATGGAATTTAGACATGATCACTCATGCATGGCAGATCCCATTCACTTGACAATGGCAAGAAGATTGCACACAATTCGATAATCCCTCCATTCAAATGACTGTAAATGCTCATTTCTTGCAATTTCCTTTTACGCACCTTACCATTGCTTAATGAATGTGCTCAGCCATGCATGAATGCGTACATCTTAATTTCATACAGACATGATAGAGAATTATTGTCTGCTTATTTTGACATGCAATTGTTTAATTTATATTAAATATTTATGTGAAATATTTGAACTTCAATGAGTGTCCAGGAACTTCTTTTGACGAGTGTATATATTTGGAACAAAAACTACCGTTTTACACTGTTTTTTTATAGGACTAACATTTTTTGTTTAAAAAAGTGAGGCAGACGGGCTACGAGAATCTTATAAAAAAAATTAAGTGGCCTAAGTTCAAATCATGGTTTTAGAGTGAATTTAGAGTAAAAATATATAAACTGCTGTGGGTTAACCCGACACTCCGACCAGGGTAGCACAAAGTGCGGGAGCAGGGAGAACCGCTCCTGGGAAATAATGAGCAGAATTGGGGAAATAATGCCAAGTGGAAAAAGAAAAAGTATTGGGGGAAAGGGTGAAAAAAGATGAAGAGAAATAAATTGCAAACTTTGGGTTATGAGCTGTGGTTGCAGGTACAATAACGTGTTTATTGTTTTATTGCTTTTCCCCAGTAGCGACGCTACAGGGGGCAAGTGGAGGGCATTTCCCCAAAATATATTTTTGTGCCCCCACCCCTCAAAAAAATTCTATTTAGTTAAAATTAGAAGAAGAAAAAATCGACATTTCGTGCGCTTCGTGCAGATTTTCGTACAAATTAGACAACATTTGACCATTTTAGCGTAAAATGCCACAAAAAAATTGCGCGCTTCGCGCAAATCATTTTTTGCCATGCTCCCCTAACAAAAAATCTAATCCAATATTGTAATCTGATTTTTATCAAACCTGTAAATATAGGTGGGGAAATTTTAAGTTCAAAACCTTGCTCCTGGGGAAGAAACAACTTTGTGCAACCCTGACTCCGACAGTTGTTCATTTTAACTCTATAACGGCAATATCGTGTTCTTTGCCCAGCACATGCGCAGTGGATACATACACACACTACACACATACGGAATAATAATAATAATAATAATAGTGGAGTCTTATATAGCGTCGGTATCCGCCATAAATGACGCTCATGGCGCTTGTTGCATATACAACCACTTGAACAAAACAAAAAATATTTATAGTGCAATAAGCTGTGAAATACATTGTGTTCATTCCGTGCTGGGCAAAGAACACGACATTGCCCTCTAAACCATATAATTAGGAATTGTATCGCCCTGCATATGTTACTTGGAATGTAATTACGATTTGGAAGTGACTACAGCAGATGATCGGGCAGCCATTTCGAGAAAAGCTAACAGCCGATGATGTTAAATGACGGCGATGATCGGGCAGCCATTTCGAGAAAATGCTATACAGCCGATGATGTTTAATGACTCACATGCAAGGCCGGAGGCCGACACACGAATAGCCCGCTGCAGGTGCTAGTAAGAAACAGAACTGCAGGCCCTGGGCCGAGATGCATGGGATAGGGCCGGCTTAACAAGAGAACCGAATGGTTTAGTGGGTCCAATTTAGATAGGCCCCGGCCCCGCAGGTCTATCCGAAACCACTATCTGCTGTATATGGTTTTTCCTGAAATAGCTGCCCGATCATCGGCTGTATAGCTTCTGCCTACGATTTATGATCAGAAATGTAAAACAGTAAGAAAATCTGCTTCAATTTTGTTTTTGTGGATTGAGGGTACGTTCCCTAGAATTAATTGGAAAATAGTGCATGCCTTTAAGGGCCTTTAATACTATAGTATGACCATTCAAAGTAAATTTCTTACCTATTTTAGCTGATCTGTATCTCAACAATGGTTGTTATTTGTATGTTAAAATGGTGTGGACTAGGCAAATTAAAGTAGCGTTGGCAAATTGAGTTGGTAAACAGAGCCTGTATGATTGAGTAATGACACTCAACTATAGAGGGCAGTCAACCTGTTATTGCAATGAGCCAGTAGGTGCATGTTGTGTGTTCACAGGGATTGTTGTTTCCTTATTTTACGCATTGCTGTAAAATAGAAATTTCCGTGAGGTTTTTATTTTCGCAAATTTCACGAATCAATCTTCATCCGCGAAAATTATTGACTTCCATTGACTTTTGTAAATAAAACCCCCGAAATACCTGTTATGACCATTTTCGTGAAAATATCTTCCCGCGAAAATATTGACTTTTACAGTACATGCAGTTAATTTTATATGGATCCAAATCATGGTAAATTTCACAAACAGGGCATGTTTACATAGTGTGTAGCACCCCGGGGTATGATCAGAAGAAAAAAAAGAAAAAAGGGGGAGAAAGAAAAAGGAAAGGGGGAAAGGAAAGGAGACAAAAAAGGAAAGATAAGAGAAGAAAATGAAATGGAAAAGAAAGGCAATAGTGGGGCTATAGAACAAGAAAAGGGCCTATTGAAAGTGTGCGGAAATAGCAGGCGTGGTATAGGGATAGACATAGGCTTTTATAAAACAACTATAGAGAATATAAGATTATAAGTTCTCGAGTAGTAGGTTTGTTCGTTCAAAACAAGTATGAAAGTCGCATGTTCGTAGATAATTAAAAGACGTTATGGTTCGTGATATAATAGTCTTATCACGCAAATTACAGCCGGTTAGTAAATCAGGTTTTTAAATATTAGCCATCATGAATAAGAGGAAATACCGCGCTTTGGATTTTGAAATGGTCTTTTTACGGGTCAGGGTAGTTTGTCCTCTTGAGTGTCATTCGCTTACAAGTCCACACAAAAGATCCATGTATACATAACCCATAATAATGCGGGCGACCTTCTGGATGCACTGCATGAATGTTGAAAACAATATTTTTGTGAGTTATAATTTTCGCAGAAAAATATTTTGTGTGAAAAATAAATAAAACCAAAGCAAAAAGTTCAGCTTTTACAGTTCATCTGAGGCGATCAAAAAGTTTTAGAAATCACCTAGAAGTGAAGGAGCTATACAGGGTGAGTCGAAAAGAAGTTGTACAGGAATGAATATTTGTTTAAAAATAGACCAAACAAATTTGACAAACCAATTATGAGACACGTATTCAAAGAGCAACTTATTCCGCTCATAATATGACAAAAGAAATCATTGAAATCGATCAATTATATCCGGAGCTATGCTTGTTTTAATAAAAGAACCCCTTTTTTTACCTGTCCACAGAATGCTTAATTCTCTTGATATCTACCCACTTTTAGTGGGCAGCGCACACTATAACTAGTCAGTATACTATCAGTAAAAAAATCTACTAGGCTCATACACCAATATTCATTACTTGACAATTTAAATACAGCAACAACAAAAATGTTCATAACGTGTACAAGTATAAAGTAAAAAATGATTATTTATAGGCATATTTAATTCACAAGAATAAACATCATAGAGTCATAACAATTATCAAAATATTAAAATAAATGTTGTTATAATTTTAAAAATAGTGAACAGAAGGTCAACCAATCTTGACCTCACAGCAGCGGTGAAGTCAAATCAATTTTACGACCATGCTCTTAATCCCTCCATCAATAGGTGCTAATTGGGTTTTGAATAGATACTTGAGTGGATCAATACTAACTGCCATGGTGGGGAGTATAGTGAGGGTTCATTTTCAACATTTAAAACACACAATTTTGAGCTTAAAGTCGACTGAATCTAAAAAAAGTCGACCTATATGAGTAGCATAATCATAAAGAGGAGATATTAAACTAAGTTTTGACTGACTCAGTTTTAAAATCGTACGACCAGTTAGCTCACAATAATTGGTTGAAAATTGGGGTCAATTGAGGTCATGAACATTTAGACAAAGCAGTCAGTAGAGGTGTGTCATTTTATTGCAAGTTGATTGGACAAACCTTTGCCTGTACAAAATGATTTTTTTATTGACTAGTTACACTGTGCAGCGAAATGTACACACAGTCATTCATATTCAAATAAGATTACAGCCCGGGAGTTTCAAACACAGGTGGGAATGGTGTGCCTAAAATAAATAATCAGCGTCTACAATAAGACTTAAACCTTCTCTTTTGACGGATTCTATGATTTTGCATTGAGGAATAAAACAATTACTTCCTGATATGATAAGTTTTAAACATTTTCTTTACTTTGTTCTGTTTTACGTATCGGTGGACAGCTAAAACAATGGGTTCTTTTAGTAAAATAGCTCTAACTCTGGATAGGAATGATCAATTTCATTCATTCTTTTTTTCAGATGATCGGAAGAATGTTCTCGTCAAAATATAGTTTTAAGTCAATTTTCTTTTTCTTTCTCAGGAAAAATATTCAAATCTGTACAACTTCTTTTTGACTCACCCTTTATTGTTTACAATTTGTCAGTGTAATCACTGGTCCTTAAAAACATTATGGTGCAAATATGTTTACTTTCTTTAAAGGTGGCGCTAGATGCCAAGGCCATGTAAATCAATGATGTCTTCCAACGGTGCTATGTACATGTTAAATTATAATGGTCCAATAACTTATCCTTGTGAGACGTCTTCCAGAGGAGTATGTCATTTACAGAGATAAATTGAGACCTACGAGTGACAAATGACATAATTTAAAAAAAATTCTAAGCCTAATATTCTTCTGGAAGGCGTCCCACAAGAATCAGTTATTGGACCATTATAATTTACCACATCAGCAAGACAAAAGTTGTTATCTGTCATTTTGGGTGCACGGATTACTGCTACTTTGAACGCTGATCACAGGAAGTTATCTGTCGCCCGCCGCCCCCGAATCTGAAAAAACTCCTTTTTGTTGTTGTCCCAATGCACCCCCCCCCCTTGCGCAATCAGTTTGGTTCTTCTAAAAAGGTTTCGCAACATTGCAGCAATCATTCACAACCTTGCACCAAGCTTGCGCAACCTTGCGACAACCTTGTGCAACCTTGCGACAACCTTATGCCACTAAGCTTGTTGCAATCACATTTTGGTGATTGCATTTTCGGAAGGGATAAAGTGCTTGATCAATAGGACATAATCCTTTGCTATGAGTATGATTCGTCAATATAATCCTTGTTATCAAGGGCCACCTTTCCTTATTTGATAATCTGTCTTAAGGGTAGTTTTTGATAACATGAGTGGATCAAGGCTTGCAACTATTTATAGCCAGCTGAACAGTGTCTGAATTAAGGGGGGAAACCTGGTTGCCCACCAGACAACCTAGCAGGAAATTGTGGTTGTCCGCCATAATTTTGTGGTTGACCGTATTGTATGTGTTTATTTGGTTTTACTTATAGTAATTTACGCCCAATGCGTTTATGCGCTGTGAGATGTCACAGTTGTAAAAAGATATTATGACAGCTAGTAACTTAAAACATATGTAACTCATAACTGGTAATCACATTCTCCATGTTCACACTGTCCGTTTCGCAGTTTCATCATGTATATTTGTATCACATGATATTGAGTTTACAATTCAACTTGGGTTATGCAATTGTTAAGGTACATGTAACTTGAATATCAATAAGATATCGTCAATAATCACCCTTATTGCTGACGACACAGTTCTGTATCGGATATTAATGTTATTATGACCTGTTGACACAAACGTCACAGGTATGACTGTGAGATTGACAAATGATGAATGAACACGTCGCTGTCTCGATGACATCTCATATTTATGAATATTATACAGTAATTTTTTTTTTTTTTTTTCATCCTAAAATTTTGTAATTTTCATCATAGATAACCCTAACTCTACTACACCACACAGCAACTGGGCGGAAAACATGTTTTTATAACCCGGCGTGCAGGTTTTTGGGCTACAAAACGGACCCACGCTATATAACGAGGCGAATACACTCGCCTCGTGTCAGGGGCGGACTGGGACCTGGAAGCGGCCGTGGCAAAATTATTAGAGCGGCCCTTTTTGACCATGTCAGCGTAGCGAGCGGGGACGGGGGGGGGGGGGACAAATCTTTAGTCCAAAACGGCCCGACAAATGATGATTCTTTGTGAGTAACCGGCCCTGAGCCTGAGAGGCCCAGAACCAAGCGGCCCATGTGGCGATCGCCACAACGCCACAGTGACCAGTCCGCCCCTGCCTCGTGTCGACTGACAGACGTGGTGTAGTGGCTAGGATCTGGGCCCCGGTACTGGAGGTCCGTGGTTCAAATCCCGGGGGTGCCGGGGTGACCTTTCTGGTGAATTTTGGGGGTGGGAAAATAAATATGTTGCTGTGTGGTGAAATAGAGTTAGGGTTTTAAGATACAGAGAAAAAATATTTTTTGGTTATATATGTCACAAATATTTTGAATCGTCGTTTTAGTAGCTTGAGAGCGTAAATAGCCAATCACACAGACTGCGGCTACCATGTGTACAGTATAAATAGGATACATGAACAAATAAAGGCCAAATGAGATCATGGAAATACGATGAATGTCGTTAAATAGATGGATATTTTTCGTATGAAACTTGGATTTTATTAGTATTTAGCTGTTGATTTTGTTCCATTCACATGCAGTTCTGTGACAAATTTAAAATCAAATGTTAACTTCTAGTAAGATTTTTGGTTGCCCGTCGGACAACTGCGAAAGTGAATTTTGGTTGTCTGATGTGGCTAATTTTGGTTGTCCCGGGCAAACGGACAACCACTTAATGCGAACGCTGCAGCTGAGAAAAACCACAATATTGGCATTTGTTTTCACCTGTGTGTATCATTTCATGTTGCTTCTTCACTAATACTAGCCTTAGTGTATAATTTATTACAATATTGAAATTCATGAGGTTTCTGCTGTGTGTATCATTTCATGTTGTTTACTAGCATGGTTGAAGCACATGTTACTAGACATTTGTGTGGTTTATTTCCTATGTGTGTCATTTCATGGCATTTCTTGCTGCTGTTCTGGATGAAGCATTTGTTACAATATTGACATTTTGTGGGGGTTCTCTCCTGTGAGTATCATTTCATGTTGTTTCTTGCTACTGATTTGGGGGAAGCATTTTTGTTACAATATTGACATTTGTGGGGTTTATTTCCTGTGTGTGTCATTTCATGTCTTTTCCTTTCGCTAGCCATAATGAAGCAATATTGACATTTATGCGGTCGATCTCCTGTGTATCATTTCATGCCGTTTCTTGTTGAAACGCAGCCTTGCTGTAGCACAATTGACATTTGTGTGGTTTTTCTCCTCTGTGTGACATTTCATGTCTATTCTTGTGCCAAGCCTGTATGAAGTCACAATATTGACATTTGTAATTGAATAACTGTGTTGATTCATGTTCTTTCCTGAGAGCAACTCCTGTGTGTATCAATTCCATGTTTTTTCCATTGGCTAGCCTTAAATAAGCATTGTCACAATATCGACATTTGTGTGGTTTATCTCCTGTGTGTATCATTTCATGTTCTTTCTTCTGACTAATCAAGCTGAAGCACTTGTCACAATATTTGACATTGATGCGGTAGTCGATCTCTGTGTTATTTCACGCTGTTTCTTGTTACCAGGCTGGCTGAAGCACTTGTCACAATATTGACATTTATGTGGTCTATCTCCTGTATGTATCATTTCATCCTGTTTCTTGTTACCAGGCTGGCTGAAGCACTTGTCACAATATTGACATTGATGCGGTCGTCGATCTCTTGTATGTGTCATTTCATGCTGTTTCTTGTTACCAGGATGGCTGATGCACTTGTCACAATATTAACATTTGTGATTATGTGTAGATTCATGTTCTTTCTTGAGATCAACATTTCTAAAATATGTATGACAATATCGACATTTGTGTACTTCTTCATTGATGTGTGTCATTTCATGTTCTTTCTTCTGACTAATCCAGCTGAAGCACTTGTTACAATATTGGCATTTGTGTGGTTTATCTCCTGTATGTGTCCTTTCATGTTGTTCCTTGTTACCAGCCCATCTGAAACACTTGTCACAATATTGGCATTTGTGTGGATAATCTCCTGTATGTGTAATTTCATGTTGTTTCTTGTTACCAGCATGGCTGAAACACTTGTCGCAATATTGACATTTGTGTGATCCGTCCCCTGTATGTGTTATTTCATGTTGGTTCCTGTTACTAGCCTGGGTGAAGCATTTGTTACAATATTGACATTTGTGTGGTTTATCTCCTTTGTGTATCAATTCATGTTGTTTCTTGTTACTGGCCTTGGTGAAGCATTTGTTACAATATGGACATTGATGCGGTCGTCGATCTCCTGTATGTGTCATTTCATGCCGTTTCTTGTTACCAGGATGGGTGATGCACTTGTCACAATATTGACATTTGTGATTTAAGTGTGTTGATTCATGTTCTTTCTTGAGATCAACATTTCTAAAATATGTATGACAATATCTACATTTGTGTACTTCTTCATTGTGTGTCATTTCATGTTCTTTCTTGTGACTAATCCAGCTGAAGCACTTGTTACAATATTGGCATTTGTGTGGTTTATCTCCTGTGTGTATCGATTCATGTCGTTTCTTGCTAATTGCCTGAGTGAAGCATTTGTTACAATATTGACATTTGTGTGGTTTATCTCCCGTGTGTATCAATTCATGTAGTTGCTTGCTACTAGCCTGGGTGAAGCATTTGTTACAATATTGACATTTGTGTGGTTTATCTCCTGTGTGTATCAATTCATGTCGTTTCTTGCTAATTGCCTGAGTGAAGCATTTGTTACAATATTGACATTTGTGTGGTTTATCTCCTGTGTGTATCAATTCATGTAGTTTCTTGCTACTAGCCTGGGTGAAGCATTTGTTACAATATTGACATTTGTGTAGTTTATCTCCTGTGTGTATCTTTTCATGGCGTTTTTTGAGACTTCCAAGTCTGAAGCTTGTTTCACAATATTGACATTTGTGTGGTGTACCCCCTGTATCTATTGATAGTTGAGTATTAACTCTCTCATTTAAATTCCTGTGATGTCTAAATAATCTCTTTTGTGTCCACCCCACACATGCTTCCTCCTGTGGTGTATTATGGTCCTTATACCAGTACGGTTTGATATGCATCTCATGGTGGCGGCGATGGGAGAGGAATCGAGGTCCATCCCAAAAATATTGTCGACAGTATGTGCAGACCAATGGTTGAATTTGTCTGGTTGCCATATCTGGAAAGTAAAAAAAAATTAGTAATTGGTTGTTTGACCCTAAAGTGTTATAATAAAAGGTCATAAGCCATCCATGACCACTCAGAAGATCTATCCAGTCACTTCTCCGGTCACTGATTCAGCGTCATTTGACCCCTGTTTGTAGTCCCGAGGTCAAGCTACTTTTATCGCAAAGTTGCTTCGAGATTTCGCGAGACTACGGTCTTCTTGAGCGAACAGCTGATCGATTTGCTGTCAAAAAGTGCCCGGATGTAGCAGAATCTGCAAAACATGGCGGGGTGAGTGAACGGGAAGAAAATTCTCTACATTTTCATACCAATTTCGACTACTTTATCGCAAAATATCGCAATGCTATGCCAGATCAAAAAAATGGGAAGACTTTTGTCGTCATTTTGCATCAACTCGTATTATTTTAGTTGACAAATCTTTCTTCCGGTAGATAATTTAAATCTAACAAGCTGACGATGAAGAAAAGGCAATGAGCTGCAAAATGATGCCAAATTCGTCGCGGACGTGAATACATGAAATATCAAGAAAGTCGATGCAAAATGGGTTCAAATTTTGCGAGATTTCATAAATTTTCGGAATTTCATGAATTCGTAACGTTGATAAATGGCGCATCAGAGAGTGCTGTGTGCGTGCAAGTACTACTATACTAGATTTAGAAGCGACAAAAGTAGATTGACATTTGAAAAGAATGATTGAAGATGGGAAAATAATTTAAATACAAATCAAATTAAAGAAAATTGCTGCAAATCTGATCGTGGATCTTATAATAGATGAAATAAACATGTTTTGTACATTATTTTTCAATACTTAATAAATTGTCAGTAAGCTTAAATTTCAATTTCAATACATGAAAGTTGTTGTAAACAAATAGGTAAATTGACCAATTGATTGGACAATTATGTAAGTTCATGTTTATTCATGTCACGTACGATCTCATTGTGGCGTAGTTGTCATAGGGCCCATCACGCTGAATTCAAAATTTGGATGAACGCTGGCGTGACTGGAATAAACCTTTTGATCGAGAATTCTTTGTTTTGATTATATAGACTAGTACTAGTAGTATACTAATACTATAATAAATAGTACTACATTGTACTATAGTCTATTTAATAATTGAACGAACACTCTCGGAATAGCGTACTGCATAAACAAATCTAAGCAGGGTGTGCTGCAGAACATGATATTTTTAATTAATTTTATTTATTATTAATTTTTGTCAATCCTCTTTTTTAAATTTCAGGTCAACGCCCAGCCAACAAGGATGTCGTGCGCGGATTATCAGTGATTTCCATTACCAGGCTGCCATAATTTCTGGGACGATGACATCGCCATCAGTCGCCATTCGCCATTGATGTATAAAGAACACTTCCTGGTGCCCCTCTTCGAAAGCTACGAAACTTCCTTCAGGAAGATGATCAATTGATGTCATCCGATCACCATTATTTTGCATGTGGAAACAATTGACGTGGCCAATAACATTCTGCTTACCAGGCCAATGGCCAAGAAATAACAATACTTTTGTGTCCAGTTTGATATGACAAAGGCTTTGTTTTGAATAAATTAAAGCTGAAGTGAAAACCATTAATCTTTTGTGTACGTTCCATTGATGTGTATGGACATTGTATCATATTGGAATCATAGGCGTCAGCAATATTATTACAATATTGTAATTTTACTCAAAAAGTGGAGGAAATGCTATGTTACCACCTTCAATATAGGCAATGTCTTGCTCGACGTCCCGTAACTCAAGTGCGCATGCTCAAACCAATTAAAATACGTTGTAGCTATACACGGTTTATTCCGTACGGGACGTGAGGCAAGATTTAGCCCAATATTATAATGCCCATGATTGGAATAGAAATGTCAAAAACACATTGAACATTGAATTGTTTTGTCATACTTCATATGGATATGGACACTGAACCCATTCAATTTTCAGGACAAAATAATAAGTCAGAACCAATTCAAGTTCAAGAATAGGCCTGTGGTGCGATTCTTCTTTTTAGTTTGTTGTGCTATGATGTCTATGATGGACGACCTTTGTTCTCTAAATACTTCCATGTTGCCCCTGATTTCCCCTCGCCATTTTCACCATCGACAAAATAATAAGTCAGAACCAATTCAAGTTCAAGAATAGGCCTGTGGTGCGATTCTTCTTTTTAGTTTGTTGGTCTATGATGGACGACCTTTGTTCTCTAAATACTTCCATGTTGCCCCTGATTTCCCCTCGCCACTTTCACCATCGACTTGAAATCACCAACCAAGGCCTGCTATCGGCGTCCAACCATAATAAAATTGGTAGAACCACATTGCTTTCTTCAAAAATACAATTGTATTTTGCAATAAATTTCAACATGTTCAGAAATATAATTTTTACATCGATCTCACCTGTTGCAAGGCCAAGTAAAAAAATAATAAAGCAGTTTCTCGTCCCCTTGCGTATCAGTTTTTGGTTACATTATTTAAGAACCTGACATTTGTATACAATAATCAACCCCTCAGATAAGAACCCCTCAGAAAGGTTGCAGAAAAGCAGTGGCGGTACCAGCATCATAATTTTTTGGGGAAAAAAAGGGGGGGGGGCAAGAATTTGTTTTCGGGGGATGACAAAAATATTGCGTGCAAAGCGAGCAAATTTGTTTTATCATTTTCACGCTAAAATTGTCAAATCTAGTCTAATACTAACTAATTTGGTATGAAAATTTCTTTTTTTTGTGCTAAAATCTAATATTTTCTAATTTGAACTAAATTATTATTTATTTATTATTTATTATTATTATTTATTTTATTTTTTTTGGGGGGGGGGCAAAAAGTGTGGAGAGACATGGGGGGGGGGGGGGGGGGCTACCCTCCTTGTAGTGCTGCCAATATGCACAAGCAATCAGGCAATCACAGTGTTTACTAAAGGAAAAAAGTGCCCTCAACCTCCAAAAGTAAGAACGAGAAACTAGTTATATATTTTATTTGGCCTTATGAGATAGACCCAACCGGTTGGGGAATTTTATTTTGGATTGGGAGGGGGTGTGTGAACTTGGGAACCCCACCCAATCCAAAATAAAGTTCCCCCAATTTATTTTTAATTTGGTAAAAAAATATTCTATCTATTGCTGCATTCTCGAGGAACAAAACATGTGTAATTGCCATTGAATGGAGAACAAGATTAACAAGGATTTACTTAAGCAAAGTATAAAGAAAAAAAACATGTTTAGCATCCGGTCACCACAAAACGTGTACAATGAAAATCTGTTACAAACATGAAAAAAGTTATGACTGAAATAAAAAAAATAAAACAAACGAACAGCCCCCCTCCCCCCATAAAAAAGGGTAGCGGGAGTGGACCCTAAACATTTTTTGTTTGGCCTCACGAAAAAAGGTTCAAAAGAATAATTAATAAATTAAATGTGTCAATCATTGTCTAATGTCTATTATTCATCAATTCAATCATTTGAACTACTTGAGCAATGTGACTCTTAAACAATTAATGGCTCAGCGAAAGACCCCATGTCCTACCATGTCTGGATGTGTTGAACGACCTTGACAACTGAGTGTGTGAGCCAATCAGATCGCGTAAACATTGCCTGAGGCCAAAGGTCATAGACTGTTGTCACGCAGTACTCATTGCTCGGAAGAATTATATGGCGAACGGGGGAAAAGATAGGTGAATAAATACAAGTTTGCATTTTTAGTTGAGAATTCTTTCTTCCGCATCAAATGATTTCACGTACACTACATTTTTTGTAGGTATGGCTTCGATCTTTTACGTCATATGTTTAAAATTGCGGTCCAATATCTAGAATTCGAGTAATATCGCTTTTTCAAAATCAATATTATGTGAGATTTATGACCAGATTTATGCCTCAAAATCATCTTTTTTTCAAAATCAAGATCGATTTCTATGGGAAGAAGACTTTCCTCAACCAATATTTTCCATTTTTGACAAGATTGTCCAAATATTAACCACACAATCGTAATTTTAAAACTCGTAGTTTTGCGTATCGAAAAAGGTCACTTGATTTTTTCGGTTTCTGTGGACGAGAAAATAAAGCACTTATGAATGACCGGAGAACTGACTGTATCCTCAAGCATGCTGAAAGGTCACAGACTCCTGTGTAAAGAGTAGAGGGATCATCCTGGTCTGACTGTACACACATAGATGAAATTGATAATTGGTAGAAGTATGGTTTACTAAGGGCAAATAGATTCCTCACCCTTGCCACAGTGTGGCACTTCATTATAAGTTCATAGGCCACTTAAAAATATATTTGATTCTCGTATCACATCTTTAAAGATCCACCGAAGTGTAAATGTATTATATTTCAAAATAAAGACAAAATCACAAGGATTTCGAAAAAAACATTTTATGAACAATCCATTATAGGGAAAGAAGATATTTGGCGGTATTAAAGTAGAGCTTGGTTGGCGGTATTAATGAGTTATGTGGTATAGTAGGCCTATAGCTTATATTCAAAGGTCGTATTTTGTTGTTTGTAAACAGATGTACACTGTGACGCACCCATGTAAAGTGACGGACTTTGACGCACCCTCCACCTTTTTTTTGACAAACCAAAGGCTGCCACTGACGTACCCTCCATCAAAAATTATTGGTAAACGACGCACCCACGACGCACCTCTCCCGGGGGTCGTATAGTGCATCTTACAACTGATAGGTGTATTATTTTTGCTATGAATACGGTAATTTCGGATTCAAACAAGCTTTTACTCAAAAATATTCCATTTTGAGGACTTACCACATGCAAACAAATTTCATTGATGTTCTTTTATTAAACCCTTTGCACCCGGAGTTATTATAAGGGTTCAGTACACCCACCCTGACTTCTCTGGGGGTAAAATGCTAAATATAGTACACCTATATCGTCCGTAATAAATGTTACCGATGATAGAGGGCAGTATGCCATTGTACTACACGTAAAACGTAACCTATTTATAACATAAAAACGTCCGTTTTATCGCCAAAATTGCCAATCATGACCGTAAAACAATGCATCCCTGTCTACCTGAGAATCATCTGCGCCATATTGTGTTGCATATTCATCCAATTTTGCGCTATTTTTGACTGTTTTCTTCAGCTAAATGACATCAAATCACAACGAAAACCTTGCGAAACAATGTATTTCACATCGGGTGAACATCACATGACTTTCAAGTCACATGACCACTCAGTCATATGATCAATGTGTCATCTGTTCGCTCAGTTCGACCTATCGGGTTATACGACGTTCTCCGATAGGTCGATTTAGGTCGATAAATCGACCTATCGGGTTCAAAGGGTTAAAGTCATAATGTGTGATATTTTACATTTTTTTACATCTTTTTTACTCTTTATATATTAAACAAAGTTTGACTTATCAGGAAATACTTTCCTGGACTAGTATAAATCTAACTTGACTGTATTTTCAATATGAAGAAGGTAAGGGTAAATTAAAAATCTTTTGTCTCAAAGCTCTTCAAAACCTAATGCGGAATGCTGGGTTTTTTTTAAGGTTTTTTGTTTTTTAATATTAAATATTGAAATTGTTGTAAAAATTGAAAATCTGAAAAATCTGTGAAATTGTGGGATTTGAAAATCTGAAAAATCTGTGAAATTGTGGGATTTTTGGGGATTTTTTTTTTTGGAAAAAAGAAAATCATAAAAAAAAAAAAATCAAGATTTTTGTTTTTCTAATGCGCATCAATAAACTAACGCGCGCGGGGGAGCTTTGAGACAAATGATTTTTTTAATTTAGCCTAACCTAGATACATGTACATGCATATGGATTTGTTTGGCTGAAATAGCGCACCTAACATAGCCCATTAAATACACGCAAATCACTAGCTATTTCCTATTTGTCATTGTGTAAACAAATTATTACGGGCCGTATGTGGGGATATCGATTAGCTGCACCTAGATTCCTACCTAGTTTTTTCCGAAGTCATGAAATCAGACTGCATGAAATTGCATGATTAACACCGCTTTAAACTGACAACAAAAAATGCATGGTTCAATGCACGCATCAAGGTCAAATGGCCGTTTCAAATCGTGCACAATGTTTTTTGACTCACCCTGTAGTGTAGTAATATACTGACGACGCTACATAGCGTTGTATGGTTGAGGGCATTGTACAAGTCAGCCTCTTTTTGCATCATGTCATTTAAGTCTGTTTTCTAACTGTTGACTGTGGTTTCAGATGTTTCAGAATGGGGATACTTTCACTCATTTTTTTAACATTTTTATTTTATTGAATTTTTATTCAATGTATGGAAGATACAAACTAGTTGATATGATATACTCACATCACATGATTTTTTTGTTTTAAAGAATTCTATATTTCTAGATATTTTGGCCCACAAAAACTTGTTCAAACCTACTTGGATGATAAGATATTTCAAACTTTTTTATATTAAGGTAACTTGCTATGGGTTCATTGAAATGTTTTTAAAGAATAAAAACAATATTTCTATGAATATTTTACAGATTAGAATGTAATAAAAATACCAAAAAATAAACACATTGTAAAAGTAGAGAAAAACGTGCCAAATATACATGGTAAATCATTTAATTTGTGGCGAGTTTTGACTTTTTACAAGCAATAACAAATAAATTGGGCTGTAAATGTGGAAGAATGTTTTTTATGATTTTTTTGTAGAAAAATTCCAGAATGGAAACTTACTATTTTTCCATACAGGTTTCAACAACATGTCTGTTGTCTTCCTCAGTGGATTGTGTTTGATCCAGAGCTAGTGTTTCTAGTTTTGAGCAAATTCTGCTAAAAAGTATATTTTACCATAGACCAACATTTTCATTTTCTCACAAGGGGGGGGGGGGGGGGGGGGGGGGGGGGGGGGCTACCCATTTTGCTGGAGTATAACTACAAGGTATACAGGGTGAACCAAAAACAACAATAAAATGAACAATCTCCCTCATACAATCCCGGACACCGTCATTCATAACAACTTCAATGAGCACCAAACATCAACAACTGGAAACCGATCACCCACCCAGCCACATGTCAAACTCAAAACTCAAGCGTGATACGGATACCCGTTTTGCTGGAGTATAACTATATGACTATACAGAGTGAATAAAAAATAAATAAAAAATGTGCATGATTTGAAACGGCCATTTGACCTGGATGCGTGCATTGAAGTTAATTGAACCATGGAATTTTGTATTTATAAAGCGTTGTTAATCTAGTTTATCCTCCCAAAGTATGAAAGTAATTGACTTAAGCAAACTGTGGCAAGTTTCGTAAACTGAACTCGTTTTTCGCCATTCCAATGGGATTTACACACACAAAATTGGTTTTGCTAAAATGGCATTATCATCACATTAATTGTCAACATGTTTCTGAAAAATTATTCTTTCACTCTGGGATAAGTCATATACTCTGATATTAAGTTGTCAAATGAAAAGGCAAATCTGAATACAAGCATCACCTAACACACATCAATAATACTAACATGCGCGCGGGAGCTTTGAGTTTGATCTCATATTGAATTCATGGGGTCACTTTTCGTATAGCGAAAAACATCCAAATCAATGCTGTGTATTGGTATAGGACGCATCTCAACCAACTGTGTGTCTACTGAGCTAACTTGAGCTGTGTATAACATAATGAATGCCATACAAGTGTATATACCCGTGTCAATTAATAATTTACTTTTGCCATCCTATTATTTCAAGATTCCCCACACTCCACACACAGTAAAGAATAACAACATTATTGTCAAATTCACCAAGTGCACACGTTTTTACGGGGCATGTATTCAGCTCGCTGTATCTCTGGAAATAAATATAAGGTACACATCTC
Organism: Ophiura sarsii; assembly: GCA_035610835.1. Taxonomy (NCBI): domain Eukaryota; kingdom Metazoa; phylum Echinodermata; class Ophiuroidea; order Amphilepidida; family Ophiuridae; genus Ophiura; species Ophiura sarsii. The sequence goes on from CM069453.1 coordinate 39,435,943, forward strand.
CTACAAACGCCATATCGTAACATGTCCATGTCAAATACATTTTGATTGGTTGAGAAAAGCCCACGTCATTTGTACTTTTCCAAATTGACGAATTACGGAATCGGTACCATTGTTGACTATACATACAAACACGGAATGCAAGCAGTGAGTTCATTACTCATCGTTCTATTGATAAAAATTCACTGTTTTCATCTATTTTTGAACAGTATGACTTAACATGAAGTTTATTAACAATATAAAGATACTATCAAATATCAGTTGTCAGAGAGTGATGGAAAGGGAGTTAAATGGAGATATTATCCGGGCATTTTCATGACTTTCGAAAAATAAAAATCTTACGTGAAGCTAATCGATATCCCACAGACGGCCCGTAATAATTTGTTTACACAATGGCAAATAGGAAATAGCTAGTGATTTGCGTGTATTTAATAGGCTCTGTAGTGTTAGGTGAGCTTTTTCAGCCAAACAAATCCATGTGAGACAAAATACTTTTTAAATAATAGTCATGGCTAGGCTATTCAAATTAAATTTCTTACCTATTTTAGCTGATTTGTATCTCAGCATTGGTTGCTATAGTATTAGTATGTGAAAATGGTATGGACCAGGCAAATAATAATATAGTCAAAGTATGGTCATAAGCAAGTTAAGTAGTACTAATAGCAAATAGGATTCCGTAGCTAATTGCAATTTGAGTTGGTAAACAGAGCCTGTATGATTGAAAGAAATGACACTCAACTATAGAGGGCAGTCAACCTGTTATTGCAATTGACCCAGTGGGTGATGTGTGTCAACAAGGATTGCTGTTTCCTTAATTTATACTTATATACTTAGGGAGTGCTCATTATTTACGCCAGTGGGGGAAATGGAGGATTTCAGTGTTTTTTAACCCTTTTTTCCAAGTTCCCCCTATCTCAAGTTTTTAAACTTTCAGGTTCCCCCCTGACTAGTAGACAAAAATTCATGCCCCCCCCCCCAAAAAAAAAAAATTATGATCCATGAACCGCACATCAAATATTGTTTGATGGTCAAGAAATGATATACATCAATGATATTAAGGGCTATAGTGTCAGAAGGATCTGCATTTTGGGCCACAATGATCCAACAACACTGAGAACAATTTGGTCACAAAAGACCTTGATGTTTTTGTCTGGCTCTACATAGTACAGTGTATGCAAATCAAATGAAACTGCATTTTCACAGAATTAAACCTGATCACGCGTATGTATCCCGACCAACTTCCAATAAACTTACAACGTTCTTACGTCCCTCGCATGCCTCCCCTGCCCGCCTTGTTGTCCCCCCAACCCCTCCTCCCACCCTTTTCTTTTTGCTTTTTCGTTTGTCCCCCAGCTAGGTTTGATACTGGGGGGCGAGGACTTGAATTAAACCGACAAGATTGTTGTTACTAAAGTAATGCGCGCATAGCTCGCGAAAGCGGTCGACAATTACCAAACGGTTATAAGCGTTCGACTAGCGTTCGATACCGGTCACCTAAGCGTTCTTTGGCTCGAACGGTTAGCTCATTTACATAATTAAGCCGTAAATACTTATATTTTAACCATAGTTATTCCTTAACGTTCAACAAAAATAAGCGATCATTGAACGGTTATCGAAGATTAGTAGAACGCTAATGGATATGCTAATGATTTGTGATTGACTGGCTATTTATAAAATTTGCAAAACATCACCTTTTTTGGCACTTTTGATTCTGTCAAAAACGGCCCTGCTGGGCAGTGCATTCGGATGCCAACATTAGGCAACAAACAAAATTGTTGTGTAACTTGTGTTGCCCTCAGAGACCGACCCTAAAATCGTAAAAAAATTGGGTCGCATTTTTAAAAAAAAATTAAATATTTTTAAAAATATTGTTTTATTTTTTCAATTTATTTTTAATCCGACCGACCGACCGACCCGACCTGAGGGCAATACAACTTCATTCTTTTTGGCCTTACAAGCCTGTATATTTGTCCCAATTGTTTTACTCTTTGTTTAATTAGGCCATTAAACACAATGCATAATTGAGTGTGAGTGACGCCTTTTAGTTTAAGCCCATGTTTTGTTAAACACATTGTTTAAAATAAAAGATAAAAACACGGTTTAGTTAAGACACGGTTTTAAGCTAGAACCGTGTTTAGTACAAGAATAATGGCCCACAGTGTTTTAACAGTATTGAAATTTTACCTTATAATATTTGCCAACAAATGGCGCTAATATCTATGGCCTGGCCTTGCTAGAAGCTTGTTATATATAATCAAAGTTCAGTTAGATATTGAGAAAGAACAACATAATATGGCAGCACAAGCTTGGTGGGGGGCCAGTCAGGTATAATGTTGTAATCATCCGTGTGAAGAAAAAAAATGTGGATCCGCGCGGGCCCGTGCTAAGGGTATCAAAATTGCCAATTTCGGAGAATAAGGGTGTCTTTTTCAACCTGAATCCGCACTAAGGGTTGCTTGGGCCGATAGTCATGCATCATCTTTGTTAAAATAGCTGAATGGTTAGGTCTATATAAGTCAAATGTACTAACAATACTGAATCACTCAATACTTTGATTCATCGAGCTAAAATCCTTGTTAAGGGTGACTTTTTCCTTCTTTAAGAATCCGTGTTAAGGGTATTTTTTGGGAGTGGGTTCACACGGATGATTACAACTTTTATACATGAGAAAAACGTTCATGAAGCCATTTTGTTTAAGCTTGAAATAAAACAATGAAACCAATTTGCTCGAAACGCGCAAAAATGGTCCAGAAAACGTTATTTTATTAAAGCCTGAATAAACATTGAAACCATTTTGCGCAAAGCGCGAAAAAAATATAGCTATTTTAATACTAAAAAGCTCCAGAAAAATGTTCATGAGCCATCATGTTTAAACTGTCAGTTTTTTAGGGTCCAGAAAAACATTCCTTAAGCCATCTTTTTATTATAACTTGAATAAAGAAACATTGCCAACTCGCACGGACCAGGCAAAAATGTTTTTTTTTCACTAAAATGGTCCAGAAAACGTTCCTGAAACCATGTTGTTAAGCTTGAATAATTAAGCATTGAAACTAATCCGCGCAAAAAATTACTTCTTTTGAGGGGGCATCATCATCATTAGACACTTTCAGCCTCAGGGTTATTCAAAAAAGTGGAGGGGGGCGACATCTGCTAAAAATGTCAACATAATTGAATTTCATCACCATTTGGAATCACCATGAGAAATTTTGCATTACAATAAGACAAACATGCCTAGTATTGGTTCAGTAATTACATGTATGTGCTATGAGATATAGGGGAGAGCGGGGAGTGTACACCCTAGGGGCAGGTTTGCCCACCACATGATTCTGTAAATAGCACCTGCCCGCCTGCCCATAGCAGGTAACTTTTGCGTCAGCGGGGAAGATACCTGGCGGGTATTTATTTATTTATGCTTTCTTTATTGAGGGTAATATTTCAGTAACTTGCATTGATTTTCATGCAGGCCCTCAATCATTTCGATACATAAATACATACATGATTATGTCCTAGAAATTCCGGGGGTGGGGAGGGGTACTTGGATTATTTTTGGTGGGGATATCCTGCCAGCAAAATGAAAAACTGACCCAAACATTTACCAATTTTTGGAGGGAAAGTAGACGCATATGTTTACCGGAGACTCATAATTGTCCTTTATTTGACAGATGTTGCTAACATTTCTATGAAAAACAGCAAAATTAAGGATAGACCCATACATTTACCAAAATGGCTCTGAAAAGGCTGGGTCATTCATTTACCAGAGGGTGAAAATGGGATTGGGCAGCACATCCATGTAACCTTATATCCACTAAGTACCACACACCCGGGAGAAACTCCATCTTTTATGAACAAACTAGTGCTTAGTTTGACTATCTGTGTGCATTGTATAGTTCTTCTTTATAAATTCATGTTTGTTGCATATTATGATCATCAGATTTCATACATATCCTGATAAATCGAGGCAAGTCGAGATGATAACGTTAATGGAATTAATTTGAGGCACCAAAACGTCCGTTTGTTATAACCAGTTTATAAAAAAGGCAATACTTTATAAGTGTGCGTTTACTGAGATTCGAACCTGTGTCTCATATTCATCAGAGGCATCAGATGTAACAACTAGGCATGAGTTATCCTGTGTAATTTCTCTTATGTGACACAGGTCATTCTATACGTGCTTGTAACATGTACCCGTATCCATCCCGTAAGTCTCACACTCTGTGAATTCCCTCAAACACACTGAGAGAAGAGCTCAAACCCCGCAATAACCTGCATAGTACATACAACCATGTGCAGCTTTCGACTTAACCGCTGTAGCTACTTAATATATTGACAATATGGAAAAACATGTCAGAACCACTCTTCGATGATCATACCAGTGTTAGAAATAAGGGGGGGATAGGTAGCCCAGCAAGATTTTGGTTATCCACCGCAATGTTTTGTTCGGGGTGGGGGGGAATCCTTAGACATGGGTTTTAAAATTAGGTCTTTTTCCCCGATAATTTGCAAAAAAAATGGTCTAAAATGAAGCAAAACCCCTAAAAATAGGTACCGATTTTTCCAAAATCACCCTTAGAAATGGCTAGGGGTTTTGAATCCCCCCCCCCCCCCAATTCAATTGTTTCAGTTCTTTTGGTGTTAGAATCTTGGTTATTGGCCGGATAATCAGCTAGACCAAAATTGTTATCTGTCATTTTGGGTGCACGGATTAGGCTATAATTATTAAAAAATCATTTGTCTCAAAGCTCCCGCGCGCGTTAGTTAATTGATGCGTGTTAGAAAGAAAAAATCCTTCTTTTTATTTTTTTTATTTTTTTTATTTTTCCTTCAAAAATATGAAATAAAAAATCCCAAAATGTCACAGATTTTTCAGATTTTCATTGATCACATCATTTTAAATGCAAAAGGTCACTTTTTAAAGGTTTTCAATATTTTATATTTAAAAAAACAAAAACAAAAAATCCGCATTCCACATTAGGTTTTGAAAAACTGAAGAGCTTAGAGACAAACGATTTTTTTTTAATATAGCCTTACCGCTATTTTGAATGCTTGTCTTTTGCGAGCATGCTCTGCCCACATGACCGAAATTGTCTTTTGTTCGCTTCACCTATAAGTAGTGTATAAAATAATATACAATCAAAAAGACTAGAAATACCTAAGCTTTTGCATCCTTCCATACTAGTTCTACATAACAATTTTTATAAACAAATTCCATTCCATACAATTGTAATAATTATTTATACACTGACGTATTTCATCTGTGCTACTTTCCGCTATGCGTTATACACCAACTTATAGCACTTTCCACGCAGCAGCAGGCGTCTGCAGACAACATTTCACAAAATGTTTATTCCAAGCAGCAGGCGTCTGCAGACGACATTTCAAAAGTTCACAAAATGTTTAAAAAATGATATTGCATTGAATTTCAATACCCTTTATGGAATCACCATGAGAAAAACATTGGAAGAAGCAGGAGGTTATTTGATTTGTTGGTGGGTTGATGGGTTAATTGGTTGGTTGGTTGTATGGTTTGTGGATTGATTGATTGATTGGTTGGTTGGTTGGTTGGTTGGTTGGTTGGTTGGTTGGTTGGTTGGTTGGTTGGTTGGTTGGTTGGTTGGTTGGTTGGTTGGTTGGTTGGTTGGTTGGTTGGTTGGTTGGTTGGTTGGTTGGTTGGTTGGTTGGTTGGTTGGTTGGTTGTGGATGGTGGGGTGTGGGGGTGTGTGGGTGGATGGCTGGGTGGGTGGGTGAGAGGGGAGGGTGGTTGGATGGATGGCTGGGTGAGAGGGGAGGGTGGTTGGATGGATGGATGGATGGATGGATGGATGGATGGATGGATGGATGGATGGATGGATGGATGGATGGATGGATGGATCCAGACGTCATATACGGTTCTGATAGGATCCAATTGCGTCATTAATAAGGAACTCAAACCACAAATCACGTAATCGGAGAACCGCGCCATCTAGTTGAAATTAGACCTATGGATATTTAAACACAGCAGGGGCGGACTGGCCACTGTGGCGTTGTGGCGATCGCCACATGGGCCGCTTGGTTATGGACCTCTCAGGGCCGGTTACTCCCCCCTTTCCCATTGTGTAAAGCATTTTTTGGGGCCGTTTTGGACTAAAATGTGTCCTTACCCCCTTAAACCGATGTTACAAATCAAAAGACACCCCCTCAATAGCCCCACAATAACTAGACCCCCACCAGTCGCCACTGCTGGTAATCACATTCTCCATGTTCACACCAAACAGTTCGTTTCGCAGTTTCATCATGTATATATTTGTATCACATGATATAAGTGTAACTGTTGAGTTAACAATTCAAATTGAGTTATATATTGCAATTGTTAAGGTACATGTAACTAGAATATCAATAAGATATCGTCAACAATCACCATTATTGCTGACGACACTGTTCCGTATCGGAGCTAAATATTAATGTTATTATGACCTGTTGACACAAACGTCGCCTTATGACTTTGAGATACACAAATGATGAACACGTCGCTGTCTCGATGACATCTCATATTTATGAATATTAATCAGATACAGAGAAAAAATATTTTTGGGTTATGGAACGAATATTTTGATTCGTCGTTTTAGTAGCTTGAGAGCGTAAATAGCCAATCACACAGACTGCGGCTAACATGCGTACATATAAATAGGATAAATATACAAATAAAGGCCAAATGAGATCATGGAAGTACGATGAATGTCGTTAAATAGATGGATATTTTTCGTATGAAACTTGCATTTTATTATTATTTAGCTGTTGATTTTGTTCCATTAACAGTTCTGTGATATATTCAAATTTATATGTTAACTTCTAGTAAGATTATTGGTTGCCCGCCGGACAACTGCAAAAGTGAATTTTGGTTGTCCCGGGCAACCGCTGCAGCTGAATCACTTGTCACTTAAAGCCACAATATTGGCATTTGTTTAATCACCTGTGTGTATCATTTCATGTTGCTTCTTCACTAATACTAGCCTTAGTGTATCATTTTATTACAATATTGAAATTCATAAGGTTTCTGCTGTGTGTATCATTTCATGTTGTTTACTAGCATGGTTGAAGCACATGTTACAATATTTACATTTGTGTGGTTTATTTCCTGTGTGTCATTTCATGGCATTTCTTGCTGCTGATCTGAATGAAGCATTTGTTACAATATTGACATTTGTGGGGTTTATTTCCTGTGTGTATCATTTCATGTCTTTTCCTATGGCTAGGATTAATGAAGCATTTGTCACAATATTGACATTTATGTGGTCGATCTGCTGTATGTATCATTTCATGTTGTTTCTTGTTACAAACCTTGCTGAAGCACTTGTCACAATATTGACATTTGTGCGTTTTTTCTCCTGTGTGTGTCATTTCATGTCTATTCTTTTTACCAGCCAGGCTGAAGCGCTTGTAACAATATTGACATGTGTGTGGTTTATCTCCTGTATGTGTCATTTCATGGTATTTTTTGCTGCTGATCTGAATGAAGCATTTGTTACAATATTGACATTTGTGTGGTTTCTCTCCTGTGTGTATCATTTCATGTTGTTTCTTGCCACTGATTTGGGTGAAGCATTTGTTACAATATTGACATTTGTGGGGTTTATTTCCTGTGTGTGTCCTTTCATGTATTTTCCTTTGGCTACAGATAATGAAGCATTTGTCACAATATTGACATTTATGTGGTCGATCTGCTGTATGTGTCATTTCATGTCTATTCTTGTCAGAAGCCTGGTGGAAACACTTGTCACAATATTGACATTTGTGCGGTTTTTCTCCTGTGTGTGTCATTTCATGTCTATTCTTGTGCCAAGCCTGTGTGAAGGACTTGTCACAATATTGACATTTGTGATTGAATAAGTGTGTTGATTCGTGTTCTTTCCTGAGAGCAACTCCTGTGTGTATCATGTATTCATGTTTTTTCCATTGGCTAGCCTTAATGAAGCATTTGTCACAATATCGACATTTGTGCGGTTTATCTCCTGTGTGTATCATTTCATGTTCTTTCTTCTGACTAATCAAGCTGAAGCACTTGTCACAATATTGACATTGATGCGGTCGTCGATCTCCTGTACATGTATGTGTCATTTCATGCCGTTTCTTGTTACCAGGATGGCTGATGCACTTGTCACAATATTGACATTTGTGATTAAATAAGTGTGTTGATTCATGTTCTTTCTTGAGAACAACATTACTGAAATATGTATAACAATATAGACATTTGTATACTTCTTCATTGTGTGTCATTTCATGTTCTTTCTTCTGACTAATCCAGCTGAAGCCCTTGTTACAATATTGGCATTTGTGAGGTCCATCTCCTGTGTGTGTACTTTCATGGCGGTTCTTGTTACCAGCCCTAATAAAACATTTGTCACAATATCGACATTTGTGTGGTTTATCTCCTGTGTGTATCAATTCATGTTGTTTCTTGTTACTATCCCATCTGAAGCACATGTCACAATATTGACATTTGTGTGGTTTATCTCCTGTATGTGTACTTTCATGGCGGTTCTTGTTACTAGACCTTTTAAAACATTTGTCACAATATCGACATTTGTGTGGTTTATCTCCTGTGTGTATCAATTCATGTTGTTTCTTGCTACTATCCCATCTGAAGCACATGTCACAATATTGACATTTGTGTAGTTTATATCCTGTGTGTATCTTTTCATGGCGTTTTTTGAGACTTACAAGTTTGAAGGATGTTTCACAATATTGACATTTGTGTGGTTTACCCCCTTTTTCTATTGATAGTTGAGTATTAACTCTCTCATTTAAATTCCTGTGATGTCTTAATCTCTTTTGTGTCCACACCACACATGCCTCCTGCTGTGGTGCACGGTCCATATACCAATACGGTTTGAAATGCATCTCATGGTGGCGGAGATGGGAGAGGAATCGAGGCACATCCCAAAAATATCGCTGACAGTATCTGCAGACCAATGGGTGCCTGGTTGCCATATCTGCAAAGTCAAAATAAATTTTACTAATTGGTTGTTTGACCCTGTGTGATTAGAGTATTCTTGATATGTACGCATCATGGATGGCTATGGCCTTGTATCAGTGGCATATCTTTGGGTTTTCATATGGGGGTGGGGTCGGGCAAGAAATGAAAGTGAACTGAAAAGATTATTCCGACTAAAACAAAACAAAGATCCGCAACCACTTCAACAAACATCAATCAACAATCTGGAAACCGATCACCCAGCCACATCAAACTCAAAACTCAAGCATGATGCGGATACCCGTTTTAAGTTTATACAGGGCAGGTGGGGGGGGGGGGGGGGGGGGGGGGGGCAGGGCTGTCAACTGTTAGGATTTGCTGGGAGGGAGAGATACAATTATGATGGCTAAAGTCTAACAACAACAAAATTGCACTCACCTCATGAATTTCAAGTAAGTGGGGGGGGGGGGGGGGGCGGTCAAAAAAATTGCATGGTCAAAAAAAAATCGCACAGTCCAAAAGGTACAACAAATGAACGTAGGTGTCGGGCTATAAATAGTCATTTCAATGTCATTCCGTAGTAGTACGTTGGTGATCGGGAAGTAGAAGGCACTGATTTATAGCATCCCGCTAAGAAAATAAACGCGTTGATGAACATTTTAATTTATTTTTGAGGGGAGATTTTATATGCTAGGCGGGAGTGCTGGAGAAAGATTGTCTAGGCGGGAGACTCCGAGAGTTGACAGCCCTGTACGGGGTGAAAAACAACAACAAAATGTGCACAATTTGAAACGGCCATTTGACCTGGATGTGTGCATTAAACCATGGAATTTTATATAAAGCGTTGTTAATCTAATTTATCCTCCCAAAGTATGAAAGTATTAATTGACTGAAAAATAAGCAAACTGTGGCAAGTTTCGTAAACTGAACGCGTTTTTCGCCATTCCAATGGAATTTTACACACACTAAAATTGGTTTTGCTAAAATGGCATGAATTAATTATCATCACATTTATATTAAAATGTTGTCAACATGTTTCTGACAAGGAAGTGTCTAAACAGCCGATCATCGGATGTCCAATGTGTACCAGACTATACAACCGATCATCAATAGAGGGGGTAAAATCCCTGGTACTTATCCGCAGTTTTACTTCAACCGATCATCGGGTAGCCAATGGTACCAGACAATACAACCGATCGAGACTCGCGCGACACTGTTCGATCATTCGGTTGGGATCGGAGTTGAGACCAGCTCAGAATGTTCTAACTTGTTCGGGTTATAAAGACTCACAAAACCACCCAAAATGTATAAATTTGAAAACAAAATTCCAACTCTCTACGCTCGCCATTACTAATTTCACAAAATAAAAAGAAGGGGCATCATAAAATTATCGGGAAAATTATTGGCCGTTCAGATAGGGCAAAAACAGCCCCTTAACTTAGTATGTGACAAGTTGATTTTTTTCGGGGGGGGGGGGGTGTAAAAAGCTACTGGTTAGCAGGGGGGTCATGTAATTTTCAGTTTCAGCTCTAGGCGGGGTAGGTAATTTTAACATACGAGTCTCGAATTTGTCCCCCCCCCCCCCCCTCCACCATAAATAATGAACGGTCCCTATAGTATAAGGATTAAGAAATATAAGCCCTCTTTCAGTGGCGTAGCTGGATTTTTTTCAGGGGGGGGGGCAAGATTTCTGAAATTTTCGTAAAAGGTTGCCCCAAATTTTTTCCCAGTCACCAACTCGTGAACGGCCGCCATCTCGTTTTTTATCATTATTTTCCTATTTTCCTCCTTTTTTTTTTTAGAGGGGCTGGGGGCGGGGGCACAAACGGATTTTTTTCCGTCGGGGGGGGGCGGGGGGGGGGGGGGGGGGGGGGGGGCATTTGCCCACCCTGTTCCCCCCCCCCCCCCCCCCCCCCCCCGAGCTACGCCACTGCCCTCTTTGTACAACAAAACGGCGATTCAATATTCTTTGATTGGTACACGCTGAATAGGAATTGTAATAGGGCCTACTAATATTTAATAAGCCTTACATTTTTGATTTTTCTACGAAAAAACTATTTTGTTGAACATTCGTCATGTACAGTGGCGTCAATTTCTTGTTTGGTGCGGGGGTGAATAATTTACTAAATAAGTAATTTTAGCGTGGGCAAGGGAGAGTATCTGGTGTATACTTTTGACCAAGAATATTTTATTGAAAAGCCACCACTTCATTTCCAATAATATTTTTATTTGTTCAATGAAAACTAGTAAACAAAATGAGCATATCATCTCATGGGGGCCCACTATCATGCTTATACATCATTCGTGTTTGGTGTGATGGGGGGATGAATTTATCGATCATCGTGTCGCGCGAGTCACGATCGGATGTATTGTCTGGTACCATTGGCTACCCGATGATCGGTTGAAGTAAAACTGCGGATAAGCAGACGACGGTGGATACGAACGGCCGTTAATTTTGAATTTCCGTTGGTTTCAATGTAACAGTGGATTTTGATTATATGACCCAATAAAATTCATCACACGTTGGAACTAAATTATTTCATCCTAAAACCACTGTGGGTGGCTAACCACCCGCAGTGTCAGTATCAATTTTTAATTTAAACCGTTGTTAAGCGTTCGTCCCATTCACTTGATCACGTAACCTCGTTCGCATATTTTTGCCTGAATATTCGTAAATACGCCCGTGTCCAGCGTCGTCTGCGGATAAGTACCAGGGATTTTACCCCCTCTATCGATCATCGGCTGTATAGCTTTACACGAAATAGCTGACCGATCATCGGCTGTATAGCCTCTGCCTTCTGACAAATTATTCTTTCACTCTATAAGTCATTGGCTAGCCAAGTCATTAATACTCTGATACTAAGTTGTCAAATGAAAAGGCAAAACTGAATACAAGCATCACCTAATGCGCATACCTCAATTTACATGCGGGAGCTTTGAGTTTGAGACAGAAGACTTTTTTAATAATACACAAACCAATAAATACACATGGCTAGGCTATTCAAATTAAATTTCTTACCTATTTTACTGATTTGTATCTCAACAATTGTTGCCATTTGTATGTAAAATGGTATGGACCAGGCAAATATTAATATATTGTCAAAGTATGGTCAAAGCAAGTGAAGTAGTTTTACTATTAATGGGATTCCGTAGCAAATTGCAATCAGTTGCAATTTTAGTTGTAAAAAGAGCCTGTATGATTGAAATAAAAGACACTCAACTATAGAGGGCAGTCAACATGTTATTGCAATTGGCCCAGTGGGTGATGTACGGTATGTCAACAAGGATTGCTGTTTCCGTAATTTTAGGCATAGGCCCTACATGACACATAATAATACAGTCCTCAAAATAAGTAACTGACCAGGTAATAAATATACTCTTAACTCCAAAACTATAGCTCCTACATAAAAATATTAAATAATAAAGTTGTAAAGAAATTTCTCTTCTTAAGTTGATACATTATTCATTGAGATCGGTTAATAATTAAGAATGCGACATTGAAAAGGATCAAACAAAGTGCAGTTTACATTTTAACACTTGGGATTTGAACACGCGGGACAGTGTGACAGGTATGTGTATGGGTTGCATTGATCAAGATGCATCCCCAATCCCTGTGTTACTATCGATCAGTGAGTTGTTGCTACAAGTTAATCAATAATCTGCCTGTTACTAGTCCTAGGGTGTGTGTAGACGAACGAAATGTTAAAATGAAAAACGGACTTTGTTATGGTTTAGGGCACATAACTGAGTTAATATTCATTCAATCTTCACGTGTAATATCTCAAATTAAAGACAAGACATTTCCTTACAACTTTATTGTCTAATATTTTACTTAGGAGTTATAGTTTTGGAGTTGAGAGCATATTTATTACCTTGTCTGTTACTTATTTTGAGGACTGTAGATAATTTGATAAGGATCCAATCATATGATAAACTTGACAAACAGGACATATGCTATTCATTATTCATATGTGGGGTGGGATTAAATGATTCAATATTTAGTAAATTGTGAAGTGATCAAGCGAAATGAGTCCGCCATGTTTGCAATTTTTAATGTGTCCATCATTTAAAAGTTGCAGTATGGTCCAATCTGAAAATCACTCAAATCACTCAAATCAAACTAGTTTCAAAGTTACAAACAGAAGTAAAACATTCTTATGGTTTACTTTCTTATTTTCAGTTTGTGTATCTTAAAAACTAGATGTTCAAATTTAGTCCCTAATTTTAATTCCAAAAAGAGATATGATACTTAGTTTTCTCAGTTGGTAAAATGTTTGTAACTTTAAACTAGAAGTTCAATTTAAGTGGGGTTTGCAGTGGCGGATACAGGGGGGCCCCGTAATTTTTTTCAATATACCTTTAACGTGTACGCGCCCCCCGTAAAATTTGACAATATACCTTTTTTGTGTACCACTTTACCTTTAGGTAGGTTCCGTTGGTACATTTGCCACTTGTACCATGCGATTTTTTTTGCCGGTTTTGGGACAACCACATCACTACCCCCCCCCCCCCCCCCCCCCCCCCCCTCGACATGCGACTCATTTCCCCTGATCAAGTCATATAATAAACAAACTAGGAATTTTTAAAATTAACCCCCATGGGTCTACCTGTCTATCTTACAGTGGGATGGGCAAGAAATGAAAGTGAAGTGATTGGTTTATTACAAGATGTACTCATCATATGAATAGCCAATTCAAATGTAGCTTGTAAAATGTTTCAGTCCCATCTTTATCGGGGATACAATTATTCTAACAATGTCTCTCATTGGTGCAATAAATGATGTATCCATCTTTTTAACCAAACGGCCGGTAGTTCTCAGGGGGTTAAACAAATTCAACCATCTCTGGTTATAATTATCTCAAAACCAATATTTGTGACTTCAAACTGATTTTGCTTTATCACATCACAGATCATTGCAATTTTCTTCTATACGCCAGTAAGTAACTGACCAGGTAATAAATATTCTCTTAAAGGGGCACTAAGGGATGTGTTGGAGGCTGCGCCCTCAATTATGATAAAAACTGAGATTAGTATATTCTTATAATTGTATTACATGTATGAACTTACACCTATAAGGATTAAGACAAATCAGCTCTCTTTGTACAAGAAAACGTCGATTTAAAAATGCTCGTACATCCGGGACGAGCATTTTACGTCCGACAGTATCCCCTGCAGTACGCGTGATACATAACGCGAAACATATTTGCATAGAGGGCGTTTTTCAATAAATAGCGATGATATTGTTTTTAATCAAGTTTTGCT
>CM069453.1:39450248-39579289 GCA_035610835.1 Ophiura sarsii
AAAATAAATCGAAAAATTGAACTAGGGCCCCTATAGGCCAGGTTCATCAAGACCTATTTTTTGGAAAAAAAAATCAGTTCCTAAGACCCCTATTTTTCGTCTTAAAAATCCACTCAGTTCAGTTCTGTAGCCCCCCTTTTTGAGACCTCTGGGCGGGCACCACCCCCTACCCCAAAAAAAAAGTTGAGTGCCCCCCCCCACCCCCCCCCCCCCCCCCCCCCCCACCCCCCCCCCCCCGGGCCAAAAAAGAAGTTGATCATAAATATTTGTTTCCAAAAATACCAAACAAATTTGACCAACCAATGATCAAGGCATTTACACACAGTGTAAAATCTTGGCAATGATTAAGCACAATTATTCAAAGAGCATTCTTCCGCAGCTTTTAAAAGATTCAACATTGTGCCCCCCATTTCAAAATATGTTCCACTTCGCCTGCTGGTGTAATCCATTCTTTCTGAAATAAGACACTTTACTCCTCACTTATACACCTATCAGTTGTAAGATGCACTATACGACCCACGGGAATGGTGCGTCAATTTACAGAGGTACGTCAACTTCTCATACTATGACGCACCCTGTGTCAAAAAAGTGACGGACCTTTGTCATACAATATTACGCACCCTCAGTCAATTTTGTGATGCACCATTGGTTGATTCTGAAGGACCATATGACGCACCCTGTTTGGGATTTTTGTTGTTGTACATGATCCTAGTGAACGGGCCTGTCCTCCTACCTCTGCTGTGGTTAGAATGTTCTGCACTTGCGTGGTAGCCCAATGCTGATCCCCTATAATATATGTGACAGTACTCTCAAAAAGGTTCTCGGGTCTACTGTCGGTTCCTTGTTTTTTACATTTGCCAACACTTGCACGGCGATGGAGTGACTTCAGGCATTTTAGAACATGCGGTATAACGGGAAAAGTGATGTTTGCGTAAAGTAAAGCCTGGTTGGTGGTTAGTATGGCATATATTTAGATTATAAAGTTCGTATTTTGTTATTCGTAAAAATGATGTACACTAGCTGTGACACACCCATGTCAAGTGACAGACATTAAGGCACCCTTCGTTAATTTCGTGACGGACCAAAGGCTGCCACTTACGTACCCTCCGTCAAGAATGTGGTGGTGAACGACGCACCTCCTCCCGGGGTTGTATAGTGCGTCTTACAACATTCACAGGACCGGTTCCAAAATGAGTTCTTTAGCAACGAGGCAATTCCGGTGATTCATTGTTTAAGATGAGAGGACGAATATGCTCTTTGAATATGCTTCATTGTAGGTCTATCCTAGGTATAAATATATTTTGGATTTTATTAATTATTATTGTTTGTTCTCCTCACTTAGATGAATCGTATAAAGAATTAAGCATTCCATAGCTGACCAAATGTGTTCTATTAAAACAGGCATTGGAATGTATGATACCAAGTGGAAATACCAATGATTCCTTTTTAAGATGAGTGGAAGTATAATGCCCGGGGGGGGCACTCAACTTTTTTTGGGGTAGGAGTGTGCCGCCCAGGGTCTCAAAAAGGGGGGCTAAAGAACTGAACTGAGTGGATTTTACGACGAAAATAGGGTCTTAGGAACTGATTGTTTTCCAAAAAAATAGGTCTTGAGAACTGGCCTATAGTTCAATTTTCGATTTATTTTGGTTTAAGAACGCAAAATTTTTGAAAAATTAGGGCTTTGGAACACAAAATTGGTGCTTTGGAACGCAAAATTTCGCGATTTTGAATTTTCAATAAAAATGGGGTCTTAAGAACTGATGCAGGCTCAAAAGGGGGTCATAAGAGCTAGCAGCAGAGGGTGAAAAAGGGGGTCTTCAGCGCGGCACATACACTATACCCTTTCAAATGTCAGTGCCCCCCCCCCGGGAGTATATGCTCTATGAATATGTGCTTCATTAGTTTGTCAAATTGCTTGGTTTATTTGGAAAAACAATATTTATTTGATCAACTTCTTTTGACTCACTCTGAATTAAATTATATGTTCAAATAATATTTACTGTTTATTTTCGGCAGATATGGCATTAAGACAAATTCAACCCTTGGTCTGCAGATACTGTCAGCGATATTTTTGGGATGTGCCTCGATTCCTCTCCCATCTCCGTCACCATAAGAGGCATATCAAACCCTACTGGCACAAGATCCATAATGCACCAAAGCAAGCAATACGTGTGGGTTGGATTACAAAAGAGAACAAGAAATAACAGGAACTTTAATAAAGGTGAAAGCAAGATTCAACTATCAAAAGATAAACCACACAAATGTCAATATTGTGACAAGTGTTTCAGGTGGGGCTAGCTACAAGAAAGTACATGAAATGATACACAGAGGAGATAAACCACACAAATGTCAATATTGTGACATGTGCTTTAGCCTGGCTAGTAACAAAAAACGACATGAAATGATACACACAGGAGATAAACCACACAAATGTCAATATTGTAACAAGTGTTTCACAAGTCTTAGTGACAAGAAACGCCATGAAATAATACACACAGGAGATTATCCAAACAAATGTCAATATTGTCACAAGTGCTTCATCCAGGTTAGCTCCAAGAACCACCATGAAATGACACACACAGGAGATTATCCACACAAATGTCAATATTGTAACAAATGCTTCAACTGTGCTAGTAACAAGAAACAACATGAAATGATACACACAAAAGATAAACCTCACAAATGTCAATATTGTAACAAGAGTTTCGCAACTCTTTGTGGCAAGAAACGCCATGAAATAATACACACAAGAGATTATCCACACAAATGTCAATATTGTAACAAATGCTTCAACAACTGTGCTAGTAACAAGAAACAGCACGAAATGATACATACAGGAGATAAACCTCACAAATGTCAATATTGTAACAAGAGTTTCACAAGGGCTTTTGACAAGAAACGCCATGAAATAATACACATAGGAGATTCTCCACACAAATGTCAATATTGTAACGAGTGCTTCCACTGTGCTAGTAGCAAGAAACTACATGAAATGATACACACAAAAGAAAGGCTACACAAATGTCAATATTGTGACAAGTGCTTCAGCCAGGCTGGTAACAAGAATCAACATGAAATGATACACACAAGAGATAAACCACACAAATGTCAATATTGTGACAAGTGTTTCAGGCGGGCTTCCTGGCAAGAAGATACATGAAATGAGACACACATCTGGTATCAAACCACATTAATGTCAATATTGTGATAAATATTCTAGGCATATTGGCCATAAGCAATGGACATGATGAATGAATATAGAAACTAAACAAAAGTACATTTTGTGTTTCAGCAGAGGTAATTAAGAAATGACACTCAGATAATGTAAAACCACACTAACGTCAATTATGTCAGCAGGCGCGGATCCAGGAATCTTTTTAGGGGTGGTGGGGGGGGGGGGGGGACAATATTTGGGCCAAAGTGTGACGAAAGCGGCACCATGCTCCACAAAGCATGGACAGGGAGAGAGAGTATGAGGGGGATGTCCAGAAATGAGGGAAAAAATCCATTGTTGAACCATTTGGTGTATATTTTGGTTTTTAGCAATGCAAGAAAGAAGTTGAGCATAATACTGATGTTCCCTGATTTAAAGGAACATGAAGAGATGTGTTGGAGGCTGCGCCCTGAAATTCCTGAATTATGATAAAAACCGGGATTTGTTTATTTTTACAATTATATTACATTGTATGAACTTCATTTCTATACAAGAATTAAGAAAAATCAGCTCTCTTTGTACAACAACACGTCAATTCCAAAATGCTGGTTGAGCCGTAAGGGAGCGGGGATCACCGTTTATGCCAGGGAGGGGATGGAGATTTATTTTTTTTGGTGCCATTTTTTCATCACCCCCCCCCCCCCCTTCTTGAACACAGAACAATTTCATGCCCCCCCCCCCCCTCAAGTATTTGAAAAATATCATGGTCCCCCCCTTTTATTTAATAATGGTTCAAATGATGGTATTTTAAATATGTGAAGTCACAATTTCAACATTAAAAAAATAAAATATAATAGAGTGTATGGTATAAAGAAGTGAACATTATTGTGAGAAGAACATCAACATGAAGCTTGTAGGATGCTAACTTGTAGGATGCATTCACTTTTAACCCTTTGAACCCTGACCGCGCCAGGCAATGTGTACCGCTGACCCTGGTCATTCCGGGGGTAAAGCACAAAATATTGATTTTTGCAGGAAATGGGTAAAACAATACTAAACTTGTTCCGAATCATCTGTAATATTATACAATCATATAAAACAAAAACAGTTTACTTGGAGTGTGCTTTCAGGACAAAAATAAATAAAAAAATGGTGATATTTTGGACCCCAAAACCCACCCGTACACCGATACTGATACTGATACATTACCGCAAATACATGAAAAGCTTATGACTTCCATCAATGCCCATTCAATGCCCGGGTCTCAAAATCATCTGAAATGCCAGAACTATCATCTAAAAAATCCTAAGCAGTATCACTATCGTCCATCATGTCCAAAACACGCCACATTTCAATGTAATTTTGATGCGAAAAGACACGAAAAAACAGCAAGCAAAATGCGCTGATAGAATCACTCGTTAATTGAAAACAACAAGCCTCTGACCCGGCAATTTTTAGATGCGCAGTAGTCTTATCTATGTAATCAAACCACTTTGGACATCCTACACTGAGGGTTAATAACTAAATTTAGTGGATTTGCAAATAGAACGGCAACTTTATACGATTTCGCGAGCGCTGGTTCCCTGCGCTGATGGTCTTCCCACACACTGTCCAACACTAACTAATTACCGGGGTCCAGGTGTGATTATTATGGGATAACAACGTGGTGGAATTTTATCGAGTGGAAATCATCGTCTTTTCTTAATTATATAGCTGCTTATACTATTTTCCGAAGCTGGAGCGGCGATGATAGCTGGGATGCAAATGTGTTAAATAAACCTTGATTCTGCTGCGTTACGTATGTTTGACCGATCGTGAAACATCTGAAAATTATATTGAATCAACATCAAAACAATGTTAAATGCTCATGCCTAGCACGTCTGCGATTATTATGGGATAATTATGGCGCAATATTATTTCGCTGCTGGTGCTCAGTTATGAATAGAGAGTTTTATGTATTAAAGGGGCACTAAGAGAAGTGTTGGAGGCTGCGCCCTCAATTATGATAAAAACTGGGATTAGTATATTTTTATAATTGTATTACATGCATGAACTTACACCTATAAGGATTAAGAAAAAATAGCCCTATTTGTACAAGTAAACGTCGATTCAAAAATGCCGACTCGTAGAGCCGCAACGCCGCATTTTACGTCCGACAGTATCCCCCTGCAGTACGCGTGATACATAACGAACCATATTTGCATATTAAAAGAATATTCATTTAAAACATTCTTAGTTTTTTTAGTCGGGTTATAATCATCAAATGTTGAGATACACAGGTGGGGCCTCATGGGATAGAATAAATGAGTCAGACGATGCCGGTTTCAGAGAGAAAAGTGGGCCCAGCATTAAAACAAAGAGTTTTTGTTAAAATACATCATACACTGTCTAAATCTTCTTTTTCATATTTCCTTTGTGTCGTCTGTTAAAGGTATATTATGTGATCTTTCCAGGGAACGCCCTCAACATCGAAAAAAAAAATGAAAGAAGATTTTCTTGCCGATTTACATTTCTGATCATAAATCGTACATACATTCCAAGTTACAGGGCGATACGATTCTTAATTACTTCAACATCATGATTTTAGAGTGAAAATAAACTGTCGGATAACTCTGACAGTTTATATTTTTACTCTAAATTCACTTCGTCATTATTCATATAATCCATATAAAAGTATACATTTTTTTGAAGGGAAGTGTTCAATGAATCCATTTTTCATATCAAATTTCACTGAAAATCATGATTTTTATATTTTTGCCCAAAAATGCCTTTTTTGGGGACAATTTTTTTCAAACAATCTAACAAAATAATTTTTGGGTAAAAAATTTGAAAATTTTACAGAAAGCATCTTAATTAAATTATCTAGGACACTTTTTTTTTTTTGCCTTTAACATTTTTGGTACTCAAAATGTGAATTTTGAGATAAAACTATTTTTTTAAAGGCAAACAAAAAATATGTGTCCTAGATAATTGAATTAAGATGCTTTCTGTACAATTTTAGAATTTTTTACCTAAAAATTATTTTATTAGGTTGTTTGAAAAATATCATAGGCAAAAAGGGGCATTTTTGGACAAAAATACAAAAATCATGATTTTCAGTGAAATTTGATACGAAAAATGGATTCCCTGACTCATTTCAATGAAAAAAGTGTATACTTTAAAAACCGAAAAGTACTCAAAATGTGAATTTTGAGATAAAAAATCTCAAAATTCACTTTTTAGCACTTTTTGGTCAATAATTTCAAAACTAATTTTTTTTTAAAGGCAAACAAAAAATATATGTCCTAGATAATTGAATTAAGATGCTTTCTGTACAATTTTAGAATTTTTTACCTTAAAATTATTTTGTAAGGTTGTTTGAAAAATGTAGGCAAAAAAGAGGCATTTTTGGACAAAAATATAAAAATAATGATTTTCAGTGAAATTTGATATGAAAAATGGATTCCCTGACTCATTTCCTACTTTTATGTAACAACACATAAATAGTTTGAAAGTTACAGTGCTTGAAAAATTCATACAACGACACTTGACAGCCCCTTAAAATCAAATTGTATAGTCTTTTTCTTCACTAAATGTGTCTATAGCCACAACAAACAAAAAAGTTATCGACCTACCGACCCACTTTTTTCAACTCTTGTTTGGGCCAACAAACCTCTCTTTTTTTAGGCCTAAGACCAAACTGGCAATTTCATGTTGTACTAAACCAGAGATACAACCCTTTCATTTTTTTTTAGAATCGTTTAAGAATGCTATCTCCATTGGAAATACACACACTGCAACCTCCTCCCATTCCACCCTTGACTAATTGTTTAATTAGTGTAGTAATTAATTGGTATGCATATTTGATATTATTTTTCTTGGTTTCATGGGCTTTCATATGTGCATAATCTGCTCTTGTTATAACAGCACTTCATTTAGAAAACCAATGACAATGTTACCGAAAATGTGCATATTCCACCTTTTTGGGGTGCCCAACTTAAAAATGTGACCAATTGCACTGTCTGCCAACATTTGCAAACTTTGGTTCTTCTGTTCTTTTTGGATATGAAACAGTTTATGAATATTAGTTTGACCAAAATATGTGCAATAATTAGTTAATATAAAAGTGTTTTATATCTGGCAATGATGGATGGAAAGAATTGACATAAACTCGACCATCCTGTGGATTGGCTTTGAAATCTGGTGCTTTTACTAAATTCCATCATGAAACATGATAGTAGATGACCCGATCACATTTTCGTAACACAGAATTATTTCAAACATACGGAGATTTTCATATCATATGAAAGCTCGTATTTTTCTCATCATCATACTGAAATTTGACGGCCTAAATCGGTATAATTACGGAGAAATCGATGAAAAAACGTCGAATTACCGCGAATGGTGGTAACCACCGATATAGTTTGTGTACTACTCAATGGGTACAGTTCACAGCATCTTGTGCGTCTAAAATAAGAACCATTAGAGCTATGCAACTCAAACTTTGGAACACGACTTTTTTAAGGATTACCTTTCATGTAGAATAGAAAACTTCAAGTTGAAAATCGGAACATCTACCTTTAAATGCATGATCAATTGGCAATGTCTTGCTAGACGTCCCGTAACTGATGTGCGCATGCTCACAACAATTAAAATGTGTGTAGTAGTACACGGTTTATTCCGTACGGGACGTCTAGCAAGATATAGCCGATCAATTTTTATAATACTTCTTTTGATTGAGGCACAACACCCTCTGACCTCATGGCAATTTCATTCTGTAGGCTGCCCTCGACAAGGTACTCTTAACTCAATTCTTGTCTTTTACTAAAATCAGAACCAATCCATAAATTGACGCACAACACCCTCTGACCTTATGGCAATTTCTTTCTGTAGACTGCCCTCGACAAGGTACTCTCAACTCAATTCTTGTCTTTTACTAAAATCAGAACCAATCCATAAATTGACGCACAACACCCTCTGACCTCATGGCAATTTCATTCTGTAGACTGCCCTCTACAGTTCACTGTAATTTTCCTGTCATACAGGCTCTCTCTTCCACAATATTCACTTCCATTTTTTCGTCACAATCCAGTCTGTTTGCAAATTCTAACTGGAGATAAATCGATTTGAATGGGTAAGAAGTTTATTAAGAATTACCATGGAACTCTGCATATTTTATCAGGCAATTTCTATGGTATATGATACATGGCAATATCCTCAAATAGGTCTTACACACGGAATAAAGAAGCTATCAGTTTTACAATGTAAAACAACTGCAAAACAATTGATGACGCCCGGTGGGGGTGGGCATGCAGTTAGGTATGATGTTGTAATCATCCGTGTTAACAAAAAAGTGGAATATGGGTGCTTTTTTCAACCACCGTGCTAAGCTTGGTATCAAAATCTCCAATTTCAGAAAATAAGGGCGTCTTTTTCAGCATGAATCCGCGATAAGGGTTGATTGGGGCGGCCCGGGTAGAATTTTGGGGCGAATCCGCGAATCGATTCGCGCAAAATCACTACCGCGTGAATCCAGGTGGATTCGCGCCCGGAAAGAAAATCTTAGTCCAAAACAGGACCTTAGATGACTGGTATTTGACCCTTAGTCAACAAACATGCCGAATTTGGAAGTTGTGCAAGCTTATAAGTTATAGCCATATTCTTTATATTATTTTCATTAATATCGCAATAATCCATGGATTCTCAAAATTGGCGAGAATCCATGGATTCTCGCAAAATCCCTCCGCGAGAATCCGGTTGGTTACAAAATTCTACCCCTGGCCGTGCCTAGGCGATTGTCATGTGTCATTAAGAACATGACCCCCCAAAAATGGTTAAATTTACAAACAAAACTGTCGAATCATGCACTTTTCATAAGTTTACGGTAAATCTAAATTCTGTCTCGAGTGCCTATATCCTTTGTATTTATGATTCTTCGAGTTGTAATCCTTGTTGTAATGGGTAAAAAATGTAAAAAAAGGAAAAATGAAAGAAAAAACCCAGCACATCGCCTGATTTTGATGCCTTCGCAAGCTTTGAGACAAAACTTCTTCTTTTTTTTGCCTAAATGCATGATCAATTTTTATAATGCTTCTTTTGATGGCACTATCCTTCGTTGTGAAAATGCATGCTAACAATTTTCATGATGCCTTTGCGAATAAAGTGCCAATTCTTTCTGCCAAAAAGAAGTTGATCATAAATATTTGTTTCCAAAAATACCAAACAAATTTGACCAACCAATGATCAAGGCATTTACACACAGTGTAAAATCTTGGCAATGATCAAGCACAATTATTCAAAGAGCATTCTTCCGCAGCTTTAAAAGATTCAACATTGTGCCCCCATTTCAAAATATGTTCCACTTCGCCTGCTGGTGTAATCCATTCTTTCTGAAATAAGACACTTTACTCCTCACTTATACACCTATCAGTTGTAAGACGCACTATACGACCCCCGGGAATGGTTCGTCAATTTACAGAGGTACGTCAACTTCTCATACTATGACGCACCCTGTGTCAAAAAAGTGACGGACCTTTGTCATACAATATACGCACCCTCAGTCAATTTTGTGATGCACCATTGGTTGATTCTGAAGGACCATATGACGCACCCTGTTTGGGATTTTTTTTGTTTGTACATGATCCTAGTGAACGGGCCTGTCCTCCTACCTCTGCTGTGGTTAGAATGTTCTGCACTTGCGTGGTATAGCCCAATGCTGATCCCCTATAATATATGTGACAGTACTCTCAAAAAAGGTTCTCGGTCTACTGTCGGTTCCTTGTTTTTTACATTTGCCAAACACTTGCACGGCGATTGAGTGACTTCAGGCATTTTAGAACATGCGGTATAACGGGAAAAGTGATGTTTGCCGTAAAGCCTGGTTGGTGGTATAGTATGGCATATATTTAGATTATAAAGTTCGTATTTTGTTATTCGTAAAAATGATGTACACTAGCTGTGACACACCCATGTCAAGTGACAGACATTAAGGCACCCTTCGTTAATTTCGTGACGGACCAAAGGCTGCCACTTACGTACCCTCCGTCAAGAATGTGGTGGTGAACGACGCACCCATGACGCACCTCTCCCGGGGTCGTATAGTGCATCTTACAATCGATAGTGCGTCTTACAATCTATAGGTGTATTAGACAGATCATTTCAAAGGAAGTAACATTCACAGGACAGGTTCCAAAATGAGTTCTTTAGCAACGAGCAATTCCGGTGATTCATTGTTTAAGATGAGAGGAAAAATAAGCTCTTTGAATATGCTTCATTGTAGCTCTATCCTAGGTATAAATATATTTTGGATTTTTATTAATCATTATTGTTTGTTCTCCTCACTTAGATGAATCGTATTAAAGAATTAAGCATTCCATAGCTGACCAAATGTGTTCTATTAAAACAGGCATTGGAATGTATGATACCAAGTGGAAATACCAGTGATTCTTTTTTAAGATGAGTAGAAGAATATGCTCTTTGAATATGTGCTTCATTAGTTTGTCAAATTTGCTTGGTTCATTTGGAAAAACAATATTTATTTGATCAACTTCTTTTGACTCACTCTGAATTAAATGATATGTTCAAATAAACATTATCAAAATCATAGTGTAAAGTATTATTAAATGTTCAAATAATATCAAACTTTTCTGTTTATTTTTGCAGATATGGCATTAAGACAAATTCAACCCTTGGTCTGCAGATACTGTCAGCGATATTTTTGGGATGTGCCTCGATTCCTCTCCCATCTCCGTCACCATAAGAGGCATATCAAACCCTACTGGCACAAGATCCATAATGCACCAAAGCAAGCAATACGTGTGGGTTGGATACAAAAGAGAACAAGAAATAACAGGAACTTTAATAAAGGTGAAAGCAAGATTCAACTATCAAAAGATAAACCACACAAATGTCAATATTGTGACAAGTGTTTCAGGTGGGCTAGCAAGAGGAAACAACATGAAATGATACACACAGGAGATAAACCACACAAATGTCAATATTGTAACAAGTGTTTCACAAGTCTTAGTGACAAGAAACGCCATGAAATAATACACACAGGAGATTATCCACACAAATGTCAATATTGTGACAAGTGTTTCATGTGGGCTAGCTACAAGAAAGTACATGAAATGATACACACAGGAGATAAACCACTCAAATGTCAATATTGTAACAAGTGTTTCACAAGTCTTAGTGACAAGAAACGCCATGAAATAATACACACAGGAGATTATCCACACAAATGTCAATATTGTCACAAGTGCTTCATCCAGACTAGCTCCAAGAACCACCATGAAATGACACACACAGGAGATTATCTACACAAATGTCAATATTGTAACAAATGCTTCAACTGTGCTAGTAACAAGAAACAACATGAAATGATACACACAAAAGATAAACCTCACAAATGTCAATATTGTAACAAGAGTTTCGCAACTCGTTGTGGCAAGAAACGCCATGAAATAATACACACAAGAGATTATCAACACAAATGTCAATATTGTAGCAAATACTTCAACTGTGCTAGTAACAAGAAACAGCACGAAATGATACACACATTAGATAAACCTCACAAATGTCAATATTGTAACAAGAGTTTCACAAGGGCTTTTGACAAGAAACGCCATGAAATAATACACACAGGAGATTCTCCACACAAATGTCAATATTGTAACAAGTGCTTCCACTGTGCTAGTAGCAAGAAACTACATGAAATGATACACACAAAAGAAAGGCTACACAAATGTCAATATTGTGACAAGTGCTTCAGCCAGGCTGGTAACAAGAATCAACATGAAATGATACACACAAGAGATAAACCACACAAATGTCAATATTGTGACAAGTGTTTCAGGCGGGCTTCTGGCAAGAAGATACATGAAATGAGACACACATCTGGTATCAAACCACAAATGTCAATATTGTGATAAATATTCTAGGCATATTGGCCATAAGCAATGGACATGATGAATGAATATAGAAACTAAACAAAAGTACATTTTGTGTTTCAGCAGAGGTAATTAAGAAATGACACTCAGATAATGTAAAACCACACTAACGTCAATTATTTCAGCAGGCGCGGATCCAGGAATCTTTTTAGGGGTGGTGTGGGGGGGGGGGGGGGGGGGCAATATTTGGGCCAAAGTGTGACGAAAGCGGCACCATGCTCCACAAAGCATGGACAGGGAGAGAGAGTATGAGGGAGATGTCCAGAAATGAGGGGAAAAATCCATTGTTGAACCATTTGGTGTATATTTTGGTTTTTAGCAATGCAAGAAAGAAGTTGAGCATAATACTGATGTTCCCTGATTTAAAGGAACATGAAGAGATGTGTTGGAGGCTGCGCCCTGAAATTCCTGAATTATGATAAAAACCGGGATTTTTTTATTTTTACAATTATATTACATTGTATGAACTTACCCCTATACAAGAATTAAGAAAAATCAGCTCTCTTTGTACAACAACACGTCAATTCCAAAATGCTGGTTGAGCCGTAAGGGAGCGGGGATCACTGTTTATGCCAGGGAGGGGATGGAGATTTTTTTTTTTGGGTGCCATTTTTTTATCACCCCCCCCCCCTTCTTGAACACAGAACAATTTCATGCCCCCCCCCCCCCCCCCTCAAGTATTTGAAAAATATCATGGTCCCCCCCCCCCCCCTTTTATTTAATAATGGTACAAATGATGGTATTTTAAATATGTGAAGTCACAATTTCAACATTAAAAAAATAAAATATAATAGAGTGTATGGTATAAAGAAGTGAACATTATTGTGAGAAGAACATCAACATGAAGCTTGTAGGATGCTAACTTGTAGGATGCATTCACTTTTAACCCTTTGAACCCTGACCGCGCCAGGCAATGTGTACCGCTGACCCTGGCCATTCCGGGGGTAACGCACAAAATATTGATTTTTGCAGGAAATGGGTAAAACAATACTAAACTTGTTCCGAATCATCTGTAATTACAATCATATAAAACAAAAACAGTTTACTTGGAGTGTGCTTTCAGGACAAAAATAAATAAAAATTGGTGATATTTTGGACCCCAAAACCCACCCGTACACCGATACTGATACATTACCGCAAATACATGAAAAGCTTATGACTTCCATCAATGCCCATTCAATGCCCGGGTCTCAAAATAATCTGAAATGCCAGAACTATCATCTAAAAAAATCCTAAGCAGTATCACTATCGTCCATCATGTCCAAAACACGCCACATTTCAATGTAATTTTGATGCGAAAAGACACGAAAAAACAGCAAGCAAAATGCGCTGATAGAATCACTCGTTAATTGAAAACAACAAGCCTCTGACCCGGCAATTTTTAGATGCGCAGTAGTCTTAACTATGTAATCAAACCACTTTGGACATCCTACACTGAGCCTATTAGTCCGTCTCATATGGTTGATTGCATACATACCTGTAAGCCGTTACACCGTCTCACCGGGTATACGGTACACATATGCGTAAGCCGGTCTGGCGGCTCGTCAAAGGGTTAAGGGAACTTCTTGTTTGCATGTTGCGTCTGTGATTACGTCCGGGTCAGGTCGAGTCAGCGGTCGATCGTTGTATTTAGCGGCCAATCACAGAGCACCAAGTGGTGAGGGGTTTCCTGGAAAGTGCTTAAAGGCACAATGCAGCATGTAAACTTTCTCTTTCGTTGCTGCAAGCAGCTGTCCACTTCATGTAACATGTATCGTCCAGCTTTCTTCAGTTTTCTATGTTAAATTATATACATGTATATCTGCCAGTGTCGTCAATGTCTTCTAATAAATGATTTGAACTATAATTAGGCATAGCACAATGCACACACACAAAGTCTGCTACTGGGAGCATTTACACCAGTGAACAACAACATATGAAAAGCTGTGATTGCATAAAGCCCTACATCCACTTCTACCTGTTACTCATTTTGCATTATTGAATGGATGGTGTGGAATGTGGTTTTGTATTGTTGCCTCAATTGGCGTGCATGGATGCACTAATCCAAGTTATGAAGACAGCCATACAATATTTGGATTAATTAATCATGCAAAATGAGTAACATGTAGGAGTGGTCTGTAATCCCTTATGCAAAACAATCTTTTCATATAATGTATGTAGCTCCACTTTGAAAAACATCCCTATATAAAATTAATTATCCTCACGAGAGGCACTCATTGTAGGGCAGTGAGCTTGCCATATATGGTAGTCATGACCTTGGACTATATAACCTTGATCCCGGTATAAATACTTATCATCAGGTTTTTTAGTTATGACTGTTTTTACCAATTTTTGAAATTGGCTCTGAACTTGAATATATTGGGCCGATTTAAATAAACCTAACCTGAGATATTGTACTAAACACTTCAATCAATTTAGTGATATGCTCAGTTTTTGCATCCTTTGAGTGCCTCCTGTGAGGAAAAGACTGAGAATTTGAATATGGGTATTTAAGAAATGGAAAAGCTTGTTTAATTTCTAAATCCATCAATATTTGTCAATCAAATTGGGTATACATGTTATATATCTATTACCGATCACTCTTATGATGGGAAAAAAATTGTCGGACATTGCTCATTTGCATATCAATGACTTGAATAGATAATTAGCTAATTTGCATATTTAATGAGCTTATGAAACTAAATTATAGTTTAAAAGATTGGGTATCGTACAATTAGCCATAATGCCAAGTTTGATTGCAATACACCATTCACATCTGGATTTATAACATTTACGCATATTAATTAGCTGGACTTAGTCACTTTTTTGATTGCAGTCAGTAAAACTGGTCAAAATGACCAATTTCACTAGGTTATTTTAGCTTAATGCAATATAATTTTACCATATTTTTTAATTTAACATGGTATATAGATATTCAATTGTTAAAGAAATATGTGTAAATGGTGTTTTGAATGTTACATTATTAACAAATTGAGCTCTCTAAATCCTGATAAATTATATTTGTGGGCATTGTTACTGTTTTTGGCAGGTTTTCGGCCATTTTCCGAGTATCTCAAAACACCGTACCACAAGAATGCATTGACTGATTGTCATAATTCTTTTTGGAAAATAAATCTTTCATTGCAATCTTTCATTTGAATCCAATTTTGTACATGTCTCGTCTCAATCATTTGAATGTTATGTGTGCTATGCCTACTATAATATTGGAGAGCTGTGTGTTCTTGTCTTCCATTTCAAGTATTATTAACATTTGCTACCGGACGCCATGTTGTTTGTTGACAAACCAGTGCCGTTGACAGTAAAACAATGCTCAAGTAGTTGTGTAATACACAACAAAGCTACCACGTTATAATGGTGGCAACCACGTTATAATGGTGGCAGCGGTGGGATTTTGAAATTCCACCGCTGCCACCATTATAACGTGGTAACTTGTTGTGTATTCAACAACTTACTTAAAACTCTCATCAAATTAATGGTATATTCCACGTAACTGTGGCTTTACATGTTAATTATGTAATAGGTCGGGAAAAAATCACACGCCCAAAGAACAAATTCAGATTTTTTTGTTGTCTTTTGCATGACCAATGATCTACTATGACATGTCTTTATCTGGCTAGATGTCCCGTATCTTACACACGCCGATGCTTAAACAAATTAAAGTATGTTGCAGCTAATACCAGGCGCATACGCAGGATTTTGTAAAGGGGGGTGTTTTAGAAATATTGATAACATTATTTCACTATCCATGCCTGCATGCGCAGTCATTGAAACCGCCATAACTTAAAAAGTATCCATTCGATTTAAAAAGTATCCATTCGATTTTGTTGAATGAGGTATCAAACTCCGGAGAAGAAATTTGCTCATTTAATGTATATCTCAGATTTTTGGTACCGATTATCTATTTTGAATTTAGCCAACCTCAAAGCACCTGGTCAGGGACTTTTGTTGCTAGGTGTATTTCTTTTGACCGTATGCATATAAACACTTCAAAAGAAGTAAGTTCCCCTGTAGGGTTTCCCTTATATTTTCAAAAATATACATTGGGTTGAAATGGGTTTTCATTTCAAATTGTTATGTGGTTCATACCAATACTTGACCAAAATTTCAAATCCACAGGTTCTGTCATGGTTGAGTGAGCTTGTATTGAATGACAGAATGTTCCATTTCAAAAGTTGTTAAAATAATGTTTAGTAGTGTGCGTATCCACCACGTTGGTGTATCAATTGATGACATCGATTTCTCATATTGTTGATGAGACGCGCTACTCGATATGGAAGTCCAACTCTTGTTGTACCAGAATTTTAACCTCACAGGTACTTCCACGTTCAAATTAGCATGCATTGAAAGAGGGAATATTTCTTTTGAAAATGAGCAATAGCTTGTGATGAAGGATGATCAGCCAGTGTGGCTTTCACTGCCTGATGCTAATGTGTTATGATTAGTGTTCCCCATATTGTGTATGTAACCATGCTCCATTTATCCAGCCAGGAAAGGGCGATTGCGATTGGTCTCTTGCAGGCTATACTCCAGTAAAACAAGTTGCCCTTATTAGGATGAACACCTCCCCAAACGCAATCAGGAAACTGCGTTTTTAGCTTCGCTATAGGAAATGGATTTGTCTTGATGGACGACAATGCTAATCAGTTCTTGGAAGATGAAGAGCGTTTGGTTTGGCCCGCGAACTCCCCAGATCTCATATGGATTCCTTGGGTGAACTAGCCGCAATTACAATATTTTACCTCTACTGGCCTATGGAAGCGAGCAGTCGAAATATAGGCTCAAATTTTACATTTTTCGTCATTGTAAAATAACTGCTCTCAATATCCCTTAAATCTAGTGTCACTGAGACTGTGTGCTTTCAGAAAATATTTATTTCAGTGAAATATTGTGCTTCTAACATTCGGAAAATCGAAGAAAATCATTATTATTTTCGGTCAAAATCAGGCCGATTTCCTGTGAAACACTAGCGTTTTGCGCGCATCCGTGTATTTTCCAATTACCGTAGTTTCGTTCTAGAAATACCGATTCCTTAAATCCAGGAAGTCATTCAGTGAAATTTTGTCAGCTATCTCCTCGTGTTAAATCCATTTTGATTGGACACTGGTAACCCTCGGAAAAATGCCATCCAATGAAATTCTGTGTTACAAAATACTACGGGCGAGTTTTGTTAGTCACGAAGTCTTGTCTGAGTCTTGTTGTGTGACGTCATTATTGACAAGCTTCAACAGCCGCTATATATCTGGATAAACAAAGGATACGCACGCACAACAAGACTTGTTTGCAGACTATCTCCCTCCATCAACACTTCAAACTTTCCGAGAGTTGTTAGTGTTGTTTTGCTCCACTATTCTCGCCAAATTGTGATTAAGTTCTTCAAGTATATATTATAAATTTTATATCACATTGTAGCTTAAACATTACGGATTATTTAGTGATATTTTGAATGCAAAACTCCACCCAAAACTCTCCTTAAGTGATTGAGATACATTCGCTGTGAAATGTTAAAATGTTGTTATGACATGCGTGAGAAGCACGCCGGTCAAATTGGACCACACCAATGTAAGTGGGGGTAAATCTATGTGAGTCGCGACTTGGTTCCTGATTAAAAGGCATAGTTTCTTTAACTCGAAATAATATATTGTTGTACTAACTGTACAATAGTTCAATGTTTTAAATAGTCAGAAAGTAGATATAGAGCGATAGCAATACTATCCTATCAAGAAGATGACCTCACATGAATTAAAACCCCTATTTACAATAATGGACCGGTCCCTACTACCGTACGTGTCTGCTTGTGTGTATATAGCTATGTTTGTTCAAGAGCAGTCAATCGATATGTCCACTACAGCGCGTTTTGGGGCTTTTTTAAAGGGTCCATTTGCCTTGAAAAGGAATTCATATGCAACCCAATCGAGCATCTGTGGGATCAGTTAAAGCGGGCCGTGGATCGTAAAGTGGATGATCACACTAATCTTGCTAACTTACATCTTCTGGTACAACAAGAGAGGGATGCGATCCCACAGCATCGAGTGGCGCGCCTCATCAACACTATGAGACGTCGATGTCGGCAAGTCATACAACAACGCGGCGGATACACCCGCTATTAAACATACAAATAATTTATTTGAGCAACTTTTGAAATTAAACGTTATTTTAGCAACTTTTGAAATGGGACAGTCCGTCATTCAATACGTGCTCACTCGAGCATGACAGAACCTGTTGATTTGAAATGTTGGTCAAGTATTGGTACGAAGCCCATAATCATTTGACTGAAAACCCCATTTCATTCCAATGTATTGTTTTAGAAATATAAGGGAACCCCTAAAGGGGAACTTACTTCTTTTGAAGTGTTTATAATAGTTTGGTTTTTAAAATCAAAAAATATTTGGGGTCACTAGGGGTCAAAATGTAAATTTTCAATCCTCGTACTACAAATGCTATTTTTACGAGAGGAAATGACCCATGATTATCAAAATTGGTCAAAAGATTCCATGGATCTATGTTCATATAAGTTGTTAATTAAGCGACTAAAAGTGACATGTCATATGGGGGTCACTAGAGGTCATTGACCTAAACAGGGTAAAATGTAAGACATGCTCCGATTTTCACAGACAAGAAAAAAGTCAATCATTATCTTGGGGTCAAAGGTCAACAAGGGGTCACTATAGGTCAAAATGTCAATTTTCAATCCAGTCACTCAAAATGCTATTTTTTCGGGAAGAAATGACTGATGACTGTCAGAATTGGTCAAAAGATTCCTTCTATCCATGTTCATATAGGTTGTTCAGCGATTACAAGTGACATGTTATATGGGGTCACTAGACGTCATTGACCTAAACAGGGGTAAAATATAAGACATTCTCCTATTTTGACCGGTTATGTTTCATTTTGTAGGTATTGATGAGGCAAGAAGAAAAGTCAATCATTATCTTGGGGTCAAAGGTCAACAAAGGGTCACTATAGGTTAAAATGTCCATTTTCACTCTAGTCACTCAAAAAAAAAAAAAAATTCAGGGGGAAATGACCGATGACTGTCAGAATCGGTCAAAAGATTCCTTCTATCTATGTTCATATAGGTTGTTCAGCGATTAACACGAGGTCTGCAACCGGACATATATTCGCACTGCCCTCTATTTTTGCAAGTTGATAGTTTTTATTAGCAGTTTTTATCTATCAATTAATCGATTGGTACTGATCGACCTCTTCAACAAACTTCAACATGCCTTTTCTTTGTACTCGAAACAAATCGGTATCACTTTATCCATGACTGTATACCGTAACTGCAGCCCTGTTGCAACAATATGCCGCTCTAAAAGTCCAGCCCATGAAATATTTTAAGATATTTATTAGCATTTGTTCTATATTTACTACAATAAAAGTATCAAACCAATGTATTCCATCAATACTGTGCGTCGCAATGCGGCAACTTAACATTTCTGTTTATAAAATGACAAATTTTATAAAATTAATAAATAATATCACAAATATTCAACGATCGACACACATAAATGGTCCCTGGAATACACTTTTGTCAACATCCTGGGATGTTGACATTTGAATTCAGATTTAGGTCTTTTGGTAGAGTCTATGAATTGCTTTCTCATGTATCTTTAATCAGTATTTGTACCCAGATGGCTTTAAAATGTATATTAGAACTGGATATGAAAATATGAACACATATGTTGTTACAATTGTGGAGAAATGGTTTAAATAATATAAAACAAATGATAGAGTTTTGTAAAATCTGCGACATTCGTCGTGTTAATAACTGAATTTAGTGGATTTGCAAATAGAACGGCAACTTTATACGATTTCGCGAGCGCTGGTTCCCTGCGCTGATGGTCTTCCCACACACTGTCCAACACTAACTAATTACCGGGGTCCAGGTGTGATTATTATGGGATAACAACGTGGTGGAATTTTATCGAGTGGAAATCATCGTCTTTTCTTAATTATATAGCTGCTTATACTATTTTCCGAAGCTGGCGCGGCGATGATAGCTGGGATGCAAATGTGTTAAATAAACCTTGATTCTGCTGCGTTACGTATGTTTGACCGATCGTAAAACATCTGAAAATTATATTGAATCAACATCAAAACATGTTAAATGCTCATGCCTAGCACGTCTGCGATTATTATGGGATAATTATGGCGCAATATTATTTTGCTGCTGGTGCTCAGTTATGAATAGAGAGTTTTATGTATTAAAGGGGCACTAAGAGATGTGTTGGAGGCTGCGCCCTCAATTATGATAAAAACTGGGATTAGTATATTTTTATAATTGTATTACATGCATGAACTTACACCTATAAGGATTAAGAAAAAAAGCCCTATTTGTACAAGTAAACGTCGATTCAAAAATGCCGGCTCGTGGAGCCGCAACGCCGCATTTTACGTCCGACAGTATCCCCCTGCAGTACGCGTGATACATAACGCGAACCATATTTGCAAATTAAAAGAATATTCATTTAAAACATTCTTAGTTTTTTTAGTCAGGTTATAATCATCAAATGTTGAGATACACAGGTGGGGCCTCATGGGATAGAATAAATTAGTCAGACGATGCCGGTTTCAGAGAGAAAAGTGGGCCCAGCATTAAAACAAAGAGTTTTTGTTAAAATACATCATACACTGTCTAAATCTTCTTTTTCATATTTCCTTTGTGTCGTCTGTTAAAGGTATATTATGTGATCTTTCCAGGGAACGCCCTCAACATCGAAAAAAAAATTGAAAGAAGATTTTCTTGCCGATTTACATTTCTGATCATAAATCGTACATACATTCCAAGTTACAGGGCGATACGATTCTTAATTACTTCAACATCATGATTTTAGAGTGAAAATAAACTGTCGGATAACTCCGACAGTTTATATTTTTACTCTAAATTCACTTCGTCATTATTCATATAATCCATATAAAAGTATACATTTTTTTTGAAGAGAAGTGTTCAATGAATCCATTTTTCATATCAAATTTCACTGAAAATCATGATTTTTATATTTTTGCCCAAAAATGCCTTTTTTGGGGACAATTTGTTTCAAACAATCTAACAAAATAATTTTTGGGTAAAAAATTTGAAAATTTTACAGAAAGCATCTTAATTCAATTATCTAGGACACTTTTTGTTTGTTGCCTTTAACATTTTTAGTACTCAAAATATGAATTTTGAGATAAAACTATTTTTTTAAAGGCAAACAAAAAATATGTGTCCTAGATAATTGAATTAAGATGCTTTCTGTACAATTTTAGAATTTTTTACCTAAAAATTATTTTATTAGGTTGTTTGAAAAATATCATAGGCAAAAAAGAGGCATTTTTGGACAAAAATATAAAAATCATGATTTTCAGTGAAATTTGATACGAAAAATGGATTCCCTGACTCATTTCATTGAAAAAAGTGTATACTTTAAAAACCGAAAAGTACTCAAAATGTGAATTTTGAGATAAAAAATCTCAAAATTCACTTTTTAGCACTTTTTGGTCAATAATTTCAAAACTAACTTTTTTAAAGGCAAACAAAAATATATGTCCTAGATAATTGAATTAAGATGCTTTCTGTACAATTTTAGAATGTTTTACCTTAAAATTATTTTGTTAGGTTGTTTGAAAAATGTAGGCAAAAAAGAGGCATTTTTGGACAAAAATATAAAAATAATGATTTTCAGTGAAATTTGATATGAAAAATGGATTCCCTGACTCATTTCTTACTTTTATGTAACAACACATAAATAGTTTGAAAGTCACAGTGCTTGAAAAATTCATACAACGACACTTGACAGCCCCTTAAAATCAAATTGTATAGTCTTTTTCTTCACTAAATGTGTCTATAGCCACAACAAACAAAAAAGTTATCGACCTACCGACCCACTTTTTTCAACTCTTGTTTGGGCCAACAAACCTCTCTTTTTTTAGGCCTAAGACCAAACTGGCAATTTCATGTTATACTAAACCAGAGATACAACCCTTTCATTTTTTTTAGAATAGTTTAAGAATGCTATCTCCATTGGAAATACACACACTGCAACCTCCTCCCATTCCACCCTTGACTAATTGTTTAATTAGTGTAGTAATTAATTGGTATGCATTTTGATATTATTTTTCTTGGTTTCATGGGCTTTCATATGTGCATAATCTGCTCTTGTTATAACAGCACTTCATTTAGAAAACCAATGACAATGTTACCGAAAATGTGCATATTCCACCTTTTTGGGGTGCCCAACTTAAAAATGTGACCAATTGCACTGTCTGCCAGCATTTGTAAACTTTGGTTCTTCTGTTCTTTTTGGATATGAAACAGTTTATGAATATTATTTTGACCAAAATATGTGCAATAATTAGTTAATATAAAAGGGTTTTATATCTGGCAATGATGGATGGAAAGAATTGACATAAACTCGACCATCCTGTGGATTGGCTTTGAAATCTGGTGCTTTTACTAAATTCCATCATGAAACATGATAGTAGATGACCCGATCACATTTTCGTAACACAGAATTATTTCAAACATACGGAGATTTTCATATCATATGAAAGCTCGTATTTTTCTCATCATCATACTGAAATTTGACGGCCTAAATCGGTATAATTACGGAGAAATCGATGAAAAAACGTCGAATTACCGCGAATGGTGGTAACCACCGATATAGTTTGTGTACTACTCAATGGGTACAGTTCACAGCATCTTGTGCGTCTAAAATAAGAACCATTAGAGCTATGCAACTCAAACTTTGCAACACAACTTTTTTAAGGATGACCTTTCATGTAGAATAGAAAACTTCAAGTTGAAAATCGGAACATCTACCTTTAAATGCATGATCAATTTTTATAATACTTCTTTTTGATTGAGGCACAACACCCTCTGACCTTATGGCAATTTCTTTCTGTAGACTGCCCTCGACAAGGTACTCTCAACTCAATTCTTGTCTTTTACTAAAATCATAACCAATCCATAAATTGACGCACAACACCCTCTGAACTTATGGCAATTTCTTTCTGTAGACTGCCCTCGACAAGGTACTCTCAACTCAATTCTTGTCTTTTACTAAAATCAGAACCAATCCATAAATTGACGCACAACACCCTCTGACCTCATGGCAATTTCTTTCTGTAGACTGCCCTCGACAAGGTACTCTCAACTCAATTCTTGTCTTTTACTAAAATCAGAACCAATCCATAAATTGACGCACAACACCCTCTGACCTTATGGCAATTTCTTTCTGTAGACTGCCCTCGACAAGGTACTCTCAACTCAATTCTTGTCTTTTAATAAAATCAGAACCAATCCATAAATTGACGCACAACACCCTCTGACCTCATGGCAATTTCATTCTGTAGACTGCCCTCTACAGTTCACTGTAATTTTCCTGTCATACAGGCTCTCTCTTCCACAAGAGAGCACCACACCAAATCAATGCGCAATTCGTGTAATCCTATAATAGTTCCGGAAAAGCACGGAGACTAGGCTTGTAAATGTAAGGTTTTCGGGCAATTTGTTTCTCCGGGGATGGTATGTTTGTATTTAAATGAACGAGTGGGACCTATCCGTTGCACCTACAATGATAAAATACGATATTTTTAATTTATCGACCTAAATAGTGCCCAGGGCGTAAGCACCTGCCTAAATGGTGAACAGGCATGCCAGAAAACGTGAAAAAGTGAGGGCGCTGTGTGCAGGTCCGTAGCGGAAAATTTAGCTTAATAACCCCTCATGAAACAAGGCTTAAATTAAAGTTGAGATGTTACTGAAAATGGTCATAGGTGACAAGTATGCAATAAATGTAACCGGAGGGTAGAAAAGGTGTCTTGAAATATGGCACTTTTACACGTATTTC
Organism: Ophiura sarsii; assembly: GCA_035610835.1. Classification (NCBI taxonomy): domain Eukaryota; kingdom Metazoa; phylum Echinodermata; class Ophiuroidea; order Amphilepidida; family Ophiuridae; genus Ophiura; species Ophiura sarsii. The sequence goes on from CM069453.1 coordinate 39,474,167, forward strand.
AATGAGAAAGATATTTGGTGTGGTGTGCCCTTTAACGCACAATGGCCATTTCCAATAAAACCGAGTTTTGAAGTGGAAGGTGGGTTCAAATTGCTTAAATACGCCTTGATTTACTTTCAAAACACCATTTATATCAATGTCGGACGTTAATATCAAGAAGTTTACATGATTTTCTCGAGAAATAGCCAAGAAAATGGCTCTAAAGCTCCAAATTTAGAGTCAAATGGCTACGCGTCTGTTTTGCGATTTTATAGATAGAGGGTCACGTTACCCTTGGCTAGAAGTCCCCCACGTACAAGAATACTCCCTCTTAGGTCTATATCAAGTAACTTGCATCTCAGTTAAAGAGTTAATTATCTCATTTTCAAGTTCAAAGCTTTATTTAGAGTTTATCACTCTCATGTAGGTCAACGTTTTGTCAAAATTCATATTCGGCCCCACATTGGCGCAGAAAAGAGCAACAAATCGTTAAAATTGTACATTCAATGCTTAACACAATACCCTAGGGGTAATATCGTGACAAAAATGTAATTGTGAGTTTGCCTACTAGGTAATCATGATACTCTAAGTAAACAAATGGCTTTTAGAAGCTTTATTGTCCTACAAATACGGGGGTCTTTTACCCCCCCCCCCCCTACATAATTTAACTATTAATGGCATACAGGTATCTCTGCAATGAATACGGCGTGATATAGTGATTATATGATTAAGTTATCATGTTTGTCGATAATTAAATGTGTCATGTATGCTATTAACATATATATTATACAATGTAAACAATGACAAATCAAAAAATACATGTTTTGGTCATGAAAGCAGACTTTAAATGTAACAATTTTGGGCAAAAAATGGCCAAAAAGTGAGAAAAATGGGGTATTTTGGGTATAGAGTAAAATCTATTTTGTGACATAATTCCAGTTAGGAGTAGAATTTGAATTTTTTGAGTGACACTTTTTCATAATGCTATATGATGATTCCAAAAATGCAAAAAAAATAATTAAGATTTTTGTTAAAGAGAGCACCACACCAAATCAATGCGCAATTCGTGTAATCCTATAATAGTTCCGGAAAAGCACGAAGACTAGGCTTGTAAATGTAAGGTTTTCGGGCAATTTGTTTCTCCGGGGATGGTATGTTTGTATTTAAATGAACGAGTGGGACCTATCCGTTGCACCTACAATGATAAAATACGATATTTTTAATTTATTGACCTAAATAGTGCCCAGGGCGTAAGCACCTGCCTAAATGGTGAACAGGCATGCCAGAAAACGTGAAAAAGTGAGGGCGCTGTGTGTAGGTCCGTAGCGGAAAATTTAGCTTAATAACCCCTCATGAAACAAGGCTTAAATTAAAGTTGAGATGTTACTGAAAATGGTCATAGGTGACAAGTATGCAATAAATGTAACCGGAGGGTAGAAAAGGTGTCTTGAAATATGGCACTTTTACACGTATTTCAATGAGAAAGATATTTGGTGTGGTGCGCCCACAATATCACTTCCAATTTTTCATCACAATCCAGTCTGTTTGCAAATTTTAACTGGAGATAAATCGATTTGAAAGGGGTAAGAAATTTATTAAGAATTACCATGGAACTCTTCATATTTTATCAGGCAATTTCTATGGTATATGAATATGATACATGGTGAAAGCTAGCTAGCTTAGGTGATTTTTTAGTGCAATATTAATTATTTATCTGGCATTGGCAATGTTTTATTTTTATCTGGCAATGACGTGGGGGGGGGGGGGGGGGGCGGGCTGTCAGGTATGATGTTGTAATCATCCGAGTGAACAAAAACCCTGAATATGGGAGCTTTTTTCAACCACCGTGCTAAGGGTATCAAAATCTCCAATTTCAGAAAATAAGGGTCTCTTTTTCAGCATGGATCCACGATACGGGTTGATTGAGGCGAGAGTCACACGTAGAACACGTCCTGCACAAGGGATAGAATCAGGCGCCTGACACTGTATTGTTCGAATCGCCGAAAGCATAGACGGTCATGAATATACAATGAATAATCATATCAATGAATATACGTCATTTGTGAAGTCGAAAATGAAAAGTACCAGACCATAGCGACACGAACGGCCGTAATCTTTGAATCTCCGTTGATTTCAATGTTATGTCGGAGTGTTTTACCTAATTTCATACTGACACGACCTGAGTGATAATCAAACGGTCCCCCAACGATGCCCTGGCGCTGTTGAAGTCAGAAATATCCTCGTTCCCTACAGTCCGAGCGTTCCCACATCGAATTTCACCTAGAATATTCGTCACACGAACCTATGTCCGCCATCGTCTGAATATCGAAAAGGCCCTCTGGAGAGTCAAGGGGACAACATTTTTTTCTATGCATGCGTCCGATTGCTTTGGATTTGTCCACTAAAATTGTGGACAAATGCCTAATGAGTATGTGCCGCATGGCAAGTGACACAACTTCTTGTAATGCGCTAATCAACCGTAGATCTAACCCCCGGGCTCCGGCCAGTTTGGGAGTGGAAAAGCCCAATCAGGAAAAGTTCACGGAAAAGATTCACCCTCTTCCCTGACATCAAGTCCCATCAAGATAGGCTTTACGGATCTCTAGATATCGCGTCACAACGCGTCTCAAAAGTTTTAAGCATATTTGACCCCGATGACCTTGTATGACCCCCGATGACCTTGAAAAATCAATCAGCAACAGAACGCACCACCCCCCTTCCCTCCACCAAGTCCCATCACGATAGGCCTTACGGATCTCCAGATATCGCGTCACAAAGGTATTTCTTAGCACACGGCATACGGCGGACGGTGGACGGCGGACGGCAGACGGTGGACGGCGGACGCCGGACAGAAATAGTGATAACATAGTCTCTTTCTGATTACATCAGGCGAGACAAAAAGGGTTTTATATCTGGCAATGATGGATGGAAAGAATTGACATGAACTCGACCATCCTGTGGATTGGCTTTGAAATCTGGTGCTTTTACTAAATTCCATCATGAAACATGATAGTAGATGACCCGATCACATTTTCGTAACACAGAATTATTTCAAACATACGGAGATTTTCATATCATATGAAAGCTCGTATTTTTCTCATCATCATACTGAAATTTGACGGCCTAAATCGGTATAATTACGGAGAAATCGATGAAAAAACGTTGAATTACCGCGAATGGTGGTAACCACCGATATAGTTTGTGTACTACTCAATGGGTACAGTTCACAGCATCTTGTGCATCTAAAATAAGAACCATTAGAGCTATGCAACTCAAACTTTGCAACACGACTTTTTTAAGGATGACCTTTCATGTAGAATAGAAAACTTCAAGTTGAAAATCGGAACATCTACCTTTAAATGCATGATCAATTTTTATAATACTTCTTTTTGAGTGAGGCACAACACCCTCTGACCTTATGGCAATTTCTTTCTGTAGACTGCCCTCGACAAGGTACTCTCAACTCAATTCTTGTCTTTTACTAAAATCAGAACCAATCCATAAATTGACGCACAACACCCTCTGACCTTATGGCAATTTCTTTCTGTAGACTGCCCTCGACAAGGTACTCTCAACTCAATTCTTGTCTTTTACTAAAATCAGAACCAATCCATAAATTGACGCACAACACTCTCTGACCTTATGGCAATTTCTTTCTGTAGACTGCCCTCGACAAGGTACTCTCAACTCAATTCTTGTCTTTTACTAAAATCATAACCAATCCATAAATTGACGCACAACACCCTCTGACCTTATGGCAATTTCTTTCTGTAGACTGCCCTCGACAAGGTACTCTCAACTCAATTCTTGTCTTTTACTAAAATCAGAACCAATCCATAAATTGACGCACAACACCCTCTGACCTTATGGCAATTTCTTTCTGTAGACTGCCCTCGACAAGGTACTCTCAACTCAATTCTTGTCTTTTACTGAAATCATAACCAATCCATAAATTGACGCACAACACCCTCTGACCTTATGGCAATTTCTTTCTGTAGACTGCCCTCGACAAGGTACTCTCAACTAAATTCTTGTCTTTTACTAAAATCAGAACCAATCCATAAATTGACGCACAACACCCTCTGACCTTATGGCAATTTCTTTCTGTAGACTGCCCTCGACAAGGTACTCTCAACTCAATTCTTGTCTTTTACTAAAATCATAACCAATCCATAAATTGGCGCACAACACCCTCTGACCTCATGGCAATTTCATTCTGTAGACTGCCCTCTACAGTTCACTGTAATTTTCCTGTCATACAGGCTCTCTCTTCCACAATATTCACTTCCATTTTTTCGTCACAATCCAGTCTGTTTGCAAATTCTAACTGGAGATAAATCGATTTGAATGGGTAAGAAGTTTATTAAGAATTACCATGGAACTCTGCATATTTTATCAGGCAATTTCTATGGTATATGATACATGGCAATATCCTCAAATAGGAATACACACGGAATAAAGAAGCTATCAGTTTTACAATGTAAAACAACTGCAAAACAATTGCTGCCTTGTGCTTTATACCGTGTGTAAGACCTATTTGAGGATATTGCCTGATACATAATGCGTCTGTCAGTTGCAACCCCGCCCCCCCCCCCCCCCCCCCCCTACCCGGGCATAGCGGGGACTTGACCGGGGACTTGACCCGGGATTGACAAAAATCATGTCCCCGCATACCCGGGGCGTACCCGGGGCCATTTTGACGCTAAAATGGGCCGGAAAACTACCCGGGGACTATGCGGGGGATACACAGGGTATACCCGAGGTGTACCCGGGAACATTTTGACGCTAAAATGGGCCGGGAAAACTACCCAGGGACTTTGCGAGGGAAACGCCGAGATGAAAGCTTAGGGAGTCCAGCGAAACGGCGATTTTTCATTTCGTATCTGCTAACATTTGAAATGTAGCTCAAAGTAAATAATTAATTCTCACCTTTCCCATCTCCAAATCCTCTTTTTAAAAAGTTGTGTAGAAGTTAAAAGAAAGATCTTTCTAGAAATATTAAATTAAGTCAATAAAAATAATGCTTTCTATGTTTAAAATCGGCTTGAATTCAGCGTACATATTTTAAAGGTACCTTTCTTGGTCTTGCTGGTAGCAAAAATTTGAGAATATAAGGTAAAAAAATCTGAAAGAATCATGTGTGAACATGGTCCTCGTGTCTATGTGCCCCGTTTTATAGCATGATTTGGTCATAGGGCCGGCGGAAATCACTTCGCGATGACATGAAAAGCTCGAATTCAAGTTTTACTCGGCGAACTAAAATTCTAGGTAACGTATGGATGAATTCCTGGCTCATAAAACATTTGGTTGAACAGTGTCATGGCTAAATTTTTCTTCTTAAAGTACAGCGTAGTCCTATCGCCAATCAGGGCCGGGCGTACCCGGGGACTCATGCATTGTGCCCGGGGTCAAGGGGCGGGGACTTGACTGGGGCCGTAACAAAACAATGTCCCCCGCCCTGCCGGGCGGTACCCGGGGCTGTACCCGGGCCGTTACAAATATCAATGTTACAGCCCCGGTCAAGTCCCCGCTATGCCTGGGTAGGGGGGGGGGGCGGGATTGCAACTGACAGACGCATAATGCCATGGTGAAATCTAGCGAGCTTAGGTTATTTTTTTGAGTGCATTAATTATTTATCTGGCAATGTTTTATGGCAATGACGCCCGGTGGGGGTGGGCATGCAGTTAGGTATGATGTTGTAATCATCTGTGTTAACAAAAAAGTGGAATATGGGTGCTTTTTTCAACCACCGTGCTAAGCTTGGTATCAAAATCTCCAATTTCAGAAAATAAGGGCGTCTTTTTCAGCATGAATCCGCGATAAGGGTTGATTGGGGCGGCCCAGGGGTAGAATTTTGGGGCGAATCCGTGAATCGATTCGCGCAAAATCACTACCGCGTGAATCCAGGTGGATTCGCGCCCGGAAAGAAAATCTTAGTCCAAAACAGGACCTTAGATTACTGGTATTTGACCCTTAGTCAACAAACATGCCGAATTTGGAAGTTGTGCAAGCTTATAAGTTATTGTAATGTAAATTATTTTTATTTTTATTTTTGTATCGCGCCTCGAGCACCATTTTTGGTGGATTAGTGCGCATTATAAATCCACATTATTATTATTATAGCCATATTCTTTATATTATTTTCATTAATTTCGCAATAATCCATGGATTCTCAAAATTGGCGAGAATCCATGGATTCTCGCAAAATCCCTCCGCGAGAATCCGGTTGGTTACAAAATTCTACCCCTGGCCGGGCCTGGGCGATTGTCATGTGTCATTAAGAAGATGACCCCCCAAAAATGGTTAAATTTACAAACAAAACTGTCGAATCATGCACTTTTCATAAGTTTACGGTAAATCTAAATTCTGTCTCGAGTGCCTATATCCTTTGTATTTATGATTCTTCGAGTTGTAATCCTTGTTGTAATGGGTAAAAAATGTAAAAAAAGGAAAAATGAAAGAAAAAACCCAGCACATCGCCTGATTTTGATTTTGAAGCCTTCGCAAGCTTTGAGACAAAACTTCTTCTTTTTTTTGCCTAAATGCATGATCAATTTTTATAATGCTTCTTTTGATGGCACTATCCTTCGTTGTGAAAATGCATGCTAACAATTTTCATGATGCCTTTGCGAATAAAGTGCCAATTCTTTCTGCCAAAAAGCCCAGGGTATAGGTATGTGCCGCGCTGAAGACCCCCTTTTTCACCCTCTGCTGCTAGTTCTTATGACCCCCCTTTTGAGCCTGCATCAGTTCTTAAGACCCCAATTTTATTGAAAATTCAAAAATCGCGAAATTTTGCGTTCCAAAGCCCCAATTTTGTGTTCCAAAGCCCCAATTCTTCGAAAATGTTGCGTTCTTAAACCAAAATAAATCGAAAATTGAACTAGGCCCCTATAGGCCAGTTCTCAAGACCTATTTTTTGGAAAAAAATCAGTTCCTAAGACCCTATTTTTCGTCTTAAAATCCACTCAGTTCAGTTCTGTAGCCCCCCTTTTTGAGACCCTGGGCGGCACACCCCTACCCAAAAAAAAGTTGATCATAAATATTTGTTTCCAAAAATACCAAACAAATTTGACCAACCAATGATCAAGGCATTTACACACAGTGTAAAATCTTGGCAATGATTAAGCACAATTATTCAAAGAGCATTCTTCCGCAGCTTTTAAAAGATTCAACATTGTGCCCCCATTTCAAAATATGTTCCACTTCGCCTGCTGGTGTAATCCATTCTTTCTGAAATAAGACACTTTACTCCTCACTTATACACCTATCAGTTGTAAGACGCACTAAACGACCCCCGGGAATGGTGCGTCAATTTACAGAGGTACGTCAACTTCTCATACTATGACGCACCCTGTGTCAAAAAAGTGACGGACCTTTGTCATACAATATACGCACCCTCAGTCAATTTTGTGATGCACCATTGGTTGATTCTGAAGGACCATATGACGCACCCTGTTTGGGATTTTTTGTTGTTGTACATGATCCTAGTGAACGGGCCTGTCCTCCTACCTCTGCTGTGGTTAGAATGTTCTGCACTTGTGTGGTATAGCCCAATGCTGATCCCCTATAATATATGTGACAGTACTCTCAAAAAAGGTTCTCGGTCTACTGTCGGTTCCTTGTTTTTTACATTTGCCAAACACTTGCACGGCGATTGAGTGACTTCAGGCATTTTAGAACATGCGGTATAACGGGAAAAGTGATGTTTGCCGTAAAGTAAAGCCTGGTTGGTGGTATAGTATGGCATATATTTAGATTATAAAGTTCGTATTTTGTTATTCGTAAAAATGATGTACACTAGCTGTGACACACCCATGTCAAGTGACAGACATTAAGGCACCCTTCGTTAATTTCGTGACGGACCAAAGGCTGCCACTTACGTACCCTCCGTCAAGAATGTGGTGGTGAACGACGCACCCATGACGCACCTCTCCCGGGGGTCGTATAGTGCATCTTACAATCGATAGTGCGTCTTACAATCTATAGGTGTATTAGACAGATCATTTCAAAGGAAGTAACATTCACAGGACAGGTTCCAAAATGAGTTCTTTAGCAACGAGCAATTCCGGTGATTCATTGTTTAAGATGAGAGGAAGAATATGCTCTTTGAATATGCTTCATTGTAGGTCTATCCTAGGTATAAATATATTTTGGATTATTATTAATCATTAGTGTTTGTCCTCCTCACTTAGATAAATCGTATATTCATACACTCTATGTAGTGTTGAACCAATCAGGAAGCAGGAATTACAAATACGCGGAGTGCATTGAAAGTGTCCACTGCACTCCGCGGTGCACCGTTCAAATCACGCAGTGCACGTTTTGTTTTGATTCGTTGTTCAAGATTCGCGGGTTCGCCGATTTTCACTGCGGGTGTTAGCAAACTTGTTATAGTGTTTTTAGTCGTTTTACATAGATCAAAATTATGCTTAAATTGTGAATTTTTATTTGTATAGTGTCGTGTATGAATTAGGTCAATGCATGCGTATGTTTTGTTTCTCGAAAAATTGGAAAAATCAATGCACTTGCGCAAATGTTGATATGCTCACTATAGCACTCCCCCTTCGGGGTCGTGCCATTATTCACACATCGACATCAGCGTGCGTGCATTGATTTGTCTAATTTCTCACAAAACAACACATACGCATTTATTGACCTATAATTAAAGAATTAAGCATTCCATAGCTGACCAAATGTGTTCTATTAAAACAGGCATTAGAATGTATGATACCAAGTGGAAATACCAATGATTCTTTTTTAAGATGAGTGGAAGTATATCCTCTTTGAATATTTTGTGCTTCATTAGTTTGTCAAATTTGCTTGGTTCATTTGGAAAAACTATATATTCGATAACTTCTTTTGACTCACTCTGAATAATTAAATGTTCAAATAATATCTACTGTTTATTTTCGCAGATATGGCATTAAGACAAATTCAACCCTTGTTCTGCAGATACTGTCAGCGATATTTTTGGGATGTACCAAGGTTTCTCTCCCATCTCCGTCACCATAAGAGGCATATCAAACCCTACTGGTACAAGATCCATAATGCACCAAAGCAAGCAATACGTGTGGGTTGGATACAAAAGAAAACAAGTAATAATAAGAGGAACTTAAATAAAGGTGAAAGCAAGACTCAACCATTAAAAGATAAACCACACAAATGTCAATATTGTGACAAGTGTTTCAGGTGGGCTAGCTACAAGAAAGTACATGAAATGATACACACAGGAGATAAACCACACAAATGTCAATATTGTAATAAGTGTTTCACAAGTCTTAGTGACAAGAAACGCCATGAAATAATACATACAGGAGATTATCCACACAAATGTCAATATTGTGACAAGTGTTTCAGGTGGGCTAGCTACAAGAAAGTACATGAAATGATACACACAGGAGATAAACCACACAAATGTCAATATTGTAACAAGTGTTTCACAAGTCTTTGGGACAAGAAACGCCATGAAATAATACACACAGGAGATTATCCACACAAATGTCAATATTGTCACAAGTGCTTCATCCAGGTTAGCTCCAAGAACCACCATGAAATGACACACACGGGAGATTATCCACACAAATGTCAATATTGTAACAAATGCTTCAACTGTGCTAGTAACAAGAAACAACATGAAATGATACACACAGAAGATAAACCTCACAAATGTCAATATTGTAACAAGAGTTTCGCAACTCTTCGTGGCAAGAAACGCCATGAAATAATACACACAAGAGATTATCCACACAAATGTCAATATTGTGACAAATGCTTCAACTGTGCTAGTAACAAGAAACAACATGAAATGATACACACAGGAGATAAACCACACAAATGTCAATATTGTAACAAGTGTTTCACAAGTGCTAGTAACAAGAAACGCCATGAAATATTACACACAGGAGATTATCCACACAAATGTCAATATTGTCACAAGTGCTTTATCCATGTTAGCTCTAAGAACCACCATGAAATGACACACACAGGAGATTATCTACACAAATGTCAATATTGTAACAAGAGTTTCACAAGGGCTTTTGACAAGAAACGCCATGAAATAATACACACAGGAGATTCCCCACACAAATGTCAATATTGTAACAAGTGCTTCCGCTGTGCTAGTAGCAAGAAACTACATGAAATGATACACACAAAAGATAAACCTCACAAATGTCAATATTGTGACAAGTGTTTCAGCCAGGCTGGTAACAAGAATCAACATGAAATGATACACACAAGAGATAAACCACACAAATGTCAATATTGTGACAAGTGTTTCAGGCGGGCTTCTGCCAAGAATATACATGAAATGAGACACACATCTGGTATTAAACCACAAATGTCAATATTGTGATAAATATTCTAGGCATATTGACCATAAAAAGCAATGGATATGATAAATGAATATAGAAACTAAACAAAAGTACATTTTGTGTTTCAGCAGAGGTAATGAAGAAATGACACACTCAGATAATGTAAACCACACTAACGTCAATTATGTCAGCAGGCGCGGATCCAGGAATCTTTTGTGGGGGGCAATATTTGAATATTTGGCTTAAGTGTGATGAAAGCGGCACCACGCTCCACAAAGCATGGACATGTAGAGTATGAGGGAGATGTGGCCCCCTCACAATTGGAAAAAAAATCCATTGTTGAACCTATTTGGTGTATATTTTGGTTTTTAACAATGCAAGAAAGAAGTTGAGCATATATTGATGTTATCTGATTTAAAGGAACCTGAAAAGATGTGTTGGGAAGCTGCGCCCTGAAATTCCTGAATTATGATAAAAACTGGGATTTGTTTATTTTTACAAATATATTACATTGTATGAACTAACCCCTATATAAGAATTAAGAAAAATCAGCTCTCTTTGTACAACAAAACGTCAATTCCAAAATGCCGGTTGAGCCGTAAGGGAGCGGGGATCACTGTTTACAGGGGCGGACTGGCCATTGTGGCGTTGTGGCGATCGCCACATGGGCCGCTTCGTTGTGGGCATCTCAGGGCCGGTTGGTTACTAACAAAGTTTTTCGAAAACTCCCCCTTTCATCGTGTAAAGCATTTTTTAGGGCCGTTTTGGATTACAATTTGTCCTACCACAAGACGTTCAAACCTGACTGTACGTCCCATTGATATTACAATAGATACAATAGCCACCAATCATCTTTTGTGCGACTTCTTTGAAATGCAATCTAATTCGCTGCTATATAGCTACTTGACACACGACATGGTGATTGCAACCTCTCAATAGCGATCATGTGATGGTTATGGTTTATCGATACAGTCAGTCTATACCTGGTCTCAGGTCTATACATAGTACTAGCGTGATCGATATTAGTCATCACCGTTAGATCTCAGGAGTGACAGGACCCATTTATTGTCAAAGCGTGCCGCACTCTATTCAAAATTGCTAATAACAACTTTATAATCTGGTTTTCAATGAGCAGAGTTGAGGCACTTATCTTTTATTATATTGATATCAATATCGAGTTAGGTTTAGACTTGAATAGGAATGAGAATTTGTATAAGACCATCAATTGTTTGCAGTTTATAACGGAAAATCATCATTTACAGAGAGAATTTTATCAGAAAAATCTAGCATAAGGCCAAGTCAAATTTAAAAAAAACATGATTCTCGTTTGGGTTTTTGAAAAAAATAGGAGGAGGGGCTTGTTATTTATTTATTTTTAATTTTATTTTTACACAGCGTTTTAGCTAATATTACAAAAATGAATTTCATAATAAGTCACTTAAAATAAATAAATGAAAATCAAATTAGCAAAAATCAAACAGATATGGATGACATTATAAAATCATAAACATCTTCGTATCAAAGGTGGTGGATAATATTAGGCCATGGTGCATGGTATTATTTATTATTAATTTGTACTAAAGCCACAAATGACTTCTATTTTATAACAATTATAGGAAAATCCTTACGATATTAAATAGTCCGACTTCTAGTCTGGTTAATAAATATTCGTGTATCGTATTAAATTATCTAATAACGAACTCAAATTGGTTATAAAACTAGTTCCTGATATTTGAAAAAAATCCCGTATATTTCATTAGACAATAAATATTCTAAGTGAAATAATGCAGTGGACAAACAACGGCGAGTCCAGCCCTCGCTGATATGAGTTGGAAATGACGTCATGCATTAACACCAACCGCGACACTCATCGATAGCTTTAATAATACTATGATTGATGCTAGGTTGAAGTGGAAGTTTAACGACAGCGGATTAGATTGCATTTCAAAGACGTTGCACAAAAGATGATTGGTGGCTATTGTATCTATTGTAATATCAATGGGACGTACAGTCAGGTTTGAACGTCTTGTGTCCTACCCCTCCAAGCTCGCTACGCTGACATGGTCAAAAAGGGCCGCTTTAATACTTTTGCCATGGCCGCTTTCAGGTCCCAGTCCGCCCCTGACTGTTTATGCCAGGGATGGGATGGAGGATTTTTTGTTGTGCCATTTTTGTATCACCCCCTTCTTGAACACAGAACAATTTCATGCCCCCCCCCCCATGAACATTATTATGAGAAGAACATCAACATGAATAAGCTTGTAGGATGCATTCACTTTTAAGGGAACTTCTTGTTCTCTTTCGTTGCTGCAAGCAGCTGTCCACTTCATGTAAAATGTATCGTCCAGCTTTCTTCAGTTTTCTATGTTAAATTATATATATCTGCCATGTAGTCAATGTCTTCTAATAAATGATTTGAACTATAATATTGGAGAGCTGTGTGTTCTTGTCTTCCGTTTCAAGTATTATTATTAATTTGCAAGTCTACCGGACGCCATGTTGTTTGTTGACAAACCAGTGCAGTTGACAGTAAAACAACACTCAAGTAGTTGTGTAATACACAACAAAGCTACCACGTTATAATGGTGGCAACCACGTTATAATGGTGGCAACCACGTTATAATGGTGGCAGCGGTGGGATTTCGAAATTCCACCCCTGCCACCATTATAACGTGGTAACGTGGTATTCAACAGCTTACTCGAAACTCTCATCAAGTTAATGGTATATTCCACGTAACTGTGGCTTCACATGTTAATTATGTAATAGGTCGGAGAAAAAAATCACACACGCCCAAAGAACAAATTCAGATTTTTTTTTTTGTCTTTTGCATGACCAATGATCTACTATCACCTGTCTTTAAATTATCTGGCTAGATGTCCTGTATCTTACACGCGCGCATGCTTATAAACAAATTAAAGTAAACTCTGCACAAAAAGAAACTAACCACTTTTTTCGAGACACCCTGTGTTTTATTTCTAGGAGCCTAAATAAATCCAAAATATGGGAAAAAAAGGAATTTTCTTTTGCACATTTTGAAACCTCATTTGTTACAATAGCACCAATATTGACGAAGCAGTCTTCATTTGAATACAAAATGATGCAGTTTCCATTGTTGCACTTAACCCTATAATACCCATTGAATAAAGAATGAGTTACACAAATGATATGGATGGAAACTGCATCATTTTGTATTCAAATGGAGACTGCTTCATCCATAATTGTGCTATTGTGACAACTGAGGTGTCAAAATGTGCGGGAGAATATTCCGGTTCTTTTGATTAAATAAAGTCTACGAGTAAAACAAACCTTGCTTATCATCCTTATGCGTTTGTGAACTTATTCTTTATTTCATGGGTATAGGGTTAAGTGCAACAATGGAAACTGCATCATTTTGTATTCAAATGGCGACTGCTTCATCAATGTTGGTGCTATTGTAAAAAATGAGATTTCAAAATGTGCGGAAGAAAATTTCGGTTCTTTTCCATATTTTGGATTTATTTAGTTTCCTAGAAATAAAACACGGTGTCTTGAAAAAAGTGGTTAGTTTCTTTTTGTGATGTGTTTATGTTGCAGCTAATACGGTTTATGCCATGCGGGACGTGAGGTAAGATAAAGCTGTATTATCTAGAATAATCAATAATTTTTCATCGGATTGATCTAATATTTTTAGGATATGGTCCAATGATTATAACACAAGTACTACATGTACACCGTCATGAAAAAGTGTCCTATTTTTATATACACCCTGTATAGGTCAATTAATTGTGCCTATCCAGGCAGTGGCGTGCGCAAAGGGGGGGGGGGGGGCCCCGAGTCAGTCGGGGGAAACTTAGGCCAGTCGGGGGAATTGAGAAGGAGGCTATATAGGTCAGTGGCATCATGGAATTATGATAGTCAAAAACACAGATGAAAATTTGCATATGTCTTCCCAAAATGCAATATTCTTTGCTACAAGCTTGTTTAAAACTAAAATGTAGCTCAATCGTGCAAAAAAAAGGGGTAAATTCAAAAATAATTCTTTACTAAAAAAAGAAAATTTTGGTTCAATTTCATTTCTAGTCCACAATATGAATAACATAGCTACGTCACTGGGCTAGATCGAGTAATCGAAGAGTGAGATTGGATGACTAGACCCATTAGAGCTTCGCGGCGAGCTACGCCCGCACTTCACGGTATCTCTATTTTTATATAGTCTGGGGAATTTCATTTATGGCCAGGTGGCCCCCCCCCCCCCCCCACTCACAATATCCTGCGCACGCCACTGTATCCAGGATTATCCTAGTCACATCTGTTAGTTTTTAATTAATTAAAGTGTTTAGATCATTGAAAATATCATTTAAAACTTAAAACAGACATCATTTGAATATCATTTGCAACCTCATCATCCCCACCTCCACCATGTCGACTTATTAATTATGTTTAAGCTTCCTAGAGCATTAAATTCTCTGTAAAATAAGGCCTACAAAAGGTTTGTTTGCCCAAACACGACATACCCATAATATCTCAAATCCCCATGCCTTTTTATATTAGTCGAGAAACGACTGTATTCTAACTGTTTCTTTCTTTATATTAGTCGAGTAACAACTAATATACTGTACTAGCGGGTACCGGGTACCCTCGCTACGCTCTGGTCCTCGCTAGCTGAGTATTATCTAAATTGGATACCTCCATGATTTGTAGCAAAATAGTAGATAATGAGTTCAAAATCATAGATCCCTGAATTATTTATTTTTTCGATTGATTTTTTTTTTTGGTTCACAGAAATCTTAGTTTTGTGATATCAATACCCCATTTAGGACCCATACACCCCAAATGTTGTACCTACCCCATACCCCATATAGTGTATACATGGTATAGAAGATAGTGTGCGGTTAGTCATCAAAAGTATTTCAGGTGGCCTTCTCGCAAGAAAACACATGAAATGACACACACACCAGGTATTAAACCACAAATGTCCATATTGTGATAAATATTCTAGGCATATTGTCCATAGCTGTCAGGACAAACTGCCAACAACAACAGCAACATGTAAAATGTTTCCAAATCATGCAAAATTGGCGGTTTTTTACCATTGGTTATTTTTGTGAATTGAAAACTACTTTTGCATGTTCAATAAGATGGTACTCAATTTAATAGTCAAAATCATAACCACTTATCATAAAACATTAATTCCAAAATTGGTGGTATTTATTTTTGTGACTTTGAGCCTGCAATATATTCGTGAAATTAAATAGATCGCAAAATTAAGCATTTTTGCCTCTGGCCTCTTTATTTTAAGATAGATAATCACTTTTTTTAGTGGGTGGATCGCGGAGCAAGCCGACTGCCAAAATGATGAATTTACAGTATGTATACATTATAGGTTGTTCAGTGATTAAACGTGACATGTCATATGGGGTCACTAGGGGTAATTGACCTAAACAAGACATACTCCGATTTTGACCTGATTTGTTTTATCTTGTGCGCATTGATAAGCCAAGAAAAAAGGGAATCATGACCTTGGGGTTAAAAGTCAAGAAAAGATCATTAAGGATCAAAACGTTAACATGATCTATGATCACAATTTATATCTAGTTAATCTTGTTTGACTAAGGAGAAACCCATGCAAATAGTGATCAGCACAGCAAGTGATCTGATAAGGAAGATAATGGCATTTGCCTGAATATGTATGTAACTGTGCATAAAATAACTCATGTTTTGTTAAATTGATTGATTTAAGGGGAGGTCATGTAGAAAACTGCTAAGTCTCTGCTTTAAAATGCTTTTTGTTTGAGGTAAATTGGATTTTCGGTTCTGACGTATTGGTCAATTGAGTTTCGGGTGTCTCAAAATATCGGTGGTGTTTTGTATACATTTGTATGTAGAAAACGCTCACCCTGCGATTGTAAGCATTTTCAGTTTTAATTATTTTTTGATCAATTAATAATTGTAACATTTAATCAAATTTATTTATTAAAATATTAAAATAATTAATTGCACATCATAAATCATCAAAATTTCAAAGTCAACGTAATTTCTTATGTATTTCTTTTATTTTTCTCACCCGGCTATTTTTAAGCCATTTATCTTTAAAAATCAATAAAAATGCTAATATAATTGCTATTTTCACCCAAAATGGCTCAAATTGTGTCAAAATTCATGCTCTTCCATATTAATTGAACAACTATTTTCATCCAAAATATCAACTTTTTTTTCTTCTTCTCGCCAATTTTAATATTATTTTTTCATACGTTTTGCACGATATCTCAAAACTATAAAACACGCAAACTTGCAATATGGGAACAAACGTAACTCAAAAACAAAAGCTCGTATCAGGGTGATATTTGGAATGGATAATAAGCTTGAATAGAGAATGAAGAACAAATTTTCAATTTATCTTTCCAAATGTGAATTATAACATAAAATTACCTGATGGGTCGGTTCCTGGTTACCATGGCAACCGTATAAAAAAACCGGCTTCATTGGTCCGTGCACATTGTTCCCATAAATCATCTACCAAAGTATGGTGAACATGCAACATTTGGTTTTCTAGTTACGTTTGTTCCCGTGTTTAGCCAGAGGCTAATTAAATCTTCTGTCTCCTGGTATTTTCATTTTTAGAATATGAGTAACAATTTTAAAATTATGTGCTTTTACAACAGCCGAGCTACTTTTTTTGATGTCTTTACCCCCCCCCCCCCCCCCCACCCCCCCCCCCCCCCCCTTTTAAGTGCCTAAAATGGAGAGAACATGCCAATGTTGGTATACGGTTGTCATTTGAATGGGAAATCGGTCCAGTTAACAAAGTTTTGTATTTTACCGATAAAATACTATATCATCACTTCTAATAAAAAGATAGTATAACACACAGCCAAATATTCATCGGCTATCACTATCAGCATAAGTGCAGGTAATGTAGGGGCCAAAATGCACAAAAAGCGTGTTTGTTGGAAGGTAGAAAAAGATTCTCTGCAGTCATACCCCACCAACAACAAACATGTGACTTGTGTAAATACAGCGTGCATAGACTTGACCAAGCTCACGCCCGAGGGCTCACCCGGCCTCTCTATGTCTATTTCTGTCTACATATTGCTTATTGCTTGTTAACTCCCTATAGCAGCCTATCCGACTAAACTGGAAGCCCTCTGAAACCTAGAGGTTGTGAATTTTGTACAGGTAACAGACCCGGACACTTAACGATAAGGTCTGCAACTTTTAACGTGTTCAGGGTGAAGTGTCTGAATACACAGACCAACGGCTAAACGTGACTCTCCGAATCATGGCGAACTGACACTCACTGTATAGACCTGCACGTCGTACACCGTGAATTGGGTAGAGGAGAAATTCTAAAATTAAATCTGACTATCAGCTTAAACCACGGAAAGAGACTCCGATAACTAAACCCTCAGTGAATTAAGATTTGATTGTAGAATATCCGACCTATATAGATAGGAACTTCTTGGGGTGAACAAAGAATCCTGGTTTCAAGGCGACTTGAACCCACGATTGATAGAAAACTCCCGACCGACAAATCAGCGCGCTAGACCGCTCGGCCAACCTCTACCTCTATTATTACCTCTACCTCTACCTCTATTATTATTATTTTCATGATGAATCTATATATCGAGTGCAAAGGGCTATCCAAAATGAGATTTTGGTATCAAAATGATCCGCAAAAGATCAGGAACCTAATTATAAGAAAATGGTAAATTCACCTAATCAAAAAGGTTTGAATAGCATTTCTTTAATTTTCACTTGTCAAAACCAATTGGTAAAAATCTTTCCCTTTTTCTCAAAATGACTGAAATGCAGATAGCCCTTAGATATGTATACAGAATCTATAGTGCGTGATCTCATTGGACAAAATTTATACCTAATAAATAATGTAAACAATGATGTGCAAAGATGCATATACCACATAACATCGTCACATTCACTACCAAATCAAAACACCCTCTGAGCTTAGTGCAATTTTCTCTGTAGACTGCCCTCTACAGTCCTTTGTAATTTTCCTGTCATACAGGCTCTATCTACCAGTTTGGCAACAGCTGTATGAATCCCAGCTGTAATTTGGCCTTTTTGTAGCTTTTTCATCCTGATATTCAAGATCAAGGTTATTTGCGAGTCGTATTGGACATAAATCGTCTGAATAGGTATGAAGTTTATCAAGATATGCCATGAAACTTAAAGGTAGATGACCCGATCATATTCCGATTTTCAACTTGAAGTTTTCTATTCTACATGAAAGGTCATCCTTAAAAAAGTCGTGTTCCAAAGTTTGAGTTGCATAGCTCTAATGGTTCTTATTTTAGACGCACAAGATGCCGTGAACTGTACCCATTGAGTTGTACACAAACTATATCGGTGGTATACCACCATTCGCGGTAATTCGACGTTATTTCATCGATATCTCCGTAATTATACCGATCTAGGCCGTCAAATTTCAGTATGATGATGAGAAAAATACGAGCTTTCATATGATATGAAAATCTCCGTATGTTTGAAATAATTCTGTGTTACGAAAATGTGATCGGGTCATCTACCTTTAATAGTTATGGGTAAGGGTATCTCATCTTGTAGGAAATGTGAATAAACCGCGATGAAACAAAAACAACAAAAACAGCGAATATCATTCAACTTGTCTCTTTTTTGGATTGCTATAAAAAGGCAAATCTAGAAATGATTATTTTTTACTAAAATAAACAGATAATGTTAGAGCATAACATTTTAGAGCTGCATTAAAGAAGGAAAGCAAGCGAAAAAGTGAATGTTGCACTTGCTTAATAAAGACTTTCCTATCTATCAAATTTAATAGAATTAGAATCCATTAATGACTTGATTCCTGATGCCTGATTTCTTTTGGCAACCCTGTTCGATATGCGATCGAACATGGCGAGTGCCATTATTCCACTAGTTGTTGCTTTCTTAATCAGAATAAGAAAGCCTTGTGACTTGCATTCATGTTAGTAGAAAAAAAATTGGAGGCAGGGTTTAGGACTTTCCTATCTCAAATTTAAAAGAATCCATGAATGACTTGGCCTGATTTCTTTTGGCAACCCTGTTCGATATTCGATCGAAATCCAACATGGCGAGTGCCATTATTCCTTTGTTGCTTTCTTATTCAGAATAAGAAAGCCTTGTGACATGACAAAAGTGTCAAGCACTAATTTGCTGAAAACAGGTTGTAGCGACTATGTCCACTGTTGCTAGGACCATATACTAGGGTCAATAACTCAGTATTGTGCTGGTGCAGAAAAGCGTTTAATGTGCATACATCGGTGTGCACTCAAGCTGATCTCGTAACAACCAGTGTGATGGCCATAGCTCAGCGCCCCATATTCTGGTCCGGTAAAGCGAGCAAAACAGTGCACGCTGTGTACGTAATGACTTGCATTCATGTTAGTAGGGGAAAAATTGGATGCAGGGTTTATGTTAAACAAATAATTAAAATAAACAGATAATGTTAGAGCATAAATAGAGCTGCATTAAAGAAGGAAAGCTAGCGAAAAAGTGAATGTTGCACTTGCTTATAAGACTTGATCCTATCCCAAATTTAATAGAATCCATTAATGACTTGGCCTGATTTCTTTTGGCAACCCTGTTCGATATTCGAATTATTCCATGAGTTGTTGCTTTCTCATTCAGAATAAGAAAGCCTTGTGACTTGCATTCATGTAAGTAGAAAATATTTGGAGGCAGGGTTTATGTCCCGGGGTGCTCAGTGGTTATTACAAGGGGGTATCATGCGCGTCCAAGGACTTTCAAAAAGTACCCTAAATAAGTAATTGCATAAATGTGAAAAAGTACCCCCTAAACAAGTAAGGACAGTGTTTTACATACCCTAAGCAAGTAATTTCAGTATTTTCATATACCCTAAACAAGTAATCCAAATACTTTTATACCCTAACGTACCCTAAGCACGAAATTTGTATATTTTGAATCCAAATAAGAAACAATGCACGCTCTCTAAACCGGGCTCTAGGCACTGATTTTCCTTCCCTATTTTAGTAGTATGAAACAAATGGTGTTTAAGATCAGATCCCTTGAACCCGCTCTTGAACTAGGCCTAACCCGAAAGAATATAATCACAGACGAATGAAACAAAATAATGAATATATCGCGGCTATTTTTAAAGATTCTCATAGATACAAGAAAATAAGGACCCTAAATACGTAAGACCATTGTATGAAAAGTATACCCTATTTCCTGATTTTCCTTGTTTTGATACCCTAAACACGTTACGTACGTATCGTGCCCCGGCTTCAAAAACCACCCTAATTACGTGATTTCTTGGACGCGCATGATACCCCACTTTCAATAACCACTGAGCACCCAGGGGTTTATGTTAAACAAATAATTAAAATAAACAGATAATGCACATTAGTGCCGAATGACTTGTGACTTGACTTGACTTACTATGGATTGCGACTTGACTTGACATGACTTGGGATACTAGACCAGGTGACTTGTGACTTGACCTGGACTTGCAATAAATGATAAATGACTTGTGCCCATCTTTGATTCCATGAAACATGATAATGCAAGATCATTTTTTAAATTCTTCTTTTGATTAGCACTATCCTTGGTTTTGAAAAAAATGCATGCCAACAATGTTCTTGAAAGAGTCCAACGAAGAGCATTCATACACTCTATGTAGTGTTGAACCAATCAGGAAGCAGGAATTACAAATACGCGGAGTGCATTGAAAGTGTCCACTGCCCTCCGCGTGTGCGCCGTTCAAATCACGCAGTGCTCGTTTTGTTTTGATTCGTTGTTCAAGATTCGCGGTTTCGCCGATTTTCACTGCGGGTGTTAGCAATCTTGTTAAAGTGTTTTTAGTCGTTTTACATAGATCAAAATTATGCTTAAATTGTGAATTTTTATTTGTATAGTGTCGTGTATGAATTAGGTCAATGCATGCGTATGTTTTGTTTCTCGAAAAATTAGAAAAATTAATGCACTTGCGCAAATGTTGATATGCTCACAATAGCACTCCCCCTTCGGGGTCGTGCCATTATTCACACATCAACATCAACGCGCGTGCATTAATTTCTCCCGAAACAACACATACACATTTATTGACCTATAAGTACGCTTCCGTACAGGAGACTACAAAAGAGAAAGCAGTGTCTCACAGATGCTTCTAGAGCTTAAATGGGAACCTTTAGAACCCAGAAGAGAGAAAAACAGATTAGCTATGTTCAAAATTCAAAATGACTTGGTGGGAAGAATACAGAAGGACCAGTATACCAAAATATCATCTACGGCAGGCAGTAGAAGAAATCACACTAAACACTTAGAGATCCCCTTTGCTGGTAAAGATGTCTACAAAAATTCTTTCTTCCCAAGGACTAGTAGAGCATGGAATGAACTCAACAACAAGCTGTTTCATTGACATTATTAGGCTTCAAAAGACAGCTCAGTAAAACACACTAGCATGCACAACGACCCAAACAAAGTTAGCGACATGCGATGAATTTCGCCCTGCTGACTACAAATTCAGAAGGTTCAGAAGATGCCTTTGCGAATTATAAGTGCCCATTCTTTCTGACTCATGTTGTTAAAATATAAAAAGATAACGAATTACATGTAGGACTGTCAAAAAGCAGTTGATCTTATTCATGAACAAATGTTTGTTTACAAAAATACCGAACAAATTTGACAAACCAATGAAGTACATATATTATTCAAAGAGCATATTCTTCTGAGCATATGAAAAAAGAATCACTGAAATTCATCTTTGCTATCAAGATTTATGCCTGTTTTAAAACTACTTCTTTTTGCAGCTGTCCACGAAATTATCCATCTAAAGTGAAGAGCAAAGAGTACAAGGAGTAAATTATATTCAAATGAAATTTAAAGGCGGAATTTTCAAACTCACTAGAATGGTATTCACAAAATCAGTCATATTAAGCTAAAATGTGAGAATATAAACACTTAAATATTTGCTTTTTGTCATAAATTGTGGTTCGTAGTATGGACCATGTAAATTCCTGGTATAAACTCATTTTTTTCTGAAATAAGACACTTTACTTCTCACTTAGACAGATCATTTCAAAGGATATAGCATTCGTAGGACAGTTTCCAAAATAAGTTCTTTACCAATGGGCAATTCCGGTGATTCATCTTTAAAGATGACTGGAAGATGCTCTTTATATATGCTTCATTGTAGGTCTATCCTAGGTATAAATATATTTTGGATTTTTATTAATCATTATTGTTTGTCCTCCTCACTTACACGAATCGTATTAAAGAATTAAGCATTCCATAGCTGACCAAATGTGTTCTATTAAAACAGGCATTGGAATGTATGATACCAAGTGGAAATACCAATGATTCTTTTTTAACATGAGTGGAAGTATATGTAAGCCCTGGAGCCTCCCGCGATCGCGGTTTTCTCGCCGTGATTCTCGGGTTTTACCATTTGCCTCGGTTTTCTAAAAGTATGCCGAGATTTCGCGGAATTGTTGGTTTTTTTCCTCAACAAAACAAGATTTCGAATTTCTAAACAAAAAAACGATCTTAATTAGTTCAAGAAAATCTTGAAATGTCATGTTAAATTTCGATCTATCGTACCAATCATACCAATGCAAACTTGGTTGGGAAAATCCCCCCGGAAAATCCCTTTTCCCGTATGTTATTTTCCCCCATGTTACGCCGCGCCGTAAAATTGGTATCATCAATTTGAGATCGCACGTGTTCTGACATAATGCATAATGATTAATGATGCCGCCTAGGTTGCTGGAAACGGGTTTCATAAAGAATTGACTTAAAGAATTGACTAAGACTCTGCCGCCCTCTACATTTTGCTATCAATGTAACGTACTGGAAGCGACTGGAGGTAGCACGTCACTAAATAGTTCCGGAGAAAAACCCGGGATACCTTTCACAACTGTATATGTATAAATGCGCATGTTTCTTTGAACCATATCTCGGCTAATAGTCCGAGTTGAGACTTGAAAATGGCACCAAATTAAAGCTGGGAATTTTGTCTGTTACCAGATGTGGATAAAATATGATGTCAACTTGTGTGGAATAAAAGCCGAACAGGGTACTACATGACCGTCACAGTGGCCAGATCATGTTTTCATACACGCGATTGAAGCATTTTAACCAGTCGAGGGCGGTATTTGTTATTTGAACCAGCATAATTGTCTGATTTTCAGCCTATTAAAAGAATACATGAATACCTAAAAATAAATGAAATTACAGAAAATTTGACCGCGTAGTTTTACATTACATTGCACGCATTTATGCTATAAAATGAACAGAAAACCGCCCTAAAACACTGTTCACTGGAGTCGCTCGTTCCTGTAGTCATCGCCTGTACAATCATTTGCAAATTAATTTTCATAAAATCTTGTGTAAATATTATACACAAAGACGCCGTCCTCTTTAATTTGATACCATTTAAAGGCCGTAATTCGAAAGATTACCAGAGATATAGTAGGGGCAAAATGTATATCGTATCATAGTAAAAGTTGGGAACGGGTTTCCCGGGCGAGGTGAAGAGTATTTAGTGTTGTGCTACCTTAGAACATAAATAGATTTTTTTATTTGCAAACCTTGTTTTGTTATTTTTGAATAATCATACGGCACACATAATATTAAACCTATTTTGAAGGTTTCAAGGATATTGGTCAAAGACTTTTCGATTTATACCAATTTCATGAAAGAGTAGAAAACTTAAAAATGAGTCCAAAAGTTCACAATTCAGCCGTATATATCTGTAGGCCTATAGTGCGTTAATGCCCAAACAATGCTAACTTTGGTCACTCTCATTCCTTACTTTAATTCAAACAACATGTGTTATCGTTTCTATAACATGCCCTGAAATCCATCCCTGCTCAATTTAACCCCGTTGATGTGTCCCCCCCCCCCCCCCCCCCCCCCCCCCACCCCCACCACCACCACCACACACACACACCGTGACTCCTTTCCCCGGCCTCCCCTCCCAGTTCGTTCTGAGAAACCCTTGCCCCGACGCACGTCCCACCCTTTTACCCCCGTTCTCCCGGTCCTCAGCATCATCCTAGTCCAAAGCCAAAGTTATTTTTAGTCCTAACCATAACTCTAACCTAACCCTACCCTAACTCTAACCCTAGTCCTAAGCTTAACCCTGAGCTTTTCGTTCAAACCACGGTGTATAGCCTTTTCCAATCATATCTTAGGCATGGATGCCGTTGCTAGGTGTACTATCTTCTGAAGATAGCAAATGTTAGATGCGATCTACAGAAGATAGTAACCCGTTAATTGTTATCTTCAGAAGATAGCAACTTGTAAATGCTATTTTGAGAAGATAGCAGTCCGTATGCCAACTTCAGCGAAAGCATCATGTTCAGAAGTCAGCATGCGTCGTTTCTATGTGTGTAATACAGCGTACTCTGAAAAGCGCCAACGGACGCGTTATAAGTCGCGTATTTGATGCGTTACGTCTCCAGCTGCTATCTACTGAAGATAGCATACCTAAACATCCTTCAATTTTGAGCTGAAATGTACAGGATATCTTGATGTATAAGACGACGCATTATAAAATGAAGATAAGAAAGTAAAATGCTTGATTCAACAGGAAGAGTTGTCATTGTTAAACCATGTTCCTCTTACGCCTATAGATATTTGTACCACGGAAATTCAAGTTTTTGGGCTCGTTGGGAGTATGTTGGGGTTTACGGGTTTTCTATTCAAATCGACATAACTCAAAAACTATTTGACCAATATCAATGAGACTTTGAATGTAAGTTTGAAACTAAATTTGCTTTAGGATATTTGAAAATAATGAACCAAAATAAGAATTTAAAAACCAAAGTTCATGTTTCTAAGGTAGCACGTCACTAAATAGTTCCGGAGAAAAACCCGGGATACCTTTCACAACTGTATATGTATAAATGAGCATGTTTCTTTGAACCATATCTCGGCTAATAGTCCGAGTTGAGACTTGAAAATGGCACCAAATTAAAGTTGGGAATTTTGTCTGTTACCAGATGTGGATAAAATATGATGTCAACTTGTGTGGAATAAAAGCCGAACATGGTACTACATGACCGTCACAGTGGCCAGATCATGTTTTCATACACGCGATTGAAGCATTTTAACCAGTCGAGGGCGGTATTATTTATTTGAACCAACATAATTGTCTGATTTTCAGCCTATTAACCCTAACCCCGGTTTAGGATTTTTGACCGGGATCACAATTTTCGAGGAAAAAACACCAACTAAATCTCCGGGAACCTGCCGGGATTCGATCCGGGGACCCTCCGTTCTCGAGCCCCACCTTCCTAACACTAAGCCACGGCCCTCAGCTACACATTCGTGCAGTATACTGCACTCATTATATAGGCTCGGTTGACTACGTCATCGAAAACCGACGGCGCATGCGTTTGGAGAGGGACTTTGGATTAGCATTTTTTAGCACTCAGGGGGGTTAGGGTTAATAGAACACGAAAAAAAACCTTCTTTTTTTTACCATAACCCTAACCCCGGTTTAGGATTTTTGACCGGGATCACAATTTTCGAGGAAAAAACACCAACTAAATCTCCGGGAACCTGCCGGGATTCGATCCGGGGACCCTCCGTTCTCGAGCCCCACCTTCCTAACACTAATCCACGGCCCTCAGCTACACATTCGTGCAGTATACTGCACTCATTATATAGGCTCGGTTGACTACGTCATCGAAAACCGACGGCGCATGCGTTTGGAGAGGGACTTTGGATTAGCATTTTTTAGCACTCAGGGGGGTTAGGGTTAAAAGAATACATGAATACCTAAAAATAAATGAAATTACAGAAAATTTGACCGCGTAGTTTTACATTACATTGCACGCATTTATGCTATAAAATGAACAGAAAACCGCCCTAAAACACTGTTCACTGGAGTCGCTCGTTCCTGTAGTCATCGCCTGTACAATCATTTGCAAATTAATTTTCATAAAATCTTGTGTAAATATTATACACAAATACGCCGTCCTCTTTAATTTGATACCATTTAAAGGCCGTAATTCGAAAGATTACCAGAGATATAGTAGGGCAAAATGTATATCGTATCATAGTAAAAGTTGGGAACGGGTTTCCTGAGCTTGGTGAAGAGTATTTAGTGGTGTGCTACCTGGAAGCCACTGGGGGATGTACTCAAGATGGCGGCGCATGTTCAAAACAAATATTTCTTCCGTATAAAAAATGTCAAAACGGAGGACATTAATTGGAATATTAGGCAAATTATGAAACCCCTCCGCCAGGGATAAATTTGGAAATCAATATATTTTCTCGCAGAGAAGAAAAATGGACTATAAAGTAAGCTTATTTACTTTTTAAAGAGGTGATATTTGGGGGTGATTTTTTGGTCACATTTTTGGTCGCGGTTTCCCGCATTTGGTTTATTTTCGCGGCATTTCTCGGTTTTGGTTGCAAATCCTGTGAATCACAGTTTTAGTAAATTCGCCTCTCGGTTTGTGCCTAAAAAAATCGCGGGATCCTCCGGGGCCATGAATATGTGCTTCATTAGTTTGTCAAATTTGCTT
Organism: Ophiura sarsii; assembly: GCA_035610835.1. Lineage (NCBI taxonomy): Eukaryota > Metazoa > Echinodermata > Ophiuroidea > Amphilepidida > Ophiuridae > Ophiura > Ophiura sarsii. The sequence goes on from CM069453.1 coordinate 39,500,956, forward strand.
GGTTCATTTGGAAAAACGATATGTATTCGATCAACTTCTTTTGACTCACTCTGAATAATTAATTGTTCAAATGATATCAAACTTTTCTGTATATTTTTGCAGATATGGCAATCAGACAAATTCAACCCTTGGTCTGCAGATACTGTCAGAGATATTTTTGGGATGTGCCTCAATTCCTCTCCCATCTCCGTCACCATAAGATGCATATCAAATCCTGCTGGTATAAGCACCATGGTGCACCAAATCAGTCAACATGTGTTGGGTGGACACAAAAGGAAATAAGAAATAACAGAAATTTAAATACAGGTGAAAGCAAGACTCAACTATCAAATAAAACACACAAATGTCAATATTGTGACATGTGCTTCAGATGGGCTAGTAAAAAGAAACAACATGAAATGGTACACACTGGAGATAAACCACACAAATGTCAATATTGTAACAAGTGCTTCAGCCGTGCAGGTCGCAAGAAACAACATGAGATGATACACACAGGAGATGGACCACACAAATGTCAATATTGTAACAAGTGCTTCAACCATGCTTGTAACAAGAAACAACATGAAATGGTACACACTGGAGATAAACCACACAAATGTCAATATTGTAACAAGTGCTTCAGCCGTGCAGGTAACAAGAAACAACATGAAAGGAAACACACAGGAGATTATCCACACAAATGTCAATATTGTGACAAGTGCTTCAGCCGTGTGGGTATCAAGAAACAACATGAAATTATACACACAGGAGATGGACCACACAAATGTCAATATTGTAACAAGTGCTTCATCCAGGCTAGCATCAAGAAACAACATGAAATAATACACACAGGACATAAACCTCACAAATGTCAATATTGTAACAAGTGCTTCAGCCTGGCTAGTAACAAGAAACAACATGAACGGACACACACAGGAGGGGATAAACCACACAAGTGTCAATATTGTAACAAGTGCTTTCGCCTTGCTTCTGAAAAGAATATACATGAAATGACACACAGAGGAGTTAAACCTCACAAATGTCAATATTGTGACAAGTGCTTCAGCCGTGTGGGTAACAAGAAACAACATGAAATGATACACACAGGAGATGGACCCCACAAATGTCAATATTGTGACAAGTATTTCAGGTGGCCTTATCGCAAGAAAAGACATGAAATGACTCACACACCAGGTATTTAAACCACAAATGTCAATATTGTGATAAATATTCTAGGCATATTGTCCATAGCAGTCAGGGCAAACTGCCAACACGGGGAAGGGATTGGGAATCTTTTTGCTACACCCTCATTTAACAGTTTTGTATTATCTACAAGTAACTCACACTCAACAACTTATTTACTAAATTAAGTATCGATTCTGAGGCCCTACGCACTCGCTTGAACATGCATTTCCTTTGTATACAGTAGGAAAGCGATACTACTCAACACGCGAAAGTCAACTACTGTGTGCGACTGTATAGGCCGCGCACAAACAGTATGTCACGCTAACGAGTCTAAATAACTTCGCCTTATATTTTCATAAATTTCTATCATAATAATTTGTTATATTTCTTATATTAACCAAAAGAAACTGAAAGAAAAAGACATTTAATGATTGAAACACAAATCGGGCTGTTAGTGATTTGAGATTGAATTTGATCTTTAACATACAAAGTCTATGCAACTCTATAGAATTTGAAGGGCTAAATTGTGAAATCATAAAGTTCTCTGTCAGAGAGACATGAAATGTCTATCAAATTACACTATTTTCCCCATGTTTGCCCCATCCAGTGTTACTATTTCACACGTTTGTCCACGAGATGCCCAAAACATGCATAAGATCGCAAAATGTGTCTAACCGTTCAAATTTGGAAACTTGAGTAGATTCATAATGTAATTGGAATTGAATGTATCCTTTCTTGTTTATATGTGATGTGTTCAACATAATCAATTTACCTCACCCATGCTATGAATTGCTTATAAATGTTCTAAATTTTGATGAAAAACTGAAGTAACCTTTCCAATTTTTTTTTTTTGGCGCGATATTCAAATATGAAAATGCAACATGTGCAATTTCAATTGAAAATCACTGTGTGAACAAACACGTAAACTGGAGTGTGCGGCAAAGAGGGTCACCATAGACAAGCGGAAAATCCGATTGACTCCATTTTTTTCACACAAAGTTAGGAACAAATACGTCACTCTTGCCACGTTTTAATAAAAAGTTTCAAAATTCGACATGGTTACGAAAACAAAATGGATTGTTTCCACTATTGCAGTTTTTTTTGCTCACTCTGTATATGCTGAACAATTGATTAAAATGACCCACTCAGATGTTGTTAATATGTGAGTATGCGAGGGCTTAGTGCCACAAGGTCCTATCTCAAATAGCTGCCAGCTGATTTCATATAAATACAAAAAACCTGACCCTTTTTACCCATTTTAAAACCAAGTTATTTATAGACTTTGTCTTTCTGATTATTATGCAATCGGCTGATATTATCCCTTTTTTCATTGGAAAAAATGCAACGTTACCGTCCTAATAATTAACGTAGCAAATTGAAGAAAATTTGATTCCTGTTTCATAGAAACACAACCTTTCGGAAAAAATAGGAACAGTTTCAAAATCATTGACAAAGCTGCGACCACATCACTGTTTCGTTGAAGACAATTAAATCAGCGTGTCGGGTTTTAATTCTACTGAATTCGGCGGCTTGTTTATTGATTGCCAACTGCGCAATCATGTTCATTGTCATTGGCTAAATAACGGACTAGGGTGATATTTCTGCGTAACTCAAAATCCTCTTTTAAAAATAGGGTCTAAGTTTACAGCTTGATAAAATTTCGAAACAAAAAACAAAAAATGAATTACTAAACCAAATTGAAACAATAATATTATTTAGCTCATTAGCGAATTTTGACATCTGTCGGCCAGGCCTCATTAAAAAAATCCTTATGATTTCTATGAGAACAACATTTTTGTTGTCAAATTGAATGCGGGTTTTTGTGTATCATCGATCTCATACGTAACCATTTTTTTTCTTTTCAACCAAAATAATGCTATTTCGGCTCATTTTCTGAATTTTGACATTTATCGGTCAGGCCTCATAAATAAAAAAGATCCTTATGATTTGTTTGTTGATTGCCAACTGCGCAATCATATTCATTGTCAACGCTAATTAACCGACTAGGGTGATATTTCTGCGTAACTCAAAATCCTCTTTAAAATTAGAATCTTTAATTTACAGCTTGGTAAAATTTCAAAACAAAAAATGAATTATTAAACCAAATTGAAATAATGCTATTTTTAACTCATTTTCCAGCTTTTGACATGTCGGTCATCATGCAGGCCTCTTTAAAAAAGAAAAAATCTTATGATTTCTATGTGAACAACATTTTTGTCAAATTGATTGCGGCTTAATTTTTGTATCGATCACATACATAACCAAAAACATTTGAATTAATTTAATCAAATAATGATAATTGGGTCCATGCATTTTCCAAATTTTGACATTTGTCGGCCAGGTCCCAAAATTGTGAATATTGTTCTTGGAACAAAAACTATCCCTGAAGAAGAATTCAGTGCCTCTGCCTGTACAGTAATTAAATGTCATCCTTTTACAACAAGGTTTGTTCTCTTGTTATTGTTTTTCGACAAGGTACTCTCAACTCAAGTCTTGTCTTTTACTAAAATCAGAACCAATCCATAAATTGACACACAGCACAAGCACCCTCTGACCTTATGGCAATTTTTTTCTGTAGACAGCCCTCAACAGTTCACTGTAATTTTGCTGTCATACAGGCTCTCTCTACCACAATTTTCACTTCATCTGACAACATAATTGCATCACATTTTGGCCTAGTGATTTGCAGCTTGATGTTCATCACAATACAGCCTGTTTGCAAATCCTACTGTTAGATAAATCGATTTGAATGGGTAAGAATTTAATTAAGAGATACCTTGGAAAGTAATGTTTATCAGGCAATTTCTATGATATACGATACATGGTGACTGAAAGCTAGCTACATGTAAGACTTTAACTGTAGTTTATTTTGATGAACCATTTTCATATATTCATATACTGGAGATATCATATAGTTATTACCCTAAAACGGGGTGAATAGGGACATGGGGTGAATAGGGACAAAATGGGAACAGTTTTTTAAATGTCACCCGGCCAGTTTGTGTACCGTAAAAGGGGGAATATAGGGACATGGGACCCCCATGTCCCTATTCACCCCGTTTTACGGTTCACAGACTGGCCAGGTGACATTTAAAAAAATGTTCCCATTTTTGTCCCTATTAAAGTATTATTCACCCCCATGTCCTTCCCTATCACCCCGTTTTACAGTACTATTAGTTGCTGACAAACACAAAGATATAACCATGAAATTATTTAAGCAATTTTAATTCTTCCAGGATAAGAGTTTGTAATAAGTATATTGCACCTAGGTAGGGATGTTCATATCATTGACTACAGAGGGCAACATTTTTTTGAAAATTAGTTGACCAAAATATGTAGAAAACTCCTTATTTACCTCTTTTAAATACAGAGATGTAGTACGATGTGGCTAGGTTGTATTCACTGATGTCTATATAACCCCGCACAAGCAACTAGACATCATGAAATTAAACCTTTTTTTGTCTAAAATGGTTTTTAAATGTGCATGACATGCCCAGTGTTCAGCAAATGAGGCAAACTACTTTTGGTTATAACTTTTTTTATTATTCAGCCAGCAGACATGGTTGAACCATCATTTTTTATTGTAAAGTACTTTGTTTCCATGTATTCCATTTTCAAAGAGATAATTTTATTTTCAAAATTTTATGAACATGCCTAACCTAGGGGACTCATGAAGTCCTAATACCTGGAGTATGATGTTTGTAGGATGCTATTGGTGAGATGTGAGCATTCACTTTTATGGGAATTTCTTGTTAGTTGCTTGTCGCGTCTGTGATTCGTCCACTCCGGGTCAGGTACAGTCAGGTCGATCATTGTCCAATCACAGAGCACCAAGCAGGTGAAGGTTTCCCAGGAAGTGCTCAAAAGGAAGGGCAGGCGTGCAATCGATATCTTTCGTTCTTGAGTGTGATGCAGTCAACATCATGTAATATGTAAAGTCCAGCATTTCTTCATTTTTCAATGTTATTTGTATATCGGCCGATATCGTCATGTGCCTTCTAAATAAATTATATGGACTGTAATTTAAAGAGCTGTGTCTTCTTTTTATTATAAACATTTTCAAGTCTACTGGACGCCATGTTGTTGTTGACAATTAAACCAGTGGCAGTAAAACAACAGGGTGTGACGCTCATGTAAGCTGTGCAACAATACACGACAAAACTACCATGGTATATGTTTATACATAGAAAGACTAAACACCTGGCTTTCAGATGCCATTACCGTATTATCCCTATTAAGCGCCCATGCCCTTATAAGCGCCCATCCCCCTTTTTCTCAAACTACCAACAAACAATCCCTTATAAGCGCCCACCTTTTCAATTACCGTAGCACTGTACAACAACAAAATTCGCCACAGCGTCCTTCAGTAAAGCAGTATACCACCAGTAAGCCTGGTTCAATTGCCGCCGCCCGCTCTCCCAGATCCCACTAGGCACTTACTGCCACGCGCACAGTAGCGCTGATACAAAGGGCACTTGAAGCTTGTCGGAACATTGCCAAATTTGACAGTGTTTACGATAAATGAGTTTAAAAAAGGTAACTTAATATTAAAGCGCCCACTTTGCTAACCGCCCTGGGCGCTTAATAGGGATAATACGGTACATTTATCTGATTCGGATTTGTCAATCCTGAGATATGGCCAATTAAAGGCATATTATGACTGATCCTTTCCAGGGGGGGGGGCTCTATTTGAGATTTTTTATTAGAAAGTAGATTTTCTTGCAAATTTACATTTCTGATCATCAATATATTCCGATTTACGGAGCGATGTTACGTAGAGCTTGGCTCTAACGCTTGATTTAGTAATGTATTTCTAGTATGATTTGATATTACACTATCTGGCGCGATGGTCGCTAGATGGCGTTCATATAAACAGGTGCGTTAGGTTGTATAAGCGTGACTAATTTCTCCCGCGCTTTACGAAGGATTATTGTGATCGCGTTGTCAACAAAAATCATTCCCTTATGCGATGTCTTGGAGATAACTATATATTTTGGTTGCTTCCTAAAAACCGACATCTTTATCAGGGTAAGCTTGCGGTCATTGTGAGCCTGGTATATTTTGTTTCATGGGGTAAGTTTGCGTGTTTGCAAACCCATCGATTGGTCTAATGTGTGGCAATCAAGTTATTACGTGAAAGTTAGCATCATTAATTTCGTCAGCTATGGTATCAGCACCCCGTTGGATGGACGAGTCATACAGAATTTCGTCCAGGGTGAACAACTGAAAGTAGTGCCATCATGTCGACGAATGTCTGGAGACACGAGACATCACATTTGGGAATCTAACGTAAGTTTGTAAATAAGTGTAAATAAATATTGTATTATTTTTCTATAGACGTGTACGTGCTGACGTCCCTTAAAATACGTCTAAATTATATTTCACGATATTACATGTTCCCAATCCGTGTATTCAAGTTGACTACATTGAAGGTATAAAATGAAGTTATTCTTTGCAATTCAAATATCAAAATTTACATCCGTGAAAATTACGGAAATTTCATTAATTGTTTTCGTAGAAATTAAGAAAGCAAAATGTCTGTATCCGTTGTTTTATCTCATGAGCAAGGAAGTTTTGGATAAAGAAACATATAACAAAATGAAACTCCTTTTTAATATATTTTGGAATAGAGCTGAAATGGGATAATAGTAGGTTTCTTTCCGCATGCAATTAATATGTCTTGAATGTAAATATATTTGTAAATACAATTTTATCCGAATGAAATAAATGTTGTGTAATAGGGTGAAATCATGACTTCTTGATATTGTGTGGCTTTATGCGAATTAGCATAACAATCATGATTTTTCCCGCCCAAAATTATATATGTTTATAACAATGTATTGTGTATGGAGTGAACTCATGAACTTGCTAATATTATGTGACGTTATGCGAATTAGCATTTGATCATGATTTCTCTCGCAAAATAAATATGGCTGGTGATTTATAAAAGTAAACTTTCATTTGTGTATGTTGTACCGATGTTGCGTGGTGGAAATAATACCCCAAGATTTCATGAGTACATCAGTTGAAATGTCAATTATAAATCTACTTTTGGACACGCCGTTTTAATACGGTATCAAAAGAATTGATGTGTGTTGAATTTGGTCTATTAATATATAGAAACAATTTTGACTTGTATCCGAAATGGATATAGCTTTATTTGCAAATACAAAATATTATTTGCAAGGTTTTGGTTTCAATTTATTGTTTCAGTGCGTTGGCTGTTATTGCTGTTATTGCTGTTACTGCTGTTACAGCTTGTTACTGTTTATGGAGGTTAATGGCTGCCGATATAATTAGCAGTTGTATCACCGATGATTAATGCATACCAAATGTGAGGTAATCCGATGAATCTGATGTTGTTGACATGGAAATCAACCAAGCATTAAAAACCTTGGCTACGACCGTTGAATGATCATCAAGAATATATAACAACCGCTATATTGATTAAATGACAGATGTAATTCAATAATCCCTAATGATGTCGCAGATTAAGTAAGATAACATTAAATTCTGCTAAATGGGTAAGCACTGGTTATTATTACGTCATATATATCAATAACACTTTCAATTGTCTGGGGACATAACAACACCATTGATTATTCGTCGAGGTTATTACATTCACGGGAAACCCATCTACAACAACAAATGAGGCATAATTGAAGTGACAATATAATTTGATTTGAACTTTGTGAATATTATTGTTTATGTGAATGAGACCTATTGTATAGGTCATCCATATGTTAATGGATCTGAAGAAAGTCAGTGACGGAGATGATGAATTAAAATTATAGTTAAATATGGTAAATCTGATTTGTACGATGTGTTAATTGGCGTTCAAATGTATAGTACCTCACTTATGCGTAGTTAATTTATTGAACTTGGGCGTTACACCAAAGGTCAGGCGTAACAAGCGATATGATTATCGTATCGCGTGGGGCGTCTTCAGGATGGCTCATATCTATACCAAAAATTAAAATGTGGTTCCCCTCACCCTCCCCGTACCCAGCTTTCATGCATATATGGCTTGCTGTCACAACGACAGGTTTTATGTGTAGCAGATAGTATAGACAGGTTGTACAAATGGAATATAGATGGACTCATACACAGTCCATGATGGAATATATTTGGACTCATACACAGTCCAGGGAGCACAACACCAAGACGCTCTCCATAGACTTTACTGTTAGGAAAGGCTTACTTAAATAGCTCTAGTTTCTATATTAGTGCGTTTGGTTCAATGAGATTTTGATATGTTTTACTCACAAGGGTTATCTACAACATATCTGAATATGAAGTTGACATTACCGCACACTTTTTTTTATATAAGCCGCCGCATATCAACGTAGTGATATGCCTACCTAAATTCGGTCTCCGGTCTGGATATTACCGCATGTGTAAATCGGTCCGTGAAATTAAAATTGACCTCAAATCACCTAGTTTAAGTGTCAGAACATCAACAACACATTTCAAACACAACATATTAGTGAAAAATTATATCATAAACCGTCAAAAAATAACTCTCTTTCCCGCCAAATAGGAACTATTGTCGTACTCAACTTTGATTGATCGCGTCGATAGCGTGTCGCGAGACCTATTTAGTTGTGTGCTCCCTCCATGATGGAATATAGATGAACTCATACACAGTCCATGATGGAATATAGTGATATAAATTTCCTGTGGAATGGCTTTAAAATCGGGGGCTTTTTACTCAATTCCATGAAACATATAACATGATAATTATACACCTATCAGTTGTAAGACGCACTATACGACCCCCGGGAGTGGTGCGTCACTTTACCGAGGTGCGTCAACTTCTCATGTACCATGACGCAGCCTGTGTAAAAAAAACGACGGACCATTGCCATCCAAATACGCAACCTCAGTCAACTATCAGCCCATTCGCACCCATGTAAAGTGACGGACCTTTACGCACCCTCCGTCATTTTTTTGACGGACCAAAGGCTGCCACTGACGTACCCTCCGTCAAGAATTATTGGTAAACGACGCACCCACGACGCACCTCTCCCGGGGGTCGTATAGTGCGTCTTACAACTGATAGGTGTATTAGTGTGTGATCAATTTGAAAATTCTTCTTTTGATTAGCACTATCCTTTGTTTTGAAAAAAATGCATGCCAACAATTGTCACATTGCCTTTGCGATTAGAGTGCCCATTTCTAACTCCAATTCTAATTCTAATTAGAGAATAAAGGTATTGTTTTTAGACCGTACCCGTGTTATATTGTCTGACATAAATGCGGACGATAGTATTATTTGAAGTAGAACAACGACGCCGCAGGCGGAGTTGTTCTACGCAAAAAATAATGCTATCGAACGCATTTATGTCAGACAATATAACACGGGTACGGTCTAAAAACAATACCTTTATTCTCATTCTTAAACAATCATACTTTAGACATTTATCAAAGAAATAAGTACATTTTATTGTCCACATTTGACAACTTTTACCCCTGCTAGGATCGAATAGCCCACAAACATTCCATCCAATCACATGCGATGAGTAAACCATGCATAAGCGTCGCAGCGCCGGCATAAACGCAGGAAAAGCGCTAAAGACGCACTGCAGAAGTGCGCGTTATGGAGCAAACCACGCATTGTGAAGGTCGGGCGCTGTTAAAACGTAAGCCCCACCTCCCCGTGTTCTATTGTCTCATCTAGATGTCGCCGATTTCTCTGAGATTCAATGAGATTGCTTAAACTTTCTTAGCTGTTTAAGAATTTCTGATTTATGCCGTTACAGATTAAAAAAAGATAAGTAATTACATGTTGAAGGGCTAAGAGCAACACTGCCTCATCTCCATTTTAGCCATTTTGAGAAAATCACAATTATATACATTTTGTCATCTGAAATGGTTCATATAACACAAGTTTGGAATAAACAATTAAGCTAAATCTTACTTATAAATGTTATTCTTTTAGTCATATATTTGATACAACTGTTTAAATTTATATCCAGAAGTATCTCAATTACCAAATAATATTGAAAAAGTGGCAAAATGAGGGAGATACGCACTGACAAGAATTTTAATCTCAATATAAAAATTGTGCTCAAAACACTCATTACCAGTACTGGAGTGGATCACCTTTTAATAAACTAATCCATGATAATGTCACACAACTTTTATGTCTACAAACATACAGCGGAGTGTAGCAACTCTATCCTAACCTCTGGCAACAGGGTGACTGTCTGGTAACACAAAGCCTGAACTCCAGTTTTTGATTAATAATCTCCTAAATGATCAGTGCACTAGGCCTTATGTCCCACTTGAGTCAGTGTTGCGCTGGCCTTATGCTATGTTTCACTGGTATGTGGCTTTATTGAGGCTGGAGATGGAGATAAGGCTTTGTTACCACTGGAAAGCTGACATTTTCCTGAAAATTATGATACCAAAATCTGATGTAGCTAGGACCGCGAATATCAAGTCAAAAAGAAGTTGATCATGAATAAATATTTGTTTCCAAAAATACCAAACAAATGTGACAAACCAATGAAGCACACATCAAAGAGCAGGCCCGTAAGAAGGGGGGGGCGATGGTGGCGATCGCCCCCCCCCCCCCCCTTTGAAAATCTTCCCCGGAAAATTTGTACACAGATGAAAAAATTTACGCACGCATTTGTCTTCCCAAAATGCAATATTCTTTGCTACAAGCTTGTTTAGAGCCAAAATGTACCTCGATCGTGCAAAAAATAGGTGCATATTCGAAATTTTTCGCACGCTACGCGCGCATATTTGCCTCAAACAAATCTTGTCGGTTCATTATCATTTCTCGCCCCCCCCCCAATATCAATAACCTAGCTACGCCACTGCCAAAAACAGAGAAAATCCCCCCTCCCCCCAAAAAATCCCCCTCAAAAATATCTCCAAAAACTACTTCCGGTATTTCTGTGCGTCGACCAACAAGAAAGGTAAACTATGACACCATAATGGAACAGAAAAATTAGAAACATTTTCTGTTTCTCCGACGGAAAAAACTAGCTCTATCACGAACAAAAATCAACATTGAGCCCAAGAGAAGATACGGGGAGCTTCCCACAGAAACCATTGTGGCCGGTCGCATTACCATATCTTATCAAACGTGCACTCTCATAATTTTGTATATGGTTCCCATTCCTGGTTCAGAATAAACTGGGTAAACATGAATCGTTAATAAAATAAAAAATACCATTGCAAAGTCTAGTTCTGCTCAATTCCTTTATATTCTATTTTTCACTAACGATTCATGTTATAGAGGGAAATATTACTTTTAAGCTCCAAAACATAAAAATATAATGCACTGTGAGAAGGTTATGATTTCTGTCCAGTCCAAAACCCGCTAGCTTTACTGCACCTGTGTGGGCACCCGTGTGTGAAATACACTTTTGAAATGCCCGCTTTGAACTGTTATGCATATAATGCATGTATATGAAGTGCTTTGCAAAAGGGCCCCCACGTGTTACTCATTTTGCATTAGTGAATTTGCATTGACAAGTCCATGGAATTAATCAAATTATTGTATGGCTATGTTCATTACTGTTTCTATGATTTGGATTAGTGCGTTGACTTGCCCTTTCCGAACGACCCACATTTTCGGAAATCTAGGGTCGCTATTTTTTTTTTCAAAGTAAAAAAAAAAAAAAAAAATTGAAAGAAGCACATAACAATAAAGAAAGAAGAAAATGTGTTTTTGAGTAGTATCTGCTTGTTTAAAAATAATAATAACTAGCGGGCACCAGCGCTTTGCGCTGGACCCGCTAGAAGATTTCACGGGGAATAAGTAAACAAAGCGTAAGAAAATTTGATACAATAATATCAAGAACATGTCCTATACATGTATAATCCAGACGGGGCCCTAAATAATCCGAATATCGCAGGTGCTTTTGATAATCCAGGTTATACATTGCCTTAATCTAGGTAGGCCTACGTTTGTGTAAGGTAGGCCCACTGCAGTGTGCCGTTATCTCGAGATACCCAGGTGCCCTTACTTTATCATAGTCAAGTCAAGTAAATTAAACGCGGGTGCCGAAGATAGCGGACAGTAAAAGTCATATCACAATAGGCAGAGGTCAGTAATATCAAAGCGTTATAAATGTTTATATAAATATCAATCAAGAGTATGTCCATAAATAATTCAGGTACTAAGGTGCCCTTGATATAACGTAAGTAACATGGTGCCCTTAATACACCATGAGCCTAGGCCCAATGTGCTCTTAAATAATACAGATACCCAAGATCCTAATCCAGTAGGCCTACTCCATCAACGTGTTCCTAATACCCCCAGTTATACTCCTGTCAGCGCATGTCTCTACCTATTTTGTACCCCAAATAATAAAAAAGTTGAATTTTAATGTCAAAATTGAAGGTTACTTAAAATTAGCTTTTCAATGTCTCCCCCGATTCTTTCATTGCCCTGCCACCCCGTTTTCCTCCTTTAAAGGTATATTATGTGATCTTTCCATGGAACGCCCTCAACATCGAAAAAAAAATTGAAAGCAGATTTTCTTGCAGATTTACATTTCTGATCATAAATCGTACATACATTCCAAGTTACAGGGCGATACGATTCTTCATTACTTCAAAATCATGGTTTTAGAGTGAAAATAAACTGTCGGATATCCGACAACTTATATTATTCTAGTCTAAATTCACTCTAAAACCATGATTTTGAGGTAATTAGGAATCGTATCGTTCTGTAACTTGGAATGTATGTACGATTTATGATCAAAAATGTAAATCTGCAAGAAAATCTACTTTCTAAAAAAAATCACGAATAGAGGGCGCTCTCTGGAAAAGATCACATAATATGCCTTTAACATATGGTGCTGGTGCAAGTGTCGCCACTGCCCATATGCACATACTGTATCCAGGTAATTCAGTAGGCCTACGTTCTGAGCGTTATAGTGTTATAGTCGGTCGTTTAGTTTTATGGTCGGCGGAGTCTATCATCACGATGACTTATACCATTCCACGCTTGTACTTAAGCACAATGTGTGCCATCCGGGTTTTGTTTGGCCTGTTTACATTAAATACATTATTCCTCCAATAGGCATGTGGGGCCTTAACGTATAGTATATGTAGTCCCTTTATCATGTTTGCTGTGTTCTATAAAGCCTCCCGAGATACTACCTGAGTGTACACCCTTAAAATCCAGTTATCACAGGTGGCCCACCTGCGCATAGTATATCCAGGTAATTTGAGACGTTTTATAGTGAACCCCGTAATCCAGATACCACGGATGCTGAATAATCCAGACACTCTATAATAATCATGATAATGTACCACACGTTCCGTTTATCCAGATGCCCCATGTGCCCTTATATCCAGATTATCAAGTAAGGGAAGTGCGGAGAGGAGGAGGTGGCTTTAGGGTACATTATTAGAAAAAAAGGGTGTTTCAGAGGGGTTCTTGGCTGTCCCGTATAATGGTTTACAGGTTCTTTGATTTTAAAGGCCCCAAAAGGTTCTGTAGAGAACCTTTAGAGGTTCTAAAGACCAATGTTTGCCCATATTTTGCCTATTTTGAACCTTAAAATGGTTCTTTTTGGAACCTTTTAAGGTGATATAAAGGGTTCCATACGGGACAGCCAAGAACCCCTGAAGCCTGAAGCATCCTTTTTCTAAGAGTGTACGGACTGCCTGCTTTCACTCTGCTCCGTTACAATGTGCACGGTTTGCGCCACAAACGCGTACACTTTGTCTGCATCATTACGTGTGCGCCGAACCGCGTGCGCCGAACCGCGTGCGCCATGTTAAACGCGGTCGCGCAGCACAACATAGAAACGGTTGACATGGTACTGCTAGTTTCTTTATCGTTAGCAAGCGTCGCATTCATCTATGTTACTAATGTGAAAGTGTCACTTTAAGATCTGTGTAAGAGTTTTTGTTTACATTTAGAAAATGTCGTGAAATATTTTTATTTGTCGGACGTATAAATGCTTGTTACTATGCGATCTTTAAGAATAACAAACAGCCGCATATACAGAAATGTAGCTATATCCCTGAAGAAAATATTTTGGGTGAAGACCATATGTCATCACTCACTCCGAAAACCACAATTTGTGTCCGAACAGTAGCTACCCGAGTAAAATAAATTCAACATTTTGGATTTTCACATGTGATCCTTTCTGCGCATGTCTGAAAACGGGAAAAAACGGGCATTGAACTATCTAATTAGCTCGTGTATTAGAGGCGCAATTACCACGCTTTTTCAGTTGAAGAGGGACACGAGTGCAAAATTATTATTGAACTATCTAATCAGGCGAGGGACCGAAAATTAGTATATAGATAATAAAAAATAAATTTTCAAAAAAAAATAAAAATCTGACCGTCCGACCCAGACTCTGGCCCTGAGAGGGCAAGTCAACTTTTTTTTTTTTTTTGGCCTTAAATGAATAGCCATCCATTCAATAATGCAAAATGAGTAACATGCAGAAGTGGATGTAAAGCCCTTTTGCAAAACAGCTCTTCATGCTCCATACAGACATGGATTACCAATCATTTGTCAGTATTTCTGTAGATGTGGATCAACTATCTGACTCAAATGATGACAATAGCCGGTAGAATAGTATGGCCATCAGCAAGAAAAGGTCCTTCCCACAATGTATTAATGCTTTTACATTTGTCAACAGAAGTAGTGTTAAAAAAGAAGTGAAGTTAATTAGACATGGTAATTCGATCGGACACAATGGTTTCGGGGAAGAAACCGATATCTTCTCTTATCGTGCCCTCTCCCCCTATTTCAAGACATTTTTTGTTGCGCGTCTGCTGGTGTAAATCCATTCTTTCTGAAATGAGACACATTACTCCTCACTTAGACAGATAATTTCAAAGGACGTAGCATGCACAGGAAGGTTCCAAAATGAGTTCTTTAGCAAGGGACATCCAGTGGTTGTTTAAGATGTGTGGAAGAATATGCTAGCCTATTATGCTTCATTATAGGCCTATCCTAGGCATAAATATATTTTGGATTTTAATTAATCATTATTTTTTGCTCCGGCTCACTTAGACGGATCATACAAAGAATTTAGCATTCTATGGACAGCTGCCAAAATGGGTTCTATTAAGACATGTGTTAGAACTTATGATCCCAACAGGAAATTCCAGTGATTCTTTTTTTAAGATGAGTGGAAGAATATGCTCTTTAAATAATTACGCTTCATTGGTTTGTCAAAGGTTTAGTTCATTTGTATATTTATTCACAATCAACTTTCTTTTTTTACTTTGCACTCTGTTTAAAATGTTCAAATAATATCAATCTTTTCTGTATATTTTTGCAGATATGGCAATCAGACAAATTCAACCATTGGTCTGCAGATACTGTAAGCGATATTTTGGGGATGCGTCTCAATATCTCTCCCATCTCCGTCACCATAAGATGCATATCAAACCCTACCGGTATAAGTACCATGATGCACCAAATCAGTCAACATGTGTTGGGTGGACACAAAAGGAAATCAGAAATAACAGTAATTTAAATACAGGTGAAAGCAAGACTCAACTATCAAAAGACAAACCACACAAATGTCAATATTGTGACATGTGCTTCAGCCAGGCCTGGAACAAGAAACAACATGAAATGACACACACAGGAGATAAACCACACAAATGTCAATATTGTGAGAAATGCTTCAGCCAGGCTAGTCACAAGAAACAACATGAAATGATACACACAGGAGATAAATCACACAAATGTCAATATTGTGACATATGCTTCAGATGGGCTAGTAACAAAAAACAACATGAAATGATACACATTGGAGATAAACCACACAAATGTCAATATTGTAACAAGTGTTTTAGCCGTGCCAGTAACAAGAAACAACATGAAAAAATACACACAGAAGACAAACAACACATATGTCAATATTGTAACAAGTGCTTTCGCCTGGCTTCTGGCAAGAATATACATGAAATGACACACACAGGAGATAAACCACTCACATGTCAATATTGTGACAAATGCTTCAGACAAGCTAGTCACAAGAAACATCATGAAAGGTTACACACAGGAGATAAACCACACAAATGTCAATATTGTAACGAATGCTTCAACGGTGCTAGTAACAGGAAAAAACATGAAATGATACACACAGGAGATAGATCACACAAATGCCAATATTGTAACAAGTGCTTCAACCATGCTAGTTACAAGAAACAACATGAAATGAAACACACAAATTATCCTCATAAATGTCCATATTGTAAAATGTGCTTCCGCCTTGCTTCTGAAAAGAATAGACATGAAATGACACACACAGGAGTTAAACCTCACAAATGTCAATATTGTAACAAATGCTTCAGCCTTGCAGGTAACAAGAATTACCATGAAAAGACACACACAGGAGATAAACCACACAAATGTCAATATTGCAACAAGTGTTTCGGCCATGCTTATGTAAAGAATAGACATGAAATGACACACAGGGAGATAAAACACACAAATGTCAATATTGTAACAAATGCTTCACCCGTGATAGTAACAAGAAACTACATGAAATGACACATACAGGAGATGAACATCACAATGTCAATATTGCAAGTGTTTCAGGTGGCCTTCTGACAAGAATCGACATGAAATATCAAGTTCTGTATCGGTGAACCATATCAGATTCACCTGTGCTTCATCCGTGCTAGTAGCAAGAAACTACATGAAATGACACATACAGGAGATGAACATCACAATGTCAATATTGCAAGTGTTTCAGGTGGCCTTCTGACAAGTATCAGTGAACCATCAGATTCTGTGCATCAGACGTCTCTTGGCATTGTATCTGATTCTGTTGCCAGTCTTCATCCGTACCCAAGCGATTCAAATATTGTGATAAATAATCCAGGCATATTGTCCATAAGCAGCAGTGGCATAGCTAAGTTATTCATATTGGGGTGGGCAAGAAATGAAAATAAACCATCAAGATTTGTCTGAGTCAAGAAATGTGTGTGTAGCCTTCAAATATTTTTGACTTTACACCTATTTTTGGCACAATTGAGGTACATTTTAGCTCTTTAGTATTAAGCAACCATGTACTAAAGAATATTGCAAATTTTGCATTTTGGAGACACATTTTTCATCTGTGTACTTTTGACCATCATAATTTCATGATTCTTCTTGTCAAATCAACCGACATTGCCAATCTCATTAACCTACAAGACGTCAATATGATATAAGCATTCAGGGAAAACTGCCAAAATGGCAACCTGTCAAATGTTTCTGAATCTGGAAACATTGCCAAATCAGGCAAAATTGCTATTTTTGCCATTGGTTATTTTTGTGAATTGAAAAACTATTCTTAAACAGCTAAGAAAGTGTAAGCAATCTCATTGGTTCTCAGAGAAATCGACGACATTTAGATGAGACAACTTTTGACCCATGTATAAAGTGTTTTTGGCCGTCAGTGCCATCTCATCGAATGATCACATGCTGTCAGGTAGATTTTTTGTCCACATTAATTGTCATCTGTACTGTATTGAGATTCTGTTTTTGTGAAGATAGATTATTAAGCACACACACCTATTCAGGCCCGTAACTAGGGCCCCCCCCCCCCCCAAATCTGAACGAGAGCATCAATGATGCAGAAGCTCAGCTAGCGACAAGCTATAAATTTCATGTATCCATTAGCAGGGGTCGCATTCTGACACGTCTGCGAGTCCTAGACCTCTCACTTTCTTGTAGTGACGCGTCAGATCTCTAATTGGAAAGACTGCGGGTCCCGATCAAAATTGAAGGGACCCCTTAAATTTGACGACACGCGCTTGTAGAGCGCGTGTGGTCCAGTGGAGTAGTTGCCGGTCTCATAATCATAAGGTCGTGAGTTCTAGCCCCGCTGGTGCCAATGTGTTTGTGTCCTTGGGCAAGGCACTTAGTCTACATTGCCTAATTGGGGGGTTACTATATAGGGGCTATTTATGTTTGTTCATGTTGGTTTATGTCGCAACTTGGCGCTGATTTAGCTGCTGCCTGGACGTTGCATTGTTTATTAATGTATTTGATTTGTAATGTTGTTACAATTCAGCCAGTTGGCTGCGATGACAATAAAATTTTAGACCATTATTTTTTTTTTTTTTTTTTATGTATGGAAATGGAAACCTTAAGAAATTCTGTAAATTACATATCCATCCTTTGCTCACAATATAAATTCATTAAAACTGTCAGTAAAAATGTAAAATTTTCAAATACCCAAACTTCAGGACCCCTCAATTTTGTTGGGGACCCCTTAAATTTGTTTTTTTGAAGTCCTACAGGGTCCTGAAAAAAGTCATGAGACCTATTACATTTTTGATCCAGCGCTATCCCTGTCCATTAGTGACAAGCTGTCAATTTCATGTATTGGATAGATTAGGTCCATAATGTATTGGTTGAGCTATGAGTGTTTTCTTTAAAAATATTTTTAAAACTCAGTAAATCACCCAATTTTATCATTATAAAGTTTTGGATCCAATGTCATTCACACTTGAACAGCTCAAAACATAATAATGTATGCACAAAAATTATCATTTTTTATATGTTTACCGCTTTTTTTACAACTTGACCTCAGATGACATTTGACCATAAAAGGTGACCTTA
This sequence comes from Ophiura sarsii, assembly GCA_035610835.1. NCBI lineage: Eukaryota > Metazoa > Echinodermata > Ophiuroidea > Amphilepidida > Ophiuridae > Ophiura > Ophiura sarsii. Next base: position 39,519,680 of record CM069453.1, read on the forward strand.
ATAGGTGACCTTTGACATATGAATGATTAAATAAATAATTAGACACAAAAAACAATGTAAATAAACCTCAAATACATCATTTTAGGACTCTGATGAGCTTTTACATTGCCTCTAGATTTTATAGTCTGTTATATCCAGTACCCACTGGCATGACTGGCTGGGTAAATTAAATTATGCCTACCTACACTGGCGAATTCTGCAACTTTTCAGCATTTTACTCAGAACTTTCAATGGATATTTCAACTTAATGTGCACTTTTTAATTCTGCCGATCCCCAAGGATAGTTTAGGGGGCAATGTCTTGCTACACGTCCCGTAACTCAAGTGCTCATGCTCAAACCAATTAAAATATGTTGTAGCTATACACAATTTATTCTTTATCGTTATAGTAAGTGTACATACTTCAATCTCGTTGGTTAACACGTATGAAATCTGATCCATATCGTGTAAACAACAAGTCAAACCACACGATATATTCCCATATCGTCGATTAACTGCGTTACCAGATGGTGCGAAATGATATTACGTGTAAAGCGATTGCTTTGCGTCTGTGGAAGAGTTGCTTAAAATACGAATAAAATGGCGGATGATTTAAATGCAACCGAGTCGATTTCTGTTACATTCTGAGGCCGAAATATACCGCAAAAAGGTCTAACCCACGCCATAAAATAAATGATCTGCATGTTACCTAACCAGACATGTTTTGGGCCATATCACATTCGGCATGCGGCCTCATGTGATATGACATGCCAAACCATAGGTATTTTTCCGTATTGTGTGAACATGCAGGGGATAACTAATAGTACGGGACGTGAGGCAAGATATAGCCGTTTAGGGAGTGTTCAGAAATACTTGGGGCCTGGGGGGTGGCCAACTTGCAGTTTTGGGTTTCTGAACTTTTTTGACGTAGCTAGGTTATTCATATTGGGGGCGAGAAATGAGAAAGAACCAACAAGACTTTTGTGAGTCAAGAACTGTGCAATTTTTTTTGACTTTACACCTACTTTTGGAACGATTGAGGTACATTTTTGCCCCGGTGGTTTCAGTCAACATTGACTTTGGGTACGCATGATCGTTCCAAAACTCGCGGAAAAGGGCGGTTTTCTGTATCATGTCCGCGAACATACCATGTCCGCGGACATTCCGCGAACATTTTATGTCCACGATTTTCCTAAATTAGGGGTGCTTTTTGAAGCTATGTCCGCGACAGGGCTGGAAAAGATGCAAGGTTTCCCTGCAAGAGAAATTTGATAAAGTTGGATTTACCGCTGGTTTAGCGGCGGAGAGGGCGGCCCCCCATAGAACCATAAAGGGCACATGCAATGCAAATACAAGTGGTGTGATTTGAGTCAAGTCTACGAGGAAGGACCAGAAAGCATTCAATATATGTGCTAGTTGATTATGACATCAATTGTGGAACTATTGATAGCTCTGTGAGTACTATGAAAAGAAAATTCCAGGTGACTGGTTTGAATCTATTCATGATACTCACTGATAATCAATATACCACAAATGATGTCATTTGTGGCGTGTTCATTTTTCTGGCCCTGTTTATTGTAATGGAATGTCCCACAAAGACTTGTAGCAGGATTATCATCCCTTTTCCTGTGCCCTTTAAGCTTTTTGGAAAATTAAGGTCCAATTGATGCCATGGTGCATCATATTATGGAATATCGGCTGTATAATGCCTAATACTCTAAAAAAAAAACTCTTAAAAAAAAAATTTTTAAAAAAAACATTTTTAGGGGGGGGGGGGGTAGGGATTTCCTGCGATATGGCAACATTTCCCGGCACAAGGAGCTTGCCGATTTGCCCTCTTTTTCCTGCCCTGGTCCGCGATTTCCCTAAATTAGGGGTGTTTTTTGAAGCTTTGTCCATGTTTTCCAAAAATAAGGGGTCATTTTGAAACCTATGTCCGCAATTTAACAAAATTAGGGGTGTTTTTTGTAGAGGTTTATGTACGCGAAGAAGAAAATAAAATAGAATGTCCTCGTTTTTCCCGCAAATAGAGGGACTATATATAAAGTGTCCTTGGAATGGTGAAAAAGGGGGGTCATTTTCAGGCAAAATGTCCGCCTTTTAGTACGAAAAAGGGGGTCAAATTGGCAAAATTGTCCGCGAAACACCTTCAAATAGGGGGTATTTCAAGATCCTAGAACAATCATGTGTTACCCCTCTGAATACGAAGAGAGAACACCAGGATTTTTTCATCTGTGTACTTTTGACCATCATAATTCCATGATTCCATTCAATATTATTTAATTATTATATTAAACAGTTGTAATTTTATCTATACCAACACTTCACAACAAGGTCATGGCCGAAATTTTATAATACAGTGTAGCTATTGATATACTGTAAAAGCTGACATTTTGGCGGCGGTTTTATTTTGGCGAAAATTATGACACGCCAAAATAATGTTTTCAACATTCAGGCAGTGCATCCAGAAGGTCACCCACGAAAAAAACAATTCGCGCAATGTCTATGATATCAAAATGTGCGAAAATATATGTACACGAAAATATGTGACCAGTCGCGTCAAAAAGGACATGTTGTCGGTATACACAGTTTTGAGTTAAAGGCCAATATATTTGGTGAAAAATAAAGGAAATAATAGAAAAAAATATGCTTCTTCAAATCATATCTTGTGATTAAAAAGTCCGATCACCTTCGACATGGTATCATTTTCAAGCTTAAAAGGTGTTCTTCCAATTCATGACAATATCACAAAATTGACTCATGCCACCAACATGTCCAGTTTGATGCGACGGGTCACATATTGGCTTTTACAGTAGCACACATTGTCTGCTGGTACAGTGGATTGACTGATAAACAGTCATTATATTGTCCATTGTTATGTTGATTAAGGAGTGTGACAGTAACAATAATTGTTTGTTTGGGCAAGCTTTTGAAGACAGGCAGTGGTATAAGGCAACAAAGAATAAATGTTTGTTTGTCCATAGAGGTCCAAAAAAGGTAGGGTCTGTAGGTTGGATAATTTTTATTTTTTTTATTTTTTAAATACGGATATTGCATTCGGGAATATAAATTTGGCATGAATACTGTGAATGATAGTCATCCAAACACAAAACACATCACTTTGATAGTATTGAACTTTTTTTCATGAGTTTGTTAGAATTGAAATCCTGCTCGGACAGATTGTCTGTATAAAGTTGCAATATTGTAGTACTGGTTGCAACACTCGGTCAAAGGGTATTTTTTGTAACAAATTTGCAATGCGCAGATACCGTGAACATGTTGTCGGTCGCCGCCATTTATTATGATAGAAAATTTGCAAAAAGTGAAATAACATAGTGGTGATGTTCTGTTAGATATATATACGTGAAAGTATTACTAAACCTATTTTTTCCCGAACTAACAAAAGAAATGTTTTATATTATGTTGAAATCAGCTTACAGCGTACGAAATTAGGAATAAGACGGTCCTTTTGGCCATTTAAATTGCTCAAAAAAAAGTTATTTTAAAAAAATAATAGAAAATAAAAAATAATATGGTCGGCACCAAGGTACATGGTCGGTCGGATGTGGACAAACAAACAAAAAAGTATTCTTGGCCTAAACGAACTCCTGTTTGTTTTGAATTTGACACAAGCTCAAATAATGATCAACAATTTCTTGATGCACCCCAGGATGCTTCACTTTCATCACATGACCAGATGACCTTCAGTTGTTAATTACTTTAACACATGTGTGACACTGTTTGTTCTGGTGATATTAAGCCCTGCTAATACTGTAGGGGCGCTAAGCATTATGGGGTACATCAAGAAATCTTCTTTGAATAATGATAGTGATAAATGACTTGCCTTGCATGTGCTTGCTTGACCTGGACGAGTTTCAAGACACCCTAGTTTTTTGGTTAAACCTTTAATAACATTTTAACGCAAGTGAAAAACGTCAGGAAATGCATCTCATATGTTGTATCGTAACATATCTAGAAGATATGCCGAGTCACTTTTTTAAATGTTTTATCTGTTTTGTCTTAATTGCCATTTTCTGGGCCATTTTTACTTCCTAGCGTTTAGAAACTCACCATGCTATCACTGACCTTTCGAACGTGATAATAAGAGCCTCATCCTACTGTAGTAGGCTGAGCTAAAAAAGTCCTTTTTTTGTACCAATGTACCTTTTTTTTTGTACCAATGTACCTTTTTTTTGTGAAAACGCCCCCCACCCACCCCAATTTTCCGAAAAACGGCCCATTTCCAATTATGTAAAGCATTTTTTCGGGCCGTTTTGGACTAAAACATGTCCTAACCCCCCCCCCCCCCCCCCCCCCCCCCCCCCCCCCCCCCCCCCCCCCCCCCCCCCGCCCCTCAAAATTGTCTTAGATGACCAAAAAAAATTGGGGCAACCTTTAACGATTTTTTGGGTACCAATGTACCTTTTCCAAAAAATACGCCCCCCCCCCCCCCCCCCCCCCCCCCCTAAAAAAATCCTGCTTACGGGCCTGCACCTATTGCTTGAAAGTCTTCGGAATCAAAGGTTTGAAATCAACAGCAATTAAGTCATTGCTAGAAAATGTGGTTAGGTGCAGCCCAGACAATTTTCACTCCTTTATATCTGGCCCATTCATTTGAAAAGGTTGCCCATGCACCCCTGATCCTAATGCACCCCTGATCTAAAATATACCTAGTTCTTCTTTCTCTCTCTCTCTCCATGAAAAGACAATCATTTTCCGAACATCTCACATCGTCTTTAACACCTTCTGTATCTACTGTCTATGGTGTGAGACTCATCCTTTACCAATGACCAGTTTCATTCATGATGTTTGTAAGCCAACACCCATCTCTGATCCATTTCCCTGCAACCTTCCTTCTTACTCATAATCGAAGAACATGCCAGCTTCAACTACAGAAACTTTTCATTGAGAGAAAGAAGCAATACATTTACTACTGTTATTGTTAATGCTCTTTTTTTAGGGTACTTTTTGAAAATTCTTGGACGTCACAAACATGCACAAACACAATAGCCAAACGACCTTGCTATTGTCAATACTCCCTCAGGGTTCCTGCACCTTCCAGACAATTAAATTCCATGACTTTTCCATAACTTTCCATGACCAAATTATGAAAAATCCATGACCTTTTTCAGACAACTTCGCCGCGTGCCGTGTAATACGACCTTTTACTCTCATTTTCCAGTCGTTTAATTTTGAACCAGACGGCTATCGTCATTTTGATTTTTTTTTTTTCCTCCGGAAAATAAAATTCCATTACTTTTCCATGACTTTGTCCATTTTCATCAAATTCCAAGACTTTTCCAGGCCTCCATGACTTTTCCAGGTTTTCCATGACCGCGGGAACCCTGCTCCCTACACAGAGGACTGCAGTGCAAATCTGTACGATTTTCGCCATGTAATGTCTACGACGGATTTCATTCCGTGGTATGAAGCTATGAAGTTTCCGTGGTCTTCGCTATCTCCAAGCAGATAGAGCAATACGTACATGGACTTTTTGTAGACGAGGGTTCATTTCATGATTTGGTGAGGTTTAGAATGAGTTAGGATTCCTGTAATTTTGAAGACCACAGATTTTCAAAACGTGACTTTTCCAACATTTTACGATATATATTTGGTCACAAAACGTGTTTAATATCATACATTTGACCGTTCTGCAGATGTTATTGACCCTCCTCTAAAATTCTGCATGATTTTTAACACGTTTCTCAGTTTTTAAGATGCCCAAATAAACCATTTTCAGCTATTTCTAGCAAATATTGCAGTCACTGAGACTCTATTGTTTTCTTGCGTACAACAAAATCTGACATGCAGCGTGACCTCTCTGCTGGCTGCATACATACAAGCCTCGATTTAAGGATATGTAGACCAGAAGCTATACTTTGTGACTTTTTGGACAATAGTAGCTCCCGATGCTTTGCTGTGCAAAATTTGAAAACATATATATGGAGCTAAAACTTGGCAACCAGGTGTAAAAACTCCCGGGCGCCAGTTAATTCGAGGCTTGCGTACGGAACTTGAATAGGGTATCGAAACAAGCCAAATTAAGAAAAAGGGTATACGTTTTTACATCATTGGCTTTCGTATTTAGGGTCCTTATTTGCTCCATGAGGATTATAAATAGCCATGATACATGGGCGAGATATATTTCTCAAATTGTATCCTTTTGATAAATCAGCTCGGCATTTGTTTCATACTTATACTTTTAGCCCGACTTTTAGCTTATCAGGGAAGGAAAAAAGGGTTAGAAATGTGTCAAAGTATCCGCGGTAAAGAGGTTTAAAATATACAAATTACTTGCTTAGGGTAACAAAATATTTTGAGTACTCGTTTATAGGGTATTGGAAATACTGCTATTACTTGCTTTAAATGTATGTAAAATTCTGTGCCATTTGTTTAGGGGTGCATTTTTACATTAACATGATTACGTATCTAGGGAACTTTTTGAAAATCCTTGGACGCGCATGATACCCCATTGTTATGACCACTGTACACCCCCCCCCCCCCCCCCCCCCCCCCGGCTTTTCATGGAGACAAGGAAGAGGTACACTTTTTAGATTTACTGTTTTGTCAACGCTCTAATCATGGGTATAAGGTTAAGTGTAACAATTGAAACTGCATCATTTGTTATTCAAATGGCCACTGCTTCATCAATGTTGGTGCTATTGTGACATATATGAGGTGTCAAAATGTGCCTGTTTTCCCCACTTGTTGAATAGATTGAGGAGATTCTAAACATTAAACACAGGGCGCCTCAAAAAAAGTGGATACTTCTTATTTGTGTAGTGTTTACAAGTGCAAAAAAACCCATTTTCAATACATTTTGTAGATTTTGTAGGTAAATTTTGATATATCTCATATCTAAACTTCTTCTGTTGAGGGCAGAACACCAGCTCTCCTAATTCAGGAGCTTATTTCTCGGAACTTTTGGGGTTATTGTATATAATTTTTGTGATTAAATTATCAAAAATATCATAAACTTTCAAGAAAATATCAAATTGTAAATCCAGCGTCTTTATAAGCGAGAAAATTTGCTTTTTGTTGGCCTCCTTTATCATGTGATCCAATTAATCATTGGCAGTGGGCAGTGTCTTCAGTGATTGAGGTTTCTAACAGGAAAGGACATGTAATGACACACACACACAGGACATAGGACCACACAAATATATCATATCTGTATTTCAGCCAGGCTTCACAATGAAAATGATTTTTTTGCACCCTCATTTACCAGGTTTTAGATATCACCATTATTTAATCATTACTATATTTTCAAATAGCGATTGTTCAGAAGAGGTTATGCTCGAAATATCATCCAAAAGCTGAATTCAGTCAGTAAAATAAGCGATATTCTGTCAGATTTTGTTACTAGTTTTCGACATTAGTGTATAAAATTTGAGAGAAATTAAAACAAACAAAACACTGATAATCGCGACCTTAGAGGTAAATTACATCTATACTACCAATGTAATGAGCTTGACGACATCACAAGGACAAGATATTTTAGAAATAAATACTGCCCTCATACAGGACTATTACGATGTGTTCACTGATCAGTGAGCAGGAAAATAGAGAGCATGTGTGGTCTAGGGGATACCATGCAGGACTCACAATACAAAGGTTGTGGGTTCTACCTCTGCTACAGCCAACATGTTTGTATCCTTTGGCAAGGTACTTAGTCTCAATTGCTTTGTTGAAGTCTAAATCTAAGTGCTAATTGTGTGCACCGTGTCGGTAGCCTGCAGCTTAAATGAAGCGAAGTGATTGTGACAATTTTCTAATGTGGTTATGAAGTCACATAGAAGTGGTGCATCGGAAGAGCAATACCAGAGCACATTAAAAGGTTACAGATTTGTTTTTAAAGAGCATGCAGGGGATCATCCCGGTCTGTAGTTGTTCACACATTTAACAGACCCCTATGGAAATACGCTAATATAACCTCATTGGGTTTTTCAGGATCGTTAGGATCGTAGGACCCAAATAATATCAGATCAAATCGAGCTATGGCAATCGTCACCTCGTGGCTCAGCAAGAAACAAGATGTGCCATTAGTTATGCCCCATCTTTGGAAAAATAGCTGAATGTTATAGGCCTATATAACACAAATTTATTAACAATACTAAATCATCCAATAACATGTTTTTCCAATCTAAACTCTGTCCCTTCAGGACCTATATCCTTTGCTATGAGTATCATTCGTCGGGATAATCCTTGATAAAGATACTGAACCTTTTCCTTCTTTAAGAATTTCGTGTTCAGGGAAGTTTTGGAGAGTGGATTCACATGGATGCGCGATTACAACTTTGAAACATCCCCCCCCCCCCACACACACACACTGGATGTGCTATGATACACACAGGGGCTAAATACACAAATGTCAGTTGATAACACCAGTCAAGTGATAAATCCTCCAGACAAGAAATGACACACTCTGGTACAGTGTAAACCATACCAAACATCAATAATGTCAGAATAGATGGGATGACAGCAATGTTTATCAACAAAGGCAAAGGTCCAATTAGGGACTGGACCATCCATACATGCTTGAGGGAACCGCATATGACCACAACACTGTCCACTATGCCTACTGCCCTTTACAATGCTTTCGTGCAACTATTAGAAGCACAGCTTCTAAACAAATTGATAATAAAACTAAATGTAATCCTCCAGTCAAGGGATAAATCCTCCAGTCAAGTGATAACTCCTTCAGACAAGAAATGACACACTCTAGTAGTGTAAACCATACCAAACATCAATAATGTCAGCATAGATCCGGTGACAGCAATGTTTATCAACAAAGGCAATGGTCCAAGGGACTGGACTGTCCATACATGTTTGAGGGAACAGCATATGATCACAACATTGTCCACTATGCCTTAGGGAGTGTTCATAAATACTTTAATGGGGGTTGGGGGTTGGAAAAAATGAGGGGGGGGGGGGGGATCAGAATAAAAGAGGTCCTTAAAAGGGGATCAGAAAAAAGAAGATTCTTAAAAGGGGGATCATGAAAAAACCAACCCTATTTTGGGGGATCAACAAAAACAGATGTACATGGCTCAATTTTTTCAAACCACCCCACCAGGGTTCACGCTACCTTGCGTTTGGGCGTCATAGACGCCCTCGTTTTGATTTGGACGCCATAATATTGAAATGTCCTGTGTTATTGCGTCTTGCTTGGACGCCCTAGCTTGAGGCTATTCATCTTACTATAAATACGATCTCGAATTCACGATACATCGCAGTTTACAAATATCTGAAATTGCATCAAAATTTGCTAAGCTTAATCGTCGAAAATGTCAACAACATGCCCAAATACTTTTGGGCAGTGTTTTAGTATCAAAACAAATCAGTGCATATACACAGACACACAGCGAAGCTGACAGGGGATGTGTACAACCAAACTAGCACGATATTCTACATTATCGTCTCCTCCACAAGAGTAAGATACTTGTTCGTAAATAAATGTATGTACGTTTGTGCACGTGCGGGAATTGCGAGTACTCTACAGTTGGTAAAAGAGATAAATTATTTGCATGTATTATAATAAGTGTTGACCTGTGACACGGCACAGGGTGACATGGACCGGTTCAATTTGGCAATAGGGGTGGTACGTTCAGGGCAAATGCACAACAATTAATTTGATTGTTTAATTCTGAAGTTTTCTGTATGTTTTTTTAATAAATATAAATATTGTATATTGTTAATCAGTAATGAACGTTTTATTGATAATCTTTAGTTCAAAACTCTGTTTGATATGTCAATTTATATAGTATATTGTGTGCGTTTAACCTCCTTGATAAGTTATACGATCTCGCTTTGAGTGGCCTCATAGGACTTGCGCTGTTGCGCATGTGCTTGGGAAAAGTTTTCGTCTCGCTTGCTATACTACTGTATTGTAGTTGTACTGCCTGCATCCTGCTGCCATATGAATGAAATAAACCCGGGGGGTGAAAACCCCAATAAAAATAAGGGCCATGAAAAGAAAAAGTGCAATAAAGCTTAATTAGGGAATTTATCATTATTTCATGGACTCCCAAAAATTCGGTTTGGACTCCATAATTCTGAGAATTGCCAGGATATGGGGTCCAACTGGACCCCATAATTTTGAAGCTACTGTGAACCCTGCACCCCACCCCACCAAAGTATTTATGAACACTCCCTCATAATGCTTTGGTTAAATTTAAAAGCAGCTCCTAAACAAAAGAGGATGCGTGCCAAACCGTTGGGGCAAAGAGCAATGGCCAACCAGATGCCTGATGTGATGTCACCTGTCACGTCACCTCATCTATACAAGCATTGAAGTGCCACAAAGTCCTATTGTATCCAAATTTTGTATATTTCATAGAGTCAAAACAAACTCATATCCAAACAAACCGCCCAACTTAGCATGAACTTCCTTGAACAAGAGGACATGGAAGTTTTACCATGGTGTGCCCATTCGCCAGACCTCTCCCCAATCAAACATCTCTGGGATGAGCTTGGACGACGTGTATCAAGAAGAGACAATTCACCTGTCAATAGACAAACACTTATTGCAGCACTACAGGAAGAATGGAAAAATGTTCCCCAGGCTACCATCAGGAACTTGATTGGAAGCATGAGAAGGAGATGCATAGCTTGCCTGCAAGCTGGAGGTGGACATACCTGTTATTAATTACTTCATTGTTTGTGTGGATATGAGTTTGCTTTGACTCTATGAAATGTTTTTAACTTTATGTTGCTGAAATTGTTTGCTGTGACCTGTGATGCAAGACGTTGTCTGAGTCAGTGCAGATTTCTATTGGGTCATTGAAGCAAACAATTGGTTATTGACTGCCATTTGAAGCAATACATTGCAGTACTATTGTATCCAAATTTTGTATATTTTCATGCACAGAATTTTATTTAGTGATCTGTTAAAAAAAATTATAAGTTTCTTTTTTGGCTCAGTGTATATACATGAGGTTGTTTTTATACTGAACAATTGATAAAAACTAATGGAACTCAGAGCTACCATATTTCTACAACATGTTTACTAAGTGTAAAGATTCGATGAAGATCACATAATATTGCTGAGGTCATGAAAGTGATATTTACCTCCTTCCATTCCATCAGTTTGGTCCCAAAATTGTGAATATTGTTCTTTTAACAAAAACTATCCCTGAAGAAGAATTCAGTGCCTCTGCCTGTACAGTAATTTAATGTCATCATTTTACAACAAAGTTTGTTCTTTTGTTATTGTTTTTCGACAAGGTAGCCTCAACTCAATTCTTGTCTTTTACTAAAATCATAAGCATTGATTGATTGATTGATTATATTAACATTTCACAGTCGTGGCCCTAAGGCCAAATTGCATGAAATTTACATGATAAAAACATTGAAAAACAAGACAAGGAACTTATTAATTAATATAAAAGAGAATATTGCACATTATAGATAAAAACATCAACAATATGATATGGTATAAAACATTGAAAAACGCCGAAGAACAAGGCAAGGTAATTAAGTTATTAATTAATATAGAAGAGAATATTGCACATTATAGGGGTTTTTTTAAATTGCATTATGTACATAGCAAATACCATTATAAAAATAGAAGTGGGTGCAGAAAAATCCTGGGCCTATTTATTTAAAAGCTGCACAAAATACGGCACAGGACTGTTTTTGAACCTATTAGTCCTGGCTGGCAGCTGAGAAATCTCACTATAATTGCGTAAAATACGACCATGGCACTCCCCTCTGGTAGGCGGTATTAGGGAACTGGTGCGATTTGATTTGGAAAGCCAATCCATAAATTGACCCACGTCGCACAGCACCCTCTGACCTTATGGCAATTTCTTTCTGTAGACTGCCCTCTACAGTTCACTGTAATTTTCCTGTCATACAGGTTCTCTCTACCACAATTTTAACTTTATCTTTTTGACAACATTGCATGTTAGCCTAGCTATTGTATTTTGTAGCTTAATGTTTCATCACAATACAGCCTGTTTAATAGCAAATCTTAGCTACTGGAGATAAAACGATTTTGAATGGGTAAGAGGTTTAATTAAGAGTTACCATGGAACTCTACATTTTTTATCAGGCAATTTCTATGGTATATATGGTGTAAGCGAGCTTAAGACTTCATATGAATTCCACCGACAACCTAAGCAGGCAACAGTCAATACACGCCAGACCATGCATGATTTCCTTAAAAAAGCATGCAGGGCCTTCACACTAATTTTGCTTTTATGTCAACCAGAGTTCTATGTGTCGTAAAATGACAACAGGAAGAGATATATGATGAAGCATACATGGCTCTCTTTATTTTCATATTTGTATTCTTCATGAGAAAAAATGTATGGTAGCTGTCAATTAATTTTTCTTCCCGCGAAAGTTCAATATTTGAACTATATTATGGGGATATTTCGGGAAGATTTCAGTACTTATGTTCCGCCTGGCGTTCCATGGTTCTCTCGGGAAAACGAAGTGAGATAAATAACACTGCAGGCAGGAACTGAATAACAAAGGGCTAACATTTCTTTACATTTTGATATAAGATACATTCTAATTGGCCAACCTGACATACCGTCTTTACAATTATCCAATCATCAGGTCTGTACTACAATTCTGGGTTTTTGGGTGAAAATTCATTGAACGCCATTTGACCCATAATTGACTTATGTGTGCATAATAACTCACCGTTCGCGAAACGAAGAGTGTCTGCTATACAGCAAGCTTACACCCGATTTCCTTCGTTTTAGATCGTATAAATTACAATTTTAGAAAGAGGAATAAATAAGGCAGACAGCGGTGTAATTAAAGATTGTGATGTCGTCAATTAAGATGTAGGCAGAAATATATGTAAATGTTAAAGTTAGATAGTTGTAAAATGGCGACGAAACCATGTAGTTTCGATGTGTGGTGAGTGCGGCTAACTTCCCACACACAATTTGGTTAATGTAAACAACAGCCATTAGATATAAAATCGATATACAATTGGGGTCTTGGGGTAATTGCTATTAAAAACCGCCGGTTAGCAGACCAAAAAAGCCAAAACAAATTCATGTGATGAACCTTTTTCATTTACTTTGTATATGAATTAAACTCAAAACTGACTTAATTTTTTTAAAGATAATAAACAAATAATGCTTACCTGCAATTCCATACACCAATCCAAAGAGAAACATGAAACAAAAGAGTAAAAGGAAAAAGAAGAAATTTGATTAAAACAATGCAATTATAATCAATTAGTTAAAATATTTCAAGATAGTAGGCCTACTATCCCTTTCCGACTCTGAGCAACAACGCCCAGAACTACCAACCTGTTTAGCAGAATTAATGACTCATAAAAATTGATGACTATAAATGACATTTTTGGGACCTCCTACCCAAGAAAATTACCTCCCTACAGGCTACTACAATGAATACACATTATCACCCTAAATTTAAGTGCCTAGGGAAGATGAACTTGCCTAATGCACATCAGTTGTGTGATGCACTTACAACCCTGGGAATGGTGCATCACTTATACCAAGATGCATCACTTTCTCATGTACCATGATGCACCCCTGTGACACGAAGGTGATGGTGCCATACAATGACGGTGCCAGTAGTCAATTTTGATTGATTCTGACGAACCATGACTATTTCAAATGACGCTCCACCACCGTCATTCATCAATATACTGAACTAGATTGCAATATTATAGTAGTTTTTCAAAAGGGTCAAATGGTTTCTTCAAGAGCGGCACATACCAGTCCTATGTGAGTAACATTCCCCGGGGTATGGGTATTTAAAAAAGGTCACAATATTGGCGATCGGGTGATGTTACCATGCAATGTATGTACCAGACACACAATGACTATGGAATAGTGGTTTTGCACTTCAGGAGTTGTATCTAAAACAATAGCCTAGTTGGTGCCTTCATAACGTACCCTGTGATGCACCCAGGTAGAGTGACTGACATTGATGCACCAATTCGTCAATATAGTGACGGCCAAAGGCTGTCCATGACGTACCGGATGCATCAAGATTGTGGTGGTAAATAATGCACCCATGACGCACTCCTCCCAAGTCCCAAGATATTGTATAGTGCGTCATACAACTGACATGTGTATATAAATAAAATACACCTAGCACAAAAAGCCTGACCCCCCAACTCAACACAAAAAGTTGGTAACCATGACTGTTCTTCATTTTTTCAAAGTACCCCTTTGCAAGGATTTTTCAACAATTTTACCCCCCTTTTTTGGCAAAAACGAGGACAAAATTGGGGTGAAATACCCCCCTTTTTTGCTTTTCAATGACTATAATTTCAAACACCCCTTTTCAAAGACACTTTATTCATACATTAAATAGATAAACTTGTTGCTGAACAGTAACAGGCGCTTATGGTCATTTCTTATAAACTGATGTACCCTAAATGGTGTATTTGGGTTGTTAACATGTTCTAATCAAATGATTAAATCCATGTTTTTATTTTTTCCTCTTCGTAAAATACCCTTTTTCGAATTTCGCGGAGACTAATTCATGAAATACCCCCTATTTTCATGATTTCACTGTCACGTAGTGACAGCGCTGACCAGGCCTCAAATTTCGTCAATTTAGGGGCACGGCCACTTTGGCCTTAAAAATAACACATTTTGAAGGGCATCGAGGCCATGTTCTGGGGCACCAAGGCCAAACCAATATTGGAATGAAAGGGCACCAAGGCCATTTTATATTACATTATTTATACCATAATTTTATTAAATACTTTACAGCATGAAACGAGACAGTCTGTTTATTTTGTCAATCAACATATTTTAATACTGTATCATTGTCATGTTGTGAATTTGTGATGTTATATATGTACGTTGCTGTTGGAAAGCAGAGCAGTGAGCAATTGCGTAGCTAGAGACAAGGTGGATACATGTTTAAAAACAACCATTAGATAGATGAAAACTTTACACCTCGAATGGACTGTCACATCGTCATTTTTGTAAAATTTTAAAGCACATTGCACCTTTCAAAATCGGATTGAATTTGAAATAATTTGATCGAAGTTAAGTTTATCGGCCACTGTTAAAAATAGGGCACGGCCATTATGGCCGTGATTTTTTTACTGATCCGAGGGCATCGCGGCCAGATGCGAGGGCATCGCGGCCAGATGCGAGGGCATCGCGGCGATGGCGGCGATGTAATTTGAGCCCTGGCGCTGACAATCGAAAATATACTCCTTTTCCGCGATTTTTAGAACAGTCATGGTTACCAACCTTTGTGTTGAGTTGGGGGGCCGGGACAAAAAGTCCCTGACTATACTACTGACTAGGTGCTTTGTTGTTGGCTATTCCAAAATCAATAATCGGTACCAAACATCTGAGATATACTTTAAGAGATCCTTCATGGAGGGAATGCTTGTTGAGTTGGCCGATGATCCCAGGGTATGATGCTTATAATTGTATAACCTTCAAATATGTAATGCCTATACAGTCCTCAAAATAAGTAACTGACCAGGTAATAAATATGCTCTCAACTCCAAAACTATAGCTCCTACGTAAAAATATTAGGATATAAAGTTGTAAGGAAATTTCTTGTCTTTAATTCGAGATATTACACGTGAAGATTGAATGAATATTAACTCGGTTATGTGCCCTAAACCAAAACAAAGTCCGTTTTTCATTTTAACATTTTGTTCGTCTACACGCAGCCTCGGACTAGTAACAGGCAGGTTATTGATTAACTGGTAGCGACAACTCACGGTTCGATAGTAAGACGGGGATTGGGGATGCATCAATTGATCAATGCAACCCATTCACATACCTGTCACACTGTCCCGCGTGTTCAAAACCCAAGTGTTAAAATGTAAACTGCACTTTGTTCTACCCTTTTCAATATAGCGCTGTTAATTATTAACTGATCTTAATGAATAATGTATCACGTTAAAGAAGAGAAATTTCTTTACAACTTTACCGTTTAATATTTTGATGTAGAAGCTATAGTTTTGGAGTTATGAGTATATTTATTACCTGGTCAGTTACTTATTTTGAGGACTGTACATACATATGTACTAACTTCCACCCAAAATTATGCTTAATCGAAATTCATGATTTGATAGCGTTTTGAGTTTCGATGAGATCAAGATAAAGATTGGAGTGAAATATTTTTTTAGCTGCATATTAATTGGCTATTCAAATTAGTATATCTTGCATTAAACCAATCAGAACCACTGTAATATAGGCCGGTAGTGCCCAGGAAGTAAAGAATAGACCAGCAGAGCTGAAATAAGGGGTTGTAGAGCACATACCTATAAATACAAAAAAAAATGTGAATACCCTCCCCTGGCGTAAATTCCAATTGCGTATGGCATATCAAAGTGCTTGTCTGTCAAGGCAGATCATAGACCGGTTCAATTGTCTAGATGGATGTAAATTGAATGGATTTTGATATAAATTCGACCATCCTGTGAATTGGCATTAAAATTTGTCAAGATCATAGTGTTAAATTAAATTAAATTTTCAAATGATCACACTTTTCTGTTTACTTTTGCAGAAATGACAACCAGGCAAATTCAACCCTTGGTCTGCAGATACTGTCAGCGATATTTTTGGGATGTGCCTCGATATCTCTCCCATCTCCGTCACCATAAGATGCATATCAAACTCTACTGGTATAAGGACCATGCACCATGGCAGTCAACAGATACAGTATATAAACCATTCAAATGTCTATATTGTGACAAGTGTTTCAGGTGGGCTGGTAACAAGAAACAACATGAAAGGACACACACGGGAAATGGACCTCACAAATGTCAATATTGTTACAAGGGCTTCAGCCAGGTTAGCTCAAAGAACCGCCATGAAATGACACACACAGGAGATAAACCACATAAATGTCAATATTGTAACAAGTGCTTCAACCGGGCTGCTAACCAGAAAGAACATGAAATGATACACACAGGTGATAAACCACACAAATGTCAATATTGTAACAAGTGCTTCAACCAGACTGCTAACCAGAAACAACATGAAATGACACACACAGGTGATAAACCTCACAAATGTCAATATTGTTACAAGGGCTTCACCCAGGCTAGCTCAAAGAACCGCCATGAAATGACACACACAGGAGATAAACCACATAAATGTCAATATTGTAACAAATGCTTCACCCAGGCCATTAGCCAGAAAGAACATGAAATGATACACACAGGTGATAAACCACATAAATGTCAATATTGTGACATGTGTTTCACACATGGTAGTCACAAGAAAAGCCATGAAATGACACACACAGGTGATAAACCACACAAATGTCAATATTGTAACAAGTGCTTCAACCGGGCTGCTAACCAGAAACAACATGAAATGACACACACAGGAGATAAACCACATAAATGTCAATATTGTGACATGTGTTTCACACATGGTAGTCACAAGAAAAGCCATGAAATGACACACACAGGTGATAAACCACACAAATGTCAATATTGTAACAAGTGCTTCAACCGGGCTGCTAACCAGAAAGAACATGAAATAATACACACAGGTGATAAACCTCACAAATGTCAATATTGTTACAAGGGCTTCACCCAGGTTAGCTTAAAAAACCGCCATGAAATGACACACACAGGAGATAAACCACATAAATGTCAATATTGTAACAAATGCTTCACCCATGCTAGTAAGAAGGAACAACATGAAATGATACACACAGGAGATAAACCACACAAATGTCAATATTGTAACAAGTGTTTCACAAGTCTTTGTGACAAGAAACGCCATGAAATAATACACACAGGAGATAAACCACACAAATGTCAATATTGTTACAAGGGCTTCACCCAGGTTAGCTCAAAGAATCGCCATGAAATGACACACACAGGAGATAAACCACACAAATGTCAATATTGTAACAAGTGCTTCAACCAGACTGCTAACCAGAAAGAACATGAAATGATACACACAGGTGATAAACCTCACAAATGTCAATATTGTTACAAGGGCTTCACCCAGGTTAGCTTAAAAAACCGCCATGAAATGACACACACAGGAGATAAACCACATAAATGTCAATATTGTAACAAATGCTTCACCCATGCTAGTAAGAAGAAACAACATGAAATGATACACACAGGAGATAAACCACACAAATGTCAATATTGTAACAAGTGTTTCACAAGTCTTTGTGACAAGAAACGCCATGAAATAATACACACAGGAGATAGACCACACAAATGTCAATATTGTTACAAGGGCTTCACCCAGGTTAGCTTAAAAAACCGCCATGAAATGACACACACGGGAGATAAACCACATAAATGTCAATATTGTAACAAATGCTTCACCCATGCTAGTAATAAGAAACAACATGAAATGATACACACAGGAGATAAACCACACACATGTCAATATTGTGACAAGTGTTTCCGCCTGGATTCTGACAAGAATAGACATGAATTGACACACAGAGGAGATAAACCACACAAATGTCAATATTGTAATAAATGCTTCACCCGTGCTAGTAACAAGAACCAACATGAAATGATACACACAGGAGCAGTTACAGGAGATAAACCACACAAATGTCAATATTGTAACAAGTGTTTCTGCCATACTTCTAAAAAGAATAGACATGAAATGACACACACAGGAGATAAACCACACAAATGTCACTATTGTAACAAATGCTTCACCCATGCTAGTAACAAGAAACAACATGAAATGATACACACAGGAGATAAACCACACAAATGTCACTATTGTAACAAATGCTTCACCCATGCTAGTAACAAGAACCACCATGAAATGATACACACAGGAGATAAACCACACAAATGTCAATATTGTGACAAGTATTTCAGGTGGCCTTCTGGCAAGAGTAGACATGAAATGACACACACAGGAGATGAACCACACAAAGTATTTCAGCCATGTTAGCTCCAAGAACCTTCATGAAATGACACACACAGGAGATAAACCACACAGATGCCAATATTGTAACAAGCGCTTCAGCCATGTTAGCTCCAAGAACCGCCATGAAATGACACACACAAAAGATAAACCACACAAATGTCAATATTGTAACAAGAGTTTCATCCAGGCTTGTGATAAAAATAGACACGAAATAATACACACAGGAGATATAAACCACACCTTCTGGCAAGAACGTTAAGAAAATGAGAAACACATCAGGTATTAAACCACAAAATGTCAATACTGTGATAAATATTCCAAATATAATATTGGCCATAAGCAGTCAGGGCCAACTGCCCAAATCGGCAAATCAGGCAAAATTGCTTTTTTTACCATTGGTTATTTTTGTGAATTGAAAAACTACTTTTGCATGTTCAATTGCAGGTTACTCAATTTAATCAAGTCAAAATCATAACCACTTATCATAAAACATAATTCCAAAATGTGTGGTATTTATTTTTGTGACTTTGACTTGAGTCTGCAACATATTCGTGAACTTAAATAGATCGCAAAATTAAGTATTCATTTGCTTCTGCCCTCTTTATTTTAAGATAGATAATCACGATTTTTAAATAACCATGCTCAGAAAATAATGTTCAAAGTTTTGACCAACGCTCATACATTTTGACATGGAGGTTTGATATGTTTTAAAGCAAATGGACATTATAAATGAATAAGAAACTACAAGTACATTTTGTGTGGTAAGCTGAGGTAATGAAGAAATGACACACTCAGATAATGTAAACCACACAAACGTCAATTATGTCAGTCCCTTATACGTTCGAGGGCTTAATGCCACAAAGTCTTATCTTTCGTAGCTGCCTGCTGTTATACAGGGTGTATCAAAAAACTGCAACACTTTTTGCCAAGAGCAGTGCGATTACGGCAAATCACATATCACCTGAAACTTAGATATACTGGTAAGACTACTTCTTGGCTATCAAATAGTCAAATTACAGCAATATCAATTATGAATTGGCTGAGAAACTCAGGATATAAGAAAGGAAGTGCAAAACATGTTTTACATCATTTATCCTTTATTCCTGATTTTCTTGTCCAGTCAATATTAGCAAGACAGTCTTTAATAACCCATTGTACTTAAAAAATGGCAAACAAACTCATCATTCTGAGAAGAATATGTCATGTTAAAGATAAAATCTGGCTACAACTGCTATTTCAGTATCATATCATATAAAAACTGAGCACATTTACAATAAATTAGTTGATAGTTAATGACACAGCTTGAAAATCTAAATTACAAAGCCTGTTGATGCAAATCCCCTCCCCTCTTTCTCTCTTAAATGTATATAAGTAATAAAATATAAGTATGGTACAATATTCAAAAGATAAACAAATGAAGTAGTCCAGTAAAGGTAGGAATTGTTTTGTATGAATCATTCATTGTTAGTTTGTGGTGGTGATAGCTAGACCCTCAAAATGCTGTCCTTGTTTCAAGACGCATCGACTAGCACATTCCCGCATGTGAAGCATACTCAACGTGTCATCCGTGTGCGCCTTATTCCTTCAACAGTGTTGGTGATGCAGTTCCTAAGATCTTGGAGATTAGTTGGTGGATGTCTGGAAGACTTGAGACTTAACATAACCCCCAAAGAAAAAGGCTAATGTCGTACGGTCTAGAGAGCGAGCAGGCCACTCCGTAGCATGTCCAAGACCAACAACTCTGTTTATAAAACGAACGATGTAAATCGTGTTTTGCACTTGTCTACTTATATCTTTAATATCTACTTATATCTTTAATATCTAAAACAGGATAAATAGGGACATGGGGCCCCAGTCCCTATTCACCCTGTTTTACGGTACACAAACTGGCCGGGTGACATTTAAAAAACTGTTCCCATTAAGATTTTTTTCCCTATTCACCCCCATGTCCCTATTCACCCCGTTTTACGGTACTGTGTGACTGTACACAGGCCATGCACAACAATATTGCGGCACAAAATACCTTCACAAATCATATTTTTTCTTTCTTTCTATTATCGAAAAGAAGCTTAAACTATCGCCATTTAATATCATAGAATGAAAACCACATAAGATAAGTAAGTCTATAATTCGGAGGGCTAAAATGCTGATATCCTGCGTTGGGGTGACATGAAATTGCCATCATATCTCACTTCTTTCCCCCTGTTTCCCCCATATACTGTTACTATATTTTTTAAAGTGATAGCAATATATAAACTTATGTTCCCATGAAGAAATTGTTGGGCGATTATTCGGAAAATCATGATTTTGTGCTCGAAATACCAAACAAAAGCTGAGTTCAGTCAGTATTAGCGATATTATATCTCACTCAAATTCTGTCCGATTTTGTTACTGTTTTCGACATTTTAGTGAATATAATTAAGAGTAAAATTAAAACAAACAATAAAACACAGACAATCTCGACCTCAGGGGGTAAAATACATCTATATCTACCAATACAAGGAGTTTGATGACGTCACAAGGACAATATATTTTTAGAAATAAATACTGCCCTCTTATGGGACTATCACGATTTGTTAAGAGAGTCACAGATCAGAAGGCAAGAAAAAGAGTGCATGTATTTGTCACTTGTCACTTATTGTTACTTATAGCAAGAAACAAGATGTGCCTATGTGTCATCTTTGGAAAAATAGCTGAATGGTTATAGCCCTATATAAAACAAATTTACTAACAATACTGAATCTTAACTCTGTCTGCAGGACCTATCCTTTGCTATGAGCATGGAAGACTTCCATGCTATGAGTAATCATTCGTAGAGATATATTCCTTGTTAATAAGGTAACCTTTTCCTTCTTTTAGAATTTCATGTTCAGGGTAGATTTTGAGAGTGGATTCACACGGATGATTACAACTTATACACATATGAGTGCCCCCCCCCCCCCCCCCCCTTACCCCACCAGATGTGCCATGGTACATGCAGGGGTTAAACAACATAAATGTCAATTGATAAATCCTCCAGTCAAGTGATAAATCCTCCAAAGAAATTACACGCTCTAGTATGGGTAAACCATACCAAAGCAATGCTTATCAACAAAAGCAACGAGGAAACAGCATATGACCACAACACTGTCCACTATGCCTTAATTCACTACTATACCCTTTATAATGCTTTGGTGCAAGTTTTTAACGCACAGGTCCTAAACAAAACAGGATGCGCACACACAAACCACCAGGCAAAGAACAATGGCAAATGCCAACCAAATGCCTGACGTGATGTCACCTGTCATGTCACCCCATCTATACAAGCGTTGAAGTGCCACAAAGTCCTATGTCTCTAGTAACTGCCAGCTGTTATACATGAGGTTGATTTTTATATGCTGAGCAATTGATAAAAACAAAATGTAACTCAGAGCTGCAATTATGTCTACAACATGTTTACTAAGTGTAAAGATTCGAGGAAGATCACATAATATTGCTGAGGTCATGAAAGTGATATTTACCTCCTTCCAATTCCATCAGTTTTAGTCCCAAAATTGTGAATATTGTTCTTGGAACACAAAATATCCCTGAAGAAGAATTCAGTGCCTCTGCCTGTATAGTAATTAAATGTCATCCTTTTACAACAAAGTTTGTTCTTTTGTTATTGTTTTTTCGACAAGGTACCCTCAACTCAATTCTTGTCTTTTACTCAAATCATAACCAATCCATAAATTGAGGCACAGCACCCTCTGACCTCATGGCAGTTTCTTTCTGTAGACTGCCCTCTACAGTTCACTGTAATTTTCCTGTCATACAGGTTCTCCCTACCACAATTTTCACTTCATCTTTTTGACAACATTGCATTTTGGCCTATAGCTATTGTATTTGTAGCTTAATATTTCATCACAATACAGCCTGTTTGCAAATTCCTAGCTACTGGAGATAAATCGATTTTGAATGGGTAAGAGGTTTATTAAGAGTTACCATAGCACGTAGAACAGATTGTGCGCATGCTCGAGAGTGGTGCATCTCTTTTCATATCGTGGAGATTTCCTGCTCCGATATCCCACTTTCACCGATTAAAATCCATCTCAATCTCGGAACATCCTTGTGTTTAACTTTTCCTAATCTGGTCATTTGTCAAGAGCCTCAAAAAAGACACAACTGGTATCCCTGCCCTAAAAGACAAAGGTATCTTAATATCAGACAACACCGGAAAAGCCAAAATTCTAAATGACCAATTCAGATCGGTGTTTACAAGGGAGGACATGGATTCCATACCTAAATTACCAACATTAGTAAGTATACACACTGGTGGAATTTACTCACAGGCTTAATTAAATCAATTGGCCTCAAACCCAGTTCACACACCCATTTCAGATACAGTCACCTTCCAATTCAATTACTGGTATCAAGCCGTAAATTTGAAAATATCAAAAATCCTGGCAAAAAAGCATTTGCTTGTCTGTGTTTAATCCTTTTAATGCAGTCAGGGGACTGTGAGGTAAACCCTGGCCCAGACCCAACTAATATCAGCTGCTCAAAATTCCCGTGCCTCATCTGCAACGAACCATGTACCTGGGTTCAGAAATCCGTGCAGTGTGACGAATGTGACGGTTGGTATCATACACGTTGTATGGGTGTAAATACATTGATCTATGAGGCCCTTGGCAATTCAAATGTCTCATGGACATGTTGCGGATGTGGCCTACCAAATTTTTCTACCTCCCTATTTTCTGATTGGTCTATGGAGCTGTCAAACAGCTTTTCTAGTTTAGACACCGTAGCAAGTGACGAGTCACCATTAAGCCCACCAATAGCTACGTCATCTCCTAAACTAAACAGTAACCAAAATCAAAATAAGCACAAACAGTACAAAACAAAACAAGCGCCAAAGTACACCTTAAAAACGCTAGTCATTAACTTTGGCAGTGTAAAAAACAAGGTTGCAGAATTAGCAATCTGCCTGGACACACACAGACCTGATGTAGTGATTGGGACCGAGACATGGCTAAATCCGTCGGTGGGTAATAATGAAATCTTTCCACCAAATTATACAGTAGTTAGGAAAGATCGAATGGACTCATACGGGGGTGTGCTTATCGCTCTGAAAAACGACCTAATCGGTGCCCACCGAGTTGATTACGATTCCAATTGTGAAATTGTCTGGGTCCAAGTCAAATTAGTTGGTTGTAAAACACTAACTATTGGGGCCTTCTACCGTCCACCAGACATACGAGACCCTGACTATCTTGGGGGACTATCTTGGGGAGCGTGTGTGGTCTAGTGGATAAGACGCCGGTCTCATGATGCAAAGGTTGTGAGTTCGAGCCCCACTTCGGCCAACATGTTTGTATCCTTGGGCAAGGTACTTAGTCTCAATTGTCTCGTGGTTCAGAAGTCACGTATAAATGGTGGTCTCGTGCATTGGAAGTGCAATAATCCGAGCACGTTAAAAGGTCACAGACTCCTTCGTAAAGAGTAGGGGATCATCCCGGTATGTGTCTGTATACTCATTTCCCTAGGTTACAGGGAACTTGGCGTTACGTCCTAACTCGAAGGATCCTGCTAAGTATCGATGTAGATGTAGATGTAGATGTATCTTGGCCAATTAAATGAGTCGCTAGCTAAGATTAAGAACTTACACAAGGGGAACGTATGGTTGGCTGGTGACTTCAACCTTGGCGACATTATGTGGGATAGCCAAAGCATCCAAGCAGGGTCCAATTTCAGAATTGTGGGACAGCAATTACTAGACCTGGTATCCAACCATAACCTAGCACAAGTGGTCACAGAACCGACAAGAAAGGACCGAATACTGGACCTTTTCTTCACCAATAACCCAACTCTGGTTGAAAAGTCATCAGTATTACCAGGAATGAGCGATCATGATGGTATACCAATCCTTATTATAAATGCCAAACCTAAGAAAAACAAGGATAAACCACACAAAACCTACCAATTCAAAAAAGCAAATATGGATGGCTTGAAAACAGATTTGGGTGAATACGCAAAAACCTTTGCCACCAAGAACTCAGACCTAGAGTCCGTAAACAGCCTGTGGAATCAGTTCAAACATAAGCTCTTAATGCTAATGGACACACACATACCTCATAAAATGATGAGTCAAAGCAACAAAATACCATGGATAAACTCCAAAGTAAAGAGGTTTCAAAGACGTAAACAAAGGGCTTTCAACAGAGCAAAAAAGAGTAAATCCACATCAGACTGGGCTGCTTTCACTCAAATCCGTAAGGACACACACCGGATGGCAAGAAAATCACACAGGAGATACATCAGAGAATTCTGCCTTGAATCCAAAAAACAATTCTGGTCATTTGTCAAGAGCCTCAAAAAAGACACAACTGGTATCTCTGCCCTAAAAGACAAAGGTATCTTAATATCAGACAATACCGGAAAAGCCAAAATTCTAAATGACCAATTCAGATCGGTGTTTACAAGGGAGGACATGGATTCCATACCTAAATTACCAACATGTAATGTCCCGGCTATGCAAGGGTTCACCATCCACAAAACAGGAGTAGAAAAGCTCTTGAAAAATCTAAAACCAAACAAAGCTGCCGGACCGGATGATATTCCACCTCGCATACTAAAGGACACCGCTGAAATAATAGCACCAATCCTGACGGTCATTTTTCAGAAATCAATTGATACAGGCATTCTCCCTACAGACTGGAAAAACGCAAATATTACTCCAATCTACAAAAAAGGCGAACGCACCAAAGCAAGTAACTACAGACCTGTCTCACTCACATCGGTTTGTTGTAAAGTACTAGAGCACATAATTCATTCACAAATCATGTCATACTTGGACACACACAAAATCCTCACCCCTCAGCAACATGGGTTTAGACGAGGTCATTCCTGTGAAAGTCAATTAATTCAAACCATACATGATCTTTCATCGTCAGCAAATAAAAGCACCCAAATAGACGCCATCATCCTAGATTTTTCAAAGGCTTTCGATACCGTCCCCCACCATCGGCTCATACTGAAACTCAAACACATGGGATCAGGCTAGGAAATAAGGACCACAGGACCAGGGGCCACTTTTAGAAAAAAAACGGCCCCTGGTTCACTGGGTTTTGTCATGAACCAGGGGCCGTTTTGGTGGAACCAGGGGCCGTTTTAATAAAAGGTGTGGCCGTTCATGATGAGTTATCCCAAGAAATTTCTCTTACGTGACTATGGGCGTATAAACAGGACCCGTATCAATCCCGCTCTCCGTGAACACACTGGGAGTAGAGCTCAGCAGACCCGCTATAACCTGCATAGTGCATACAACCAAGTCCAGCGTCGAAAGCGGAGTTGCATCTCAAAATGCGACACATTTTTGAAGATTTGCAATGCCTATTGCACAAATATGTCGCAAATACTGACGCAAACATATTCCCTACTTGATATTTGATCACGTACCATCAAAGTCAAACCAACAAATATAGATTTTCATCTTCAATTAACTAGAAAAAGTGTGATAAATCTAGATGTATCGGAAGTTATCGGAAGTTAATATTTCGTTTTCGTCAGAGTCAAAATCCCCATTGCTTTACACGTAATTGCGCAGAATTTTTTCCGTCGGTTTAAAATTGGTTCAAAATGGCGGATTTCTGCGCAGGTTGGAGATCACATTTGATGCTAGTCTCTTGGAATAAAACTAGTGGTGCACCA
Organism: Ophiura sarsii; assembly: GCA_035610835.1. Lineage (NCBI taxonomy): Eukaryota > Metazoa > Echinodermata > Ophiuroidea > Amphilepidida > Ophiuridae > Ophiura > Ophiura sarsii. Next base: position 39,546,174 of record CM069453.1, read on the forward strand.
CGGACACAAGGAATCATAACAAAATGTAAGAAGATCGTAAGAAGATGTAAACAATTATGAATTCCTTCGTGTCAAACCAGGTCTGACAACGGGCGCCAAAATGGAGAAATTATAGGCGCCCGTACTCTTCATTTTTTGCCAATACGGGCGCCTTTTGCCGTCCGACGGGCGCTGAACGGCGCCTGTCGCCCGCTTATTTCCTAGGTTGCATGGGATTAAATACAAAAATAATAACCTGGATTTCAGCATTTTTAAAAGGCAGAAATCAGCGAGTCGTCGTTGGCGGAGAGCATTCTGAATGGGTAGGTGTGGAGTCTGGAGTTCCTCAGGGTACCGTACTAGGTCCTCTGCTCTTTCTTGCCTATATAAATGACCTCCCTGACGAACTCCAGTCCACAGTGCGACTATTTGCGGACGACTGCATTATCTACCGTCCAATAAAATCCACACAGGACTCACAGAAACTGCAACACGACCTAAATAAACTTGCTGAATGGGAGAAACGTTGGCAAATGTCATTCAATGCTAAGAAGTGTTTTGTTCTTCGCATCCCCAGCTCAAGAACACCGATTGTCACACAGTATTCTCTAGGTCATGCCATTCTCCAAGAATTAACATCACATACCTACCTGCGGGTAGACATATCACAAAATCTGAAATGGGACTCACACATTAATTGTATTACCTCCTCTGCTAGCAAAACACTTGGTTTTGTACGCCGGAACTTACACTCCTGCACCCGGGACACAAAAGCGTGTGCTTATACAGCTCTAGTAAGACCTACGCTTGAGTACTGCCCCGCAGTATGGGATCCCCACACACAATCCCAAATAAAACAAGTGGGCAAAGTCCAACGGCGTGCAGCGAGGATGGTATATAATGACTACAATTGGGAAAATCATACAAGCGTAACTAAACTAATGCGGGACCTGAAGTGGGACATGTTATCAACTAGACTAGACTGCAAGGCTTCTAATAATGCACAAAGCCATAGGGGGGCACCTGGCCTTACCGGCCCAGGACTACTTTAAACCGGCTCTGAGGCGCACTCGTCACACTCACATAAATTCATTTCAAACCCTATCATCCAGTAAAGACTGTCATAAGTTTTCCTTTGTTCCCAACACAATCAGAGACTGGAACTCTTTACCACAAAACATCACTTCAATAACTGAACTAGAACCCTTCAGGACGGCACTTCTAGATCACTACCGCAAGCAAGATAAAGAAACCAAGGACTGAATTGCACAGCATAGCGCACAACCATTCCTGCTCGGTTTGTCCCACAAGGGATGTTGAGCAGTATCCGAAAGAAGAAGAAGAACAGTACTCTTTATATACTATAGGGATGGATCTGCAGTCACACAGCGAGGCTACAAGACATGCGCATTTGGACCAAATAGGCCTAGTATCATATTACTAAGATTTCTCCTATATACTAGCGTGTGTAAAAATGACTTGAGAATAAAATCAAATGTGATATTCAAAACTGCTAGTTTCTGAAAGTTTCAATATGTTTCTTGCTGATTCAATGATTAACATATTCAACACAGTCCAGATTTACTATCGCTAAATTCCCAGTTCTAAACTAAATATAAATGTCTTTTTTTAACCACATTCCATCATGCATATTTTCGAAATATTCTCTACGTAATTCTGCAGTATTTATCGAAAAACGCGGGGAATCGAAAAACGTGGGGAACCCAAAACGTACCCAAAAAGTAGCATAACTTTCGGAAAACTGCATCAATTTGCACCGGATTTTTCCCACTACTTCCGGCATTTTGTCATGTTTCATTTGACCTAAAAATGATCCAAGGCCTGATGACGTCATCATCGGAAAACTTCGACAGACGCTCGGCCTCTCAATTCATTCACAAATCCAAGTCTGTAAAAAGATCGGTTGGCCTCAAAAACACTGACATCGTGAGCTGCAAGTACTCCAAACAATCCCAGCGGTCACGCTAGCTGGCTGCTGGTGTACTCATTAGCATAACTTATCCAGATTCTATGCCCTGTGCAGTGTTCTACATGCATCGAACTCTACATTTTTAACAGACAATTTCTATGGTATTTATACATGGTGAAAGCTATCTATAAGGCCAAATAAAAAATATTCATGTTTAGCGTCCCCGCCTGCTTCCTTTTTAGGGGCCGCCTCCTTTTTGAATTTGAATTTTTTTTTTTTTGTATGAAGCTGTTTGCCCGTGAAATAAACTGGTTCTCTACGTCCCAGAACTCAGGACAAGACATCATTTTGATCTCATTTTCTGTTTCAAAGCTTGCCCATAAGAAGCCAATATGTAATTTCTTGAGTTCAAGTGGCTGTCATTTTGAAAAAAGCAGGCAACCATCTTGAAAAATAGCCTGGCCAGCTATCTTGGCACCATGTGTGTGGCGGCCATTTTGGAAAAAAAGAAAAAAGGTCTCCTCCTTCCTTATTTTCAAAAAGGCAGGACGCTAAACATGTTTTATTTTTTATTTTGCCTTAGACTTCTGTGTGGTTTATTTTTTCATGAACCATTTTCATTTACTTTGTATATGAATTAAACTCAATAACTATGACTTTAGATTTTTAAAGATATAAACAAATGCTTACCTGCAATTCCATACACCAATCCAAAGAGAAACATGAAACAAAAGAGGAAAAGAAAAGAGAAGAAATTTGATTAAAACAATGCAATTATAATCAATTAGTTAAAATATATCAAGATAGTAGTAGTAGATCCCTTTCCGACTCTGAACAACAACGCCCAGACTACCAACCTGTTAAGCAGACCACCAGTGTAATCTTTTTAAAAGTATGCTGCAAAATACATTGATACATCTCTTATTATAGGGTTAATACCCAGTGGCGTAGCCAGAGAGAGGGCGAGGGAGGCGATACCCCCCCACCCCATATTGACATTGTGTCAGTTGAGATAGGCACTGTCGGTTCATTTGGCCAGAGGAATCATGGAATTATGATGGTCAAAAGTATACACAGAAAAAAAATGTGGCCCCAAAATTGCAATATTCTTTGGTACAAGGATGTTAGAGCCAAAATGTACCTCAATTGTGCCAAAAATACATATAGGTGTAAAGTCGACAATTTTCGGTGAATAGAGTATCAAACTTACACGTACATGACCTGCGTTTGATCCGCAGCGCATGCAGAGACTGATTGCACCCGTTTTCCTCCCCGGGGAGTTGGGGTTAACTAAAGCTACCGGCAAAATCAATGTTGTGCCACTTTAGTTTCAAAGGTTTACTCCTATTCACAGCATTTGTAATCTTTGATTCTTCTGTTCTTTGGATATGATAAAGTTAATGAATATTATTTTGACAAAAATATGTGCAATCATTATTTAATATAAAATGTCATCTGGCTGCCAATGACCTTAATAAGCGATTCATTTTTGTTTTTCAGTCTCTTTTATAAAACAATTCTGGCAAAATAACTACGCAGACATTTCAAGACAGACCAAATGTTAGTACAGTTTGACACTCATAATGATCAATATTTCTGTAAAAGTGGCACAACGTCGATTGTTGGTAGCTTTGATAAACTGTGTATATCTCAGGATTGACAAAACCAAATCAGATGAAATAAACAGCACCTGAAAATCTTTCATCGATCGTTTTAGGTGTATTACACCACACATGATATCTTAGCGGTGCACCCTTTTGATAGGGACACCCTGTGTATATTATAGTCAATGTCATATGCTATGGACATAATTCTAACTATGCAACAATCAGCAACATAATTAAGCAACAATTGACCGGGCGTCAATGGTGAAATCTTCACAACAGTCGCACTGCAATTTAGTTCACACATTTCATGCCACTATATACGCAGCTCCACGAACAACATCAAAACATGCTCGTGTGAAATAGCTTGAATTTCGTCCACATCATTTATCATTATGACAATGACGATAGATAGACCTTATACATACTGATATGTTGGTGGGTGTGGGGGTATGAACATAATCACCATCTGAGTAGGGGGTCATAAAATTATTGACTCATCAAAATTGACAACGATAAATGACATTTTTGGGACCTCCTACCAAGAAAATGACCTCCCCCTTACAGGCTACAACAATAAGTACACATTTTTCTATTTATCACCCTAAATTTAAGTGCCCAGGGAAGATGCACATGACCCGTCACATCAAAACGGACATGTTGGTGGCCCATACAAAATCTGAGTTAATGGTATGGCTTGAAAGAGCACATTTGAGCTTTAAAATGATACCATGTTGAAGGTATTCAGACTTTGTAATCACAAGATATGATTTGAAGAAGCAGAATTTGTTCTATCATTTTCTTTATATTTCATCAAATATATTGGCCTCTATATCAAAACTGTGGTTGCCAACATGTCCTTTTTGACGCGACTTGTCACAATCAGTTGTGTGACACACTATACGACCCTGGGAATGGTGCATCACTTATACACCTATCAGTTGTAAGATGCACTATACGACCCCCGGGAGTCACTTTACCGAGGTGCGTCAACTTCTCATGTACCATGATGCACCCTGTGTCAAAAAAAACGACAGACCATTGCCATCCAAATACGCACCGTCAGTCAATTTTTGGACGCACCATTGGTGGATTCTGACGGACCATGACGACGAACCCCATCGTCAGATATCGTTGACTAAACTGGATAAAACACGATAACTACTGAAAATGAAACTACTTTTGATTCATGGGGGATCTGCCCTTATTCGATGTTGTCAACCATGGCCCTCGAGTAATTATATAGACCCCGGACCGGGACCGGGATGGACGGAACCAAGAGGATCGAGAACTTTTATATGCGCAATAATGTCCGACTGGTCTAAAATTCATAAAATATTTTACTACCTCTGTGTTGTTAGATTGTTCTGCGAATGCTGATCCCCTATCTTATACGTGACACTACTCTAAAAATGAAAGGTTCTTGCCAAACTCTTGTTGTATTGCAATTGGCGATGATCGAGTGATATCAGGCATTTTAGAACATGCGGTATAAAATATCGGAGTGATGTTGGCAGTATTAAAGTAGAGCCTGGTTGGCGGTATCAAGGAGTTATGTGGTATAGTAGGCCTATAGCGTATATATTTAAAGGTCGTATTTTGTTGTTTGTAAACAGATGTACACTGTGACGCACCCATGTAAAGTGACGGACCTTGACGCACCCTCCGTCATTTTTTTTGATGGACCAAAGGCTGCCACTGACGTACCCTCCGTCAAAAATTATTGGTAAACGACGCACCCACAGCGCACCTCTCCCGGGGTCGTATAGTGCATCTTACAACTGATAGGTGTATTATACCGAGATGCATCACTTTCTCATGTACCATGATGCACCCCTGTGACACATAAGGTATAGTGCCATACAATGACGGTGCTGGTAGTAAATTTTGTGACGCACCATTGTTTGATTCTGACGAACCATGACTGTCTCAAATGACGCTCCGGACCACCACCGTCATTCATCAATATACTGAACTGGATTGCAATATGATAGTAGTTTTTCAAACGATTCCTTCAAGAGCGCACAAGCCTTAGAGCAGGGACATTATCAAGAGCGCCATCGCTTGATGGCTAGTTTCTCTAGTCTCAATTTATTTTTGATTGACAGGTAACATCTTTTGTTCCTCTCAAGTGATTGTCCTAGACAAAAGTCACACGAGTCGATGTACATACCCGAGTCATCAGGTACCCATCATTTAAACCCCCATGATGCAACGATAGACTGTGGCTGTTAATCGACACATTGAAGTGTGTACGAACGAAATAGATGTCCTTAATTGTTAAGTGTCACGTTTAAATCAAAATTAGATTCTTTAAGTGCAACAGCTTTTTAAATGCTTTTAGGCTAAAACTCTCTCTTAAAAACGCTTAAAATAGGAAACATAAAGCATTTTAAGCTATGTTGAACTGTATAATGTTTTTTTCTTACTTAGTTTACATCGAATAGATTTAGCTCAGCGGTAAGGTGTCGGATTTGAAATCAGCGGGTTACAGGTTCGAATCCTATCACAGCATGTAGTTTTGTCAATGTTATTTTATTTCGTATTTATCGAGATTTTTTATCCTGAGACAAGTATACCTAAAGGGATAAGCGCCCATTCATACCATTCATGCGCAGTGATCCAGGTCTGATACTGCATAATTGCTTTTCACTATCGAATTGATTATGTAACTCCCTGGTAAATGGGTCACGCACCTTTATTAATGCTAGCCATTGGTTTTATGTAGCGATCTTTTCAATCAGTGTTCAGGACTTGTAAGCGTGATCCAATTGATATGGTAATACTTGGTTTACATTACACGTAACACTTCAATAGTATTAAATAGTGGCCAATCGATTATCATCATTCAATTTAATTTGTAGTACGACCTCGTTATTAGCGTCAGCGCGATATATTAATCCAGTCATTTAGTTTAGCGTCAGCGATATTGTAATCCAATGGTCATTTCAAATAACCTGAACACGCTTTTAGTATGGGCTGGTTACGACAGATTTTGAAATTATAATTAAAACAATGTATTATAAAATTGAAGTTAATAGTTTGTGTTTGCTTTAATACGAATTGAAACACCATGTGATCTTTTTATTTATGAAAAGATAAGTTTATGAGCTCGACCACATCGAAATATGTATTAATAATTAATTAATTAATGGGTAAATAAATAATTGAAGTTAATAGTTTGTGTTTGCTTTAATACGAATAGATAAATAAATGAATATATTAATTATTTATTAGGTAAGTTATTAAATCCTTAGACAAACAAATGAATAAACAAATATAATGTATAACATTAATGTTCAATTAATTGAAAATCAAATGAACATATAATTAATTTAAAAAAAACATCAAGATAGAAGAAAGTTTAAAAAGAAGAAAATCAATATGAATAAATGTCAATTTTTAAATAAAAAAAATGTAAATAAATAAATAAATAAATAACGTAAAATAATATAAATAAATAACATTAAGAACTTCAATCAAGATAGGAACCTACGGCTTGTTGATTGAGAGTCTAAATAAAGCTCTACCGACTGAGCTATTTCGAACCTCGTGATATCAATGTATTTTTACAATTTAATGTTTCGAATAACCCATTACATCAATTTATAGAAATTGCGTGTGGTACAAATTATGTATGCAGCTTCAATTTTCTTCAGTGGGCATTCTGTTAAGAAAACAAACTCCCTTGTAGTAGAAAATAAGTTGAAAATGGATGCCCCTCCCCGAGAACCAACATGCAAAATGAACATATTTAGATAATATTTGTGTACATATTTTATCAAAGTCACATCATAGTTTATGTACCAAACTTTTTTTTAAACAGTAGATTTCATGCCGAATTACATTTCTGATAATAAATCATGAATATTTTCTGAGTTACAGGGCGATACGATTCATAATTACTAAAATAAAGACAAAAAAGGTGATTCCAGTGAGATTCGAACTCACGCGTAAAAGTTTCCATTAGACCACCGCCTTAGACCACTCGGCCACAGTGACAGTTCCCGATTACAGTGGCAGAGAATTAACAAATACCAAATACTTTTTTTCGTTATTGTCGTTTTTTCCCAATGACCATTAAATCTGTCCGAGCCGGGGATAGAATATTTTGAAACAACATGTTATTGCACAAAGGCAACTGATTTTTCTTAATCCTTACAGTTGTAAGTTTGGGCTGATTTCCATTAAAATCCATAAAGGTCCCTTCCCGGTCAATCAATTGCACGAGAACATTATTAAATATATTATCCAAAACTCGCGGTAAACCAGACATTATGCAATTCAAATGTTAATCAGTAAATCAAACAGAAAAGTTAATGTCTACTTCACGGAATTATAATCCCTAAATCGATAGCACTGTCAGACATCAATGACTTATCTCAATACTACATGCAGTATTCGTAACATTATCTCAATCAATAACATTGAATAGAGACTGGCCTTGCGTTACATTGCATCACAGTGTATTTTGATGAGCACCGACAACTCAGGTAGAAAGTGAATCAAAAGAAATCAATCATGGGTCATTCATCGATGTTACAGACCATTCAGTTTATTCTTGGGATTGACGCGGGATATTTGATAGGAGACTAAACTCGCATGACTATGAAATGGGCTTTTTACTTCTGGTAGTTTTGGTGAACAAAGTTTAGTCATTCTAATATCACTACATTAGACGTTGTATTACCTGGATTGTTTTCAAATGAGAATAAAATATAACTTGAGTATATAAGGAAGTACGGAATTCTAAAAATAAATATGATATGAACGTAATTCATTGAGAAAATAAGCTTTGAATCTTACCCGTACTTGTTTCATAGACTTTAAAACATCTTACCATCATGGAATAATAATTCCGTAATTGCTATTCCAATATTTTATCTAACACTCCTATAGATAGTGATATCTGATGGGCTATTTCTCCAATATTTCAACATTTTGGAACATAAAGATCATTTAAATATAGCGACGATAGACTAAATCCCCTGTTATTATACTTAAATATTAAAATGAAGCAGACGAAGCAACGCCCTATAGCGTCACTAGGCGGCGTTGATATTGCAGTTTATATCCAGGAGGCGTGACCACAGTACCTTTCCGGTTCATGATTATTCACAAACACACTGTTTGAACGTCGAAGAGGGCGCTCGTAATAATGTCCAATTTTTACCTTGTGTAAGGCTTGTGAGCGGCACATACCAGTTCTACGTATGTACCATTCCCCGGGGTATGGGAATTTAAAAAAGATCACAATATTGGTGATCGGGTGATGTTACCATGCAATGTATGTACCAGACACAAATTCTTCTCTCTTTGATCATTCATAAAGATCAAATTGATCCAACAGGAAATGTGGTTGAATTTGGTGTGATTTTGAATGGCAGGGTGCGAGGCAGTATCAATGGAAGCTTAACATGCAGGAGTTAACCCTGAGAACTACCAAAAAAGATAGATACATCATTTATTACACCAATCAGAGACATTTTTACAATAGTTGTATCCCTGATAAAGATTTGAGGGAAATATTTTACTAGCTGCATTTTAATTGGCTATTCAAATGAGTATATCTTGCATTAAACCAATCAGAACCACTGTAAGATAGGCTGGTAGTGCCCAGTGAGTTAAGAACAGACCAGCAGAGCTGATCAGCTGAAAAGGAGGTCTATGGGAGAGCACATACCTAATACAAAAAAAATGTGAGCCCTCCCCTCGCACAAATTCCAATTGCGTATGACTGGCACATCAAAGTGCTTGTCTGTGGCAGATCATAGACCTCAATTGTCTAGATGGAATGTAAATTGAATGGATTGATATAAACTCGACCATCCTGTGAATCAACATTATATTTTGTCAAGATCATAGTGTTAAATATAATTAAATTTCAAACGATATCAAACTTTTCTGTTTACTTTTGCAGATATGGCAATCAGACAAATTCAACCTTTGGTCTGCAGATACTGTAAGCGATATTTTTGGGATGTGCCTCGATTTCTCTCCCATCTCCGTCACCATAAGATGCACATCAAACCCTACTGGTATAAGGACCATAATGCGCCACTACAGTCAACATGTGTGGGGTGGACACAAAAGAGAACAAGAAATCATAGGAATTTAAATGAGGTAAAAAGAGGTACAGGATATAAACCATTCAAATGTCAATATTGTGACAAGTGTTTCAAAAGGGCTGGCCACAGGAAACTACATGAAATGATACACACAGGGGATGGAGGTCACAAATGTCAATATTGTTACAAGTGCTTCAGCGATGTTACCTCCAAGAACAATCATGAAATGACACACACAGGAGATAAACCACACAAATGCCAGTATTGTAACAAGTGCTTCATCCAGGCTGGTAACAAAAAACAACATGAAATGATACACACAGGAGATAAACCTCACAAATGTCAATATTGTAACAAGAGTTTCACAAGTCTTTGTGGCAAGAAACGCCATGAAAAAATACACACAGGAGATTATCCACACAAATGTCAATATTGTGACAAGTGCTTCATCCAGGTTAGCTCCAAGAACCACCATGAAAGGACACACACAGGAGATTATCTACACAAATGTCAATATTGTAACAAATGCTTCAACTGTGCTAGTAACAAAAAACAACATGAAATTATACACACAGGAGATAAACCTCACAAATGTCAATATTGTAACAAAAGTTTCACAAGGGCTTCTGACAAGAAACGCCATGAAATAATACACACAGGAGATTATCCACACAAATGTCAATATTGTAACAAGTCCTTCAACTGTGCTAGTAACAAGAAACAACATGAAATGATACACACAGGAGATTATCCACACAAATGTCAATATTGTAACAAGAGTTTCACAAGGGCTTTTGACAAGAAATCACATGAAAGGATACACACAGGAGATAAACCACACAAATGTCAATATTGTGACAAGAGCTTTAGCTGGGCTGGTCACAAGAAAAGCCATGAAATGATACACACAGGAGATTCTCCACACAAATGTCAATATTGTAACAAGTGCTTCCACTGTGCTAGTAGTAAGAAACTACATGAAATGATACACACAGGAGATAGGCTACACAAATGTCAATATTGTGACAAGTGCTTCAGCCAGGCTGGTAACAAGAAACAACATGAAATGATACACACAGGAGATAAACCACACAAATGTCAATATTGTGACAAGTGTTTCAGGCGGCCTTCTGTCAAGAATATACATGAAATGAGACACACATCTGGTATTAAACCACAAATGTCAATATTGTGATAAATATTCTAGGCATATTGGCCATAAGCAATGGACATGATAAATGAATATAGAAACTAAACAAAAGTACATTTTGTATTTCAGCAGAGGTAATGAAGAAATGACACACTCAGATAATGTAAACCACACTAACGTCAATTATGTCAGCAGGCGCGGATCCAGGAATCTTTTTAAGGGGGAGGGCCAATATTTGAATATTTGGGCCCAAGTGTGACGAAAGCGGCACCAGGTTCCACAAAGCATGGACAGGGAGAGTATGAGGGAGATGTGGCCCCTCACAATTGGAAAAAAAATCCATTGTTGAACCCATTTGGTGCTATTTGGTGTATATTTTGGTTTTTATCAATGCAAGAAAGAAGTTGAGCATATACTGATGTTCCCTGATTTAAAGGAACATGAAGAGATGTGTTGGAGGCTGCGCCCTGAATTATGAGAAAAACTGGGATTTTGTTTAATTTTACAATTATATAACATTGTATGAACTTACCCCCTATATAAGAATTAAGAAAAATCAGCTCTCTTTGTACAGCAAAACGTCAATTCCAAAATGCTGGTTGAGCCGTAAGGGAGCGATCACTATTTACGCCAGGGAGGGGATGGAGGATATTTTATTTTTTTGGTGCCATTTTTTTATCACCCCCCCCCCCCCCCTTCTTGAACACAGAACAATTTCATGCCCCCCCCCCTTTTTTTTAAATTTAATAATGGTACAAAAATGATGGTATTTTAAATATGTGAAGTCACAATTTCAATAAATAAATAAATATAGAGTGTATGGTATAAAGAAGTGAACATTATTAGAAGAACATCAACATGAAGCTTGTAGGATGCTAACTTTTAAGGGAACTTCTTGTTTACGTGTTGCGTCTGTGATTACGTCCGGGTCAGATCGAGTCAGAGGTCGATCGTTGTATTTAGCGGCCAATCACAGAGCACCAAGTGGTGAGGGGTTTCCCGGAAAGTGCTTAAAGGCGCAATGCAGCATGTAAACTTTCTCTTTCGTTGCTGCATGCAGCTGTCCACTTCATGTAAAATGTATCGTCCAGCTTTCTTCAGTTTTCTATGTTAAATTATATATATCTGCCAGTGTCGTCAATGTCTTCTAATAAATGATTTGAACTATAATATTGGAGAGCTGTGTGTTCTTGTCTTCCGTTTCAAGTATTATTATTAATTTGCAATGTTGTTTGTTGACAAACCAGTGCAGTTGACAGTAAAACAACACTCAAGTAGTTGTGTAATACACAACAAAGCTACCACGTTATAATGGTGGCAACCACGTTATAATGGTGGCAGCGGTGGGATTTTGAAATTCCACCGCTGCCACCATTATAACGTGGTAACTTGTTGTGTATTCAACAACTTACTCGAGCGTCACACCCCGTAGTTTTACCGCCACTGGCACATGGTTTGTCAACAAAGCATATTAATACAAATCAAATTTTGAAGGCATATTCTCGCAAAACTCTCATAAAAGTTAATGGTATATTCCACGTAACAGTGGCTTCACATGTTAATAATGTTATAGGTCGGGAAAAAATCACACGCGCGCAAAGAACAAATTCAGATGATTTGTTTTTGTCTTTTGCATGACCAATGATCTACTATCACCTGTCATGTCTTTATATGGCTAGATGTCCCGTATCTTATGTGCACGCATGCTTAAACAAATTAAAGTATGTTGCAGCTAATACGGTTTATGCCATGCGAGATGCGAGGTAAGATAAAGCTGTATTATCTAGAATAATCAATAATTTTTCATCGGATTGATCTCATATTTTTAGGATATGGTCCAATGATTTTTATAACAAGTACTACACCGTCATGAAAAAGTGTCCTATTTTTGTATACACTCTGTATACGTCAATTGTGCCCATCCAGGATTATCCTAATCACATCTGTTAGTTTTTAATTAATTAGTGTTTAGATCATTGAAAATTATCTTTTAAAACTTAAAAACAGACATGATAGTGATTGTTAAAAATATGGGTTCTCTATGCAATTTCTACTAAAAGCTCATTTGAATATCATTTGCAACGATCATCATCCCCACCTCCACCATGCCGACTTATTATGTATAAGGTCATGTGTTTTAAGCTCGCCTCGTTTCGTGTTACACACGAATTTTGGCTTTCGCGACATGATTTTAACTTTACACATTTATATTTGCTTGTATACCCCCCTGAGGTATTAAAAGTATACATTTTCTGAAGGGAAATTGCATGAGGAAACCAAATATGCCATTAAAATTATAGTACGACCAAGAACTAAAATGGTATGATCGGAAATGTTCGGAAAAATATCAGGGTTTTTTAATTTTTAATTTGAGATCCATATATTTTTTATACCTACCCCTATCATTATTTACTTTACATATTTGAATTCCTCATGAATTTACCCATTAGATGACATATAATTGTCAAAGTTACTACGTCGGTATGGTAATTATACTGGCTAGTGAATATCTCCAATTTTTATTTTATATATTTTTAGAATTTTCAGAAATATTTGTTAAAGGATGAACCCTTCCCTGATAAAAACTGCATTTCTAAATTCCTCTAGTTACAAGCTTTCCAAAAATGTATACTTTTACTATCCTAGGTTGAAAACTTTTTCTGTTACAGTCATTTTTATACATCCGGTAAATTGAGGCTGATTATTCATGTTGACTGTGTAGCGAATAGGAAAAAAGCTGACGATCATGGTCTTATCCATAATTAATTAGTTGTTACAAATAGTTGACATTTGACAAGTCTGTTGAACCACATACTTAAAGACTACTAAATATCCTTTAAAATGGGACCAGAATGGTGTTTGTAACATTATGGGATGACTAGTTATTGTAAAAAGAACAAAGATTATCGCCATTATTGGATTATCCCCATTGAGTTTGTACAGGCGGCACCCCTTCCAGCGGCACCCCTTCCAGCACCACCCCTGGTCTCCAAACATCAAACAGCTGTATTTCCCCTTCTGTATTAGCTATACCAATGCCATTTGCAGGCAGATAGCTTGTTATTAGGGCTTTAAAATGATACCAAATTTGTTGAGATAGCATTTGTGGTTTTAAAAATATTTAAGGAAAATGACAGCATGAAACTAAAAAATATAACGGCACCACCCTATTGGGAGGCGAGTTCATAACGCGTGACCATAACGAGTAACATAAATTAATTAAGCTTCATAGAGCATTAAATGCTCTGTAAAATAAGGCCTAAAAAAGGTTTGTTTGCCCAAGCATGACAGACCCATAAATCTCAAAACCCTATGCCTTTTTATATTAGTCGAGTAATGACTAATATACTGTATTCTAGCTGTTTCTTTTCCTGTCATGAGACCTATAGCTCCGTAACCATTGAGCCGATTTTAACCATATTTGATCATAAGAACCCTTATGTGCACCACTACTCAGGTTGTAAAGCATAAAAGGGGTCAAAGGTCACTAGGGGTCAAAATGTAAATTTTCAATCCTCGCACTAAAAATGCTATTTTTTCAAGAGGAAATGACTCATGATTATGAGAATTGGTCAAAAGATTCCATGGATCCATGTTCATATACACTGTTTAGCGATTAAAAGTGACATATCATATGGGGTCACTAGGGGTCATTGACCTATACAGGTGTAAAACTGAAGACATGCTCTGATTTTGACTGAACTTAATTCATCAGTGGCGGATGGGGCGGGCGCCCCCCGTAAATTTTTTCAATAAACTTTTAACGTGTACGCGCCCCCCGTAAAATTTTATAATATACCTTTTTTGTATACCACTTTACCTTTTTCAGAGACATAGGTAGGTTCCGTTGGTACATTTGCCACTTGTACCCTGCTTTTTTTTGCCGGTTTTTGGACAACCACATCACTACCCCCCCCCCCCCCCCCCCCCCCCCCCCCCCCCCCCACTTAGCAGAATTTCAGGAGCTGACGGCAAAAGAAATTGGGGACCTTTTACGATTTTTTGGTTTCACGCCCCCGTAAATTTTAATCCTGGATCCGCCACTGTTCATCTTGTGCGCATTGATAAGCCAAGAAAAAAGTCAATCATAACTTTGGGGTCAAAGGTCAAGAAAAGGTCACTAGGGGTCAAAATGTAAATTTTTAAACAATTACAGGGCCAAAATTTAAGACCAAAATTATATAATATAGTACAATTCAAGATATTATAAGATAAATGTCCTTTGACAATTTACATATAACATAAACATAATACAAGGTCAAAGGTCAACGACTTCGACTAATATCCGTAATCTATGATCACAATTAGCTGTAGTTCTTTCTTTTTTTAGATTTTCTTTTTTTTCTTCAAAATAATGTTTTATCTTGACAAATATTTATTTAATGATATTTTCATCTTAATTTGCCAAACTAATCAACAAAACTGCCCTTTAAAAAAACACCAAGGAGATGCAAATCCAAGATCCTACCACTATCTAGTGAAAAACAGAATGTGTCAGATCATCCAGCATGGTCTGAAGGTTTGCACTACAGGCTGCCATCTGCACTATTAAAACAAAATATTTGTATTAGCACTAAACCAGCCAGGCTATGTGTTTTCAGTGTGGAAACCAGGGGAGGGGGACAAAGTATGATTTTTTAAACCAAATAATCGCTGCGAAACCCCTGGGATTTGACCCCCGGACCGCATCCGCTTCCCTTATAACCACTCGGCTAAATAACCTGCCAACGCTCACCCGGGCAGCGATTTCATACACACATATCAGCTTGGTTGATGATGTTATCGAATAGAAAGCTGCAGCATGTGCGTGGACATTGTTTTTTGCCGTAGTGAATCGTAGTGTAGGAAGGTTAGGGTTTTAAAGAACATTAAAGTGTATTAAAATCAAATTGTATAGTCTTTTTCTTCACTAAATGTGTCTATAGCCAAAAACAAAAAGTTATCGACCTACCGACCCACTTTTTCAACTCTTGTTTTGGCAAACAAACCTCTTTTTTCAGGCCTAAGACCAAACTTGCAATTTTATGATGTACTAAACCAGAGATACAACCCTTTGAATTTTTTAGAATTGTTTACGAATGCTATCTCCATTGGAGATGCATATTTAATATTATTTTTCTTAGTTTCATGGGCTTTCCTATGAGACCAAATTTGCATAATCTGCTCTGGTTATAACGGCACTTCATTTAGTCACAACTCACTGTGCTAATATCCGAGCCAAGAAGTGGATTTACATGGCTGAATGATCATGAACTGATTACACATTACAGTAATATTCGCTCAACCACGGGTGTTTTTCCATTAGTAAGAAGCAATTCATAAACTTTTGTGACTATTGAGAAGGCCAGTTTTTGTCTTTCATTTGAGCTCATTCAGCCATGAAGTCATGGACATCTTTAATTTTCAAACACCACTTAGGAAACAGTCATAGGATTATTTCTAACTAAGTTTTATTGGTAAAATGTTTTACCTTACGATGTAATGATGACATTTTGAGAGGGGGGCTTACTTTTGGTGTTGTGTTTATGTAGGAAGACTGCTTCATTCACAGTTGTTTGATTTATATATTTTCTCCCAACCCTCATATTAAATATATAGTATTACTTTACGACTATATAAATAGCATAATTCTTGATTAAAAAATGTGGTGAAATGTTCATAATTGTGTGAAATGCGACTACAAACTGTGGATGTGACCATTTACAACATTTTAATAACTGTGTGCCAACATACACTTCATAATAAGGCATTGGTAGTTTAAATAGTAAACAAATAGAAGTGTTAAGCATAATTTAGTGCTTATGATACGAGCAGGCTAAAACAAGCCTGCTTTTGAATATGGTCTGCAGGTTAATTACAGAGTAGGTTAATATTTGCAGGCTATAGAAATAGGTTAACCTGCTCAAATAAGCCTGCTTCTGGGGTCACACCACTAAATAGAGCTCCATAGGGATATGTACAAAAACACTAATATAATATTGTGCTAGAATAGTTATCTTGAATCATTTGAAACATTTTGTGATCATCAGTGGAAATTGTCATGCATGGATATCCTGCTATCTACCGAAGATAGCAAAATCAACATAGCAATATTACATTTTGTAAGGACAGCTACCATCCTTATTAAAAGAAATACTTGCCAGGACAGCAGTCATCCTTTTGAAAGAAATTCTTGTTGAATTGAATGTCTAGGTACTTTGTTTGTTTTTACTGAAAGGGCGGGGGTTATAATTATTATATAATTTGTCTTCGCTTTTTTCTTTCTTTTTTTATAAGAAAAGATTCCTATATAGGCCACCCAAAAAAGTTAATCTGAAGAAAAAGGATGCTTGATTAATAATTTTCTTTTTCGACGATTATGTAAAATTTTCTCCATAGAGCTCTGTAAAAAAGCTCATTTTCTCCACCACACCGTCTTTTAATGCAAGACCCTGCGACATTACAACTTCTCGGACACGTGCCATAGACTTACATGATTGCTTTAAACGATTTAAAGTTTAATGTGTATATTTATCGAAATGGCTGAAATATGAGGGTTTAACTTTCGCTAGTAGGAACAACATTTTGAGTAAAATGTTATTTTAAATATAACAAAACAATTAATTTTAAACGATTGTAAGTTTAATTAAGATTTTTAAAAAAATGCAAGTTAACGCTTTTTTTTGGGAGTCTTGTAAAAAAAAATGTCGGTACATCATGCCTTTCATTGGTACAACTATGTACCCCCCCCCCCCCCCCCCCGCCCCCCAGTTTCCAAAAGCTGGGTACGCCACTGCAGATATCAAACATCAATAATATCAATGTATAAAACTTGAAATCATCCGTGTGAATCCCAAAATACCCTTAACGTATATTATCAAAGAAGGAAAAATTAGAGACTCTTAACAAGGATTAGGCCTATAGCTCAACAAATCATACTCATAGCAAATGAGACAGATCCTCAAGATGGAATTTACACACACACAAACCCTCTAGCGACGGCCCAGCCCCCAACTGACAGTAATTTCCCCCGACTGATTTCAATAGTGGCCCCCCCCCCCCCCCCCCCCCCCCCGTCCTCCCTTTACACACGCTACTGGACGTGTCCTCAACTCAATCCATGTTTTTTACCATATGGAAGTAACATTACTTCCATGCTTTTACTAAAACCATAACCAATCCATAAATCGACGCACAACACCCTCTGACAGTTATGGCGATTTCTTTCTATAGACTGCCCTCTGCAAATTTTCCAGTCATACAGGCTCTCTCTACCACAATTTTCATTTCATCTTTTTAACAACATTGCATTGGCCTAGCTATTGTATTTGTAGCTTAATTTTTCATCACGATACAGCCTGTTTGCAAATCCTAGCTACTGGAGATAAATCGATTTGAATGGGTAAGACGTTTATTAAGAATTACCATGAACTCTGCATTTTTATCAGGCAATTTCTAAGGTATATGATAATATGATTTATTTTTTTATGAACCATTTTCATTTATTGGAGTGCTGACAAACACAAAGATTAAAATATGCTCGTGTGATATAGCCCCGGGGGGTGGGGGGTATACTCGGATTTGGTTTGGTCGGGGGTGTGCCGCTGGAGATTCAAAACCCATACTCATTTTTAGGGGTGATTTTTGAAAAATCGGTACCCATTTTTAGGGGTTGTGCTTCATTTTAGATCAAATTTTCGCAAATTATCAGGAAAATATACCTAATTTTTGCAAATTTTGGCGAAAATATACCTAATTTTGGCAAATGTTTGCGAAAATAGACAAAAAAATTGCGAAAATAGACCCATTTGTAAAAAGTGACCCCATTATTAGGGATTTCCAGCACAAAATCATACCCCATGTTTAGGGATTTTGTGCCCAAAAAGCTACCCATTAGAGCGGCACACCCCCGTATACCGTCTTAGGCGAGTACCGCCCCCCCCCCCCCCCCCCAGATATAGCTTGAATGTCATCCATTTCATAAATGACAGTGACAATAGATAGACCTTTTACGTACAGATATGTTGGCAGGTGACATGTCTGTTCATGATCCGATTTTGATTTGGGCCAAAAAATATGCGAAGGAAGGACCTCATTTGCATAATTTGTTGCGAAAACCTATGAAAACCTTGTTTACACATTTTAAGCAAAACCATAAGGTTAACAGTTACCAAACGTTCAGGAAAGTAGGATAGTGGGCGTCTTGTCAGCTGATTAAATTAAGGGCTAAAAATATGCATCATTTGCATATTTGTATGTTTGTATGAAATTCAAAAGACCTTCAAATAGCCCCCCCCCCCCCCCCCATTTCAACATATGAAGTTACATGACCCCCTATAGTTTACACCCCCCCCCCCCCCCCCCCCCCCCCCCTCAGCATAAATAATGAACGGTCCCTGAAATGTTGACCCCTAAAATTAATTAAATGTCATCCATATCACTTACATTTCACATAATGCACTGACTAATCAAAACCCTGACTCGATCCATGGATCAAAATAGCATGTTGGTATTTAAAGGTAGATGACCCGATCACATTTTCGTAACACAGAATTATTTCAAACATACGGAGATTTTCATATCATATGAAAGCTCGTATTTTTCTCATCATCATACTGAAATTTGACGGCCTAAATCGGTATAATTACGGAGAAATCGATGAAATAACGTCGAATTACCGCGAAAGGTGGTATACCACCAATATCGTTTGTGTACAACTCAATGGGTACATTTCATGGCATCTTTTGCGTCTAAAATAAGAACCAATAGAGTTATGCAACTCAAACTTTGGAATACGACTTTTTTAAGGATGACCTTTCATGTAGAATAGTAAACTTCAAGTTTAAAATCGGAATGTGATCGGGTCATCTACCTTTAAGGTATTTTAATACCTTTAAAAACTAAAAATAGTTTTAAAACTATTATGGTCCTTAATTCATGGTTTAAATTGACTAAGGCGTTAATACATTTTGCCTAGCTTGTACCTAAAAACCCGCATGGGATTTAGTCTTATCTAACATTTAATTAATTTTAGGGGTCAACATTTCAGGGACCGTTTATGAGTGTATAAATGCCAATTTTTTTCTGCGCTTCGCCCAAATTTTCTTACAACCTATCTACTTAAAAAACATTTACTATGAGACGACTTCCGGACAGCAAATCTTTTCGGTCCCTTGGAGTCGGGACGATCTGTTGGAAAAACATCTTTAAAGGGGCATTGAGAGATACGTATGGGAGTGCGCCCTCAATTATCCTGGAAACCAGGTTTTTTGCATCAAAGTAATACTTAGGCATATACTAACTACCATCTGAAACAGTTTACCAACATTCGCCGTTTATCATATAAAATTTCATGATTTTCTTAGTTTCGATATGATCATATCGAAACTAACTAAGGTGCTGAATTCGGAAGTTATATTAAGTTTTACTCACTGACTTTCGCGGCAAATCTCAACCAGGAAGTGCCGTTTTTTGCTTTGTTTGGTATGAAGGCGATGTCGGAATTGTATGATATTTTGGATTTGGGCTATGTTGATGATTATCTTTACGTTATTTGCTCATTTAGTATATCGATACATCTCTCAATGCCCCTTTAAAAGGAGAGGTTTGAGGGGGAGAAAACCCTGTTTTACTGGCCCGACCCACCCACTTTTTGTGTTTTTCAAGATTTATTTTTTTTAGATACTTTTTTCTCAAAACATGAAAAAGCAGCCGTTTTTGCCCGAAAATATGTCGACATTTGTGTGCGCAGATTTTGGGGACTTTTTAGGTAAAGGAATAAACAAAAAAATCACTTGACAGGTATGTCCTATGTCCGCCCGTAAAACAGGGGGTGTACGATGTCTAATCATCAACGGTCAATAAATTAGAGCCACGGGGTGAAATAGTGTCTACCCGATCAGCTCATGTCAACCAATCGCCGATCACCGATCATTTCCTCTTTGATCGGCCGATCCGATCCGATCACCGATTAAATGCGCAAGTGAACTGCAATGCCTAAATAACAGTACATTTCCCTCGTGTGTGTTGCCGTACATAAGTGTAAATATAGTAGCATTTGTGTACTTAGCAAAGCAGATTATAACGAGTGAAAAACAAGTTCAAATTGTTTAAATAAAAAATATAATTATTTACTCTTTTTATTTATCGTGTTTACCTGGTCCATGTCTCGAAGAACACCTGTCAATCAAGTGTCAAGTCATTGTTTACATTTTACAAACGATGCGACTGCGGGCGGCTTGCCCAGTACGACCGACCATGTGCGATGTGTGTTGAAATTTTGCACACGGCACGCTGGGTATTCCCACAATTCTTTCTTTGTTGCAAAAATACATCATAATTCATACCTGATAGTAAATTAATGTATTTGAGATTTTCAATATATTTAATTCTATCCATAAACCCGAAGTTTTAACTTAGTTTAGTGAATATTTTAGTATAGAAGTGAAACGTAGCCTAGCCAATGACAAACCTTGTTTGATAACGCCTTTGGCAGGCCATGACATGGGTATTTCCCGTAATAAAAACGAAAACAAAACATTGAATGTACATTCGCTGAATCCCGCCGATCGAACTAATCTGAAAACAGGCGAGTTTGAAAGGATTTGTACCCTTATAGGCTTCGCTAAATTCACCTGGTTAAACTAATTAACTAGTATATGTTATGTGAAGAAGTAAGAAGGCGAGTTTGAGAGGAATTTTAATGGAGAAAAGACAACATGATAAGCTTTTAATTGGATTTTCATACTAGTGATTGATCGGTTCATCAGATCGGTAGATAAAGGAATTTTGCCGATCACCGATCAGACGTATATCGGGCCGATCGGGAAACTTCAGATCTGATCGGTAAGACACTAGTGAATAAAAACATGTTAATTAGTCTATGTTACAAAATCCAATTTTGAGATTATATAATATAAGTAATTTCTTGCATGCTTTTTACCTCATCTCAGCTTTGCACCATAATGCTCACAAAATAGGATGTTTCACTGGATCATACGTTTCTGCGCAATATGTTCTAACTTGTTCGGGTTATAGAGACTCACAAAATCTCCCAAGAAGGTATAAATATGACAAATTTTCCGCCTTGCTACACTCGCCATTACTAATTCAACACAATAAAAAGGGGGAATCATTAAATTATTGGCCATTCAGATAGGGCACAAACAGAATTTGCCAAGGTATCCTGAACTATATTCCAAGGAAAAGGCAGCCCCCTTAAAGGCATATTATGTGATCTTTTTCAGAGGGCGCCCTCTATTCATGATTTTTTTTAGAAAGTAGATTTTCTTGCAGATTTACATTTCCGATCATAAATCATACATACATTCCAAGTTACAGAGCGATACGATTCCTAATTACCTCAAAATCATGGTTTTAGAGTGAATTTAGAGTGAAAATATATAAAGTGTCGGGATTCCGACAGTTTATTTTCACTCTAAAACCATGATTTTGAAGTAATTAAGAATCGTATCGCCCTGTAACTTGGAATGTATGCATGATTTATGATCAGAAATGTAAATCTGCAAGAAAATCTGCTTTCTATTTTTTTTTCGATGTTGAGGGCGTTCCCTGGAAAAATCACATAATATACCTTTAAGTATGTGACAAGTTGATTTTTTTTCAGGAAGGGGTTGGGGTTGTGTAAACAGCTACTGGTTAGCAGTGGGGGTTATGTAATTTTCAGTTTCAGCTGTAGTGGGGAGGGGGGTAGGTAATTTTGACATACGAGTCTCAAATTTGTCCCCCCGCCCTCCACCATAAATAATGAACGGTCCCTTAGAGGACAAAATATGGCCTTCAGAAAAAGTGAAAATAAAAATCAGACTTGACCTTACATTTGGGATTGTATATCTTCCTAACAATATCAACCACTCTTAGCGTGTTATAATTCCAGAGGAGGAATTGCTCAACAACTTCTTTCTAACTCACCCTGTATATAAAAACAAAATAAAAAAACTAGGACTGTCAAGATCATGGTGTCAAGTTCAAATGATATCAAACCTTTATGTTTGCTTTTGCAGATGGCAATCAGACAAATTCAACCTTTGGTCTGCAGATACTGCAAGCGTTATTTTGGGGATGTGCCTAGGTTTCTCTCCCATCTCCACCACCATGAGATGCATATTAAACCGTACTGGAATAAGGACCATAATGCACCACTGTGGTGGACACAAAAGAGAACAAGAAATCACAGGAATTTAAATGAGAGCAGTACAGGATATAAACCAATCAAATGTCAATATTGTGACAAGTGTTTCAGGTGGGCTAGCTACAGGAAACTACATGAAATGATACACACAGGAGATAAACCACACAAATGTCAATATTGTAACAAGTGTTTCACAAGGGCTACTGACAAAAATAGGCATGAAATAATACACACAAGAGATAAAGCACACAAATGTCAATATTGTGACAAGTGTTTCAGCCTGGCATCTGACAAGTATATACACCAAATGATACACACAGTAGAAAAACCACACAAATGTCAATATTGTATTAAGTGCTTCAGGCTTGCTGGTTGCAAGAAACAACATGAAATGACACACACGGGAGACAAACCACACAAATGTCAATATTGTAATAAGTGCTTCAGCCGGAATAGTCAGAAAAAACAACATGAAATGACACACACAGGAGACTATCCACACAAATGTCAATATTGTAACAAGTGCTTCAACCGTGCTGGCAACAAGACACAACATGAAATGATACACCTAGGAGACAAACCACACAAATGTCAATATTGTGACATGAGCTTCAGGCATGCTAGTGCCAAGAAACGACACCATGAAAAGATACACACAGGAGACAAACCACACAAATGTCAATATTGTGACATGTGCTTCAGATGGGCTAGCCACAGGAAACTACATGAAATGACACACACTAAAGATAAACCTCACAAATGTCAATATTGTTATAAATGTTTCGTAAATGCTAGTAGCAAGAAACAACATGAAATGACACACACAGGAGATAAACCACACAAATGTCAATATTGTGACAAGTGTTTCAGGTGGCCCTCTGGCAAGAATAGACATGAAATGAGACACACATCAGGTATTAAACCACAAATGTCAATATTGTGATAAATCTTCTAGGCATATTGGCCACAAGCTTAACAATCGACATGATACACAATTAATAAGAAACTAAAAAGTAAATTTGTGTTTTAGTTGAGCTAATGACAAGAAATGAAACTATTTTTGAACGAATACCGAATGACGTTTGATAATATGATGTAATTGTTGTACGTAAAACAAAATACAAGTAACTTAGAAGGCATGAAGAATATATGAAATAAGATAAGAATAAATAACAATAAAATTATACCTACAGGGTGTCTCAAAAGAATTAGGACTCTGTTTCATGACGGTGTAATTATTATTATAATCATTGGACCATGACCAATTTAGTCTCAATGTAAAGCCCAATTAAGTATTATGATATCCTGAAAATATAAGATCGATCCGATGCAAAATAAGACTTTTTTACCAACAAGAAGACTTTTTTACCAACAGCGTATTCCGCTGTATGCGCTTGCAAGCACACGCATTTTGACGAACATGTCATGTCTAAAATGTCAACAACGCACGCATTAAATGGGTAAATCATTTGTGTGCGGCGGCAAGACAATTTAATGGTTGATTTACATCATCAGCGGGCTGATCCGTCTGCTCCTTGCCGGTTGCAATATTAACACTTTCCACGTGGCTATTATTTTTACCATACACAAAACAGATTTTCCAGAAACCTTTCACAATTTTCAAAGTCTATCTCAAGGATTAATGACCTAATACTAGGCATGTTTGTACTTATGTCAATGCATTTCTCATGATGATTCTTAATATGTTAATGAAATTCAATAATGTTGACATTTTTTAAACATTTTGTGAAACTTTGGAATGTCGTCTGCAGCCGCCTGCCGTGTGGAAAGTGTTAACACTTTCGACGCGGCAGGCGGCTGCAGACGACATTCCATATTAAAATATGTTATCAAATACTAGCCTTCTGTTTATACAAACTTAAAGGACTGGTGTATGTTCTGATCACCTTTTTTTGGGCTATAATATTTTTTTCGCATCATGATATATTTTGATGTCAGAAGAATCCCCATATTTTTCTCATTATGTAAATTTGTAAAATCTTAGGGGCCACAAATGTTCCATTTAGAAATTACAGGCTAAAATGTAGTGAATTACTTCTTTCTTTTTTTTCTTTTTTTTTTTTTAATTTAGATATTACAGGCTAAAATGTGGTGAATTACTGCCAAAGGTGGTTAATTACTTCTTTTTTTTTATTCTTTTTTTTTAAAAATTTAGAAATTACAGGCTAAAATGTGGTGAATTACTGCCAAAGGTGGTTAACCACCAGCTAGTTTGTGTACTAGGCCTAGTCAATGGGCAAAATTAGTGTGACTTTGTGCTTCTAAAATTAGAACCATCAGAGTTTTGCAACTCAAACTTTGGAATATGACAATTTTAAGGATGTTTTTTTAATAATTTTAAGGATGATCTTTCATGTAAGATAGAAAACATCAAGTTGAACTTACTGCATGAACTGTGAGGATGGGTTTCCCCGCTTTCCAATTATTATTTATGCTAGTGAGGTGAAGGACCCACTTTTCCGGGTAACGCCAAGCATGTCTGAGCGCTGAATGTAACCTCTCGCTGATCATGACATACACTGCATGACATCATCATTGCATGGGTCACCATTAAACGAAACGCTTAATTTCTAACACACTGTACGCGCATAGATTATTTTTTGCGCTATTAAAAATTACACTTAAATTTGGAGGAATTTTCTCTTTTAAGGCCAATTATCAGAGAAAGTAAGTCGGTGGCCCATTTTTTATTTCATTATTTGAAAGGATGTACAGGGTGAGTCAAAAAGACTGCAATAGTGGAAAGAAGCCATTTTATTTTCAAAACCAAAATGAATTTTAAAACTTTTTAAACGTTGCAAGAATTATGTATTTAATCCTAACTTTGTGTGAAAAAATGAAGTCGATCGCATTTTCCGTTTGTCTTTGGTGAACCTTTTTACCAGTGCACCCATTTCACACGTTTGTCCACAAGATACCCAAAATATGCATCAGATCGCAAAATGTGTCTCTCATTCAAATTTGGATACTTGAGTTCATTTGTGATGTTATTGGAATTTGATGCATCCTTTCTTGTTTACATGTGAGTTAGCATAATCAATTATAATCGTACCCATGCAATGAAAGCGTATAATGTTCTAAATTTTAATAAAAAACTGAAATTTTCCATTTTTTTGTTGGCGGGATATTCAAATATGAAAATGCAATGTGTGCCATTTCAAATGAAAATCAATGTGCTTGTGGACAAACAGGTAAATTTGATTGTGCAGCAAAGAGGGTCACCAAAGACAAACGAAAAATGCGATCGACTTCATTTTTTCACACAAAGTTAGGGTTAAATACAGCATTATTGCAACGTTTAAAAAGTTTTAAAATTCATTTTGGTTTTGAAAACAAAATGGCTTCTTTCCACTATTGCAGTATTT
The DNA here is from genome assembly GCA_035610835.1 of Ophiura sarsii. Classification (NCBI taxonomy): domain Eukaryota; kingdom Metazoa; phylum Echinodermata; class Ophiuroidea; order Amphilepidida; family Ophiuridae; genus Ophiura; species Ophiura sarsii. The sequence continues at coordinate 39,572,421 of CM069453.1, forward strand.
TTGACTCACCCTGTATTATTGTGCAGCATTTATTGAAAAAACAAAAAGGTTATCGAGCAGATTCTCAGGAATCTTCCATTAAAGTCAAATGTTTCCTCATTGACCATAGAACCATGTAGTATTTTTTGAAAAAAAAACATTTTTGAAACAGATATAGCTAAAAAAAGTAAGCCTGTTACCCCATTTTTTTATTTTAGATATGTGGTCACCACCGTTGAGAATACCTAATATCAAAATTTCGAGAAAATTTCACAGTTAATTCTATGTATCATGAAACCCCTTAAAGGCTGCTGGTGCAAATTGCGGGGTAGGTACTGGTGGTATTAGTGGTGGAGGGGTTAAGAGGGTGCAATTTGTAACCAGACACAGGGTATTATGGACCCCAACAGCCTGGTGTATCAGCCCATCTATCAAAAACAACAGAAATACTACTCTATATGATATGCAGTGATATGAAACATAACTTTAATTGTTAGTAGGCCTTATCATTGCAGCTCAAATCTTGTAATTAAGCAGGCCTTCCTGCAATGTCAATTTACCCCCATGGGAACAATAAATCTGTGTTGAGTCAATTGTATACAGCCATTTCACAGTGTGAAGACACAGATCGTTGGTTTAGACTTGTAAAACAGTCATGACAATACTGAGAAATTATAACCAACAAGCCTACAAAACTCAACTCGGGGAAACTCACGAAATCATGACTCTAAAATGTTCAGTCTTTTCACCTTTTTCTGTCGATCATTTTTCTGTCTTTTACAGCTGCCGATCAAAAAGGTGGTCTAACAGAACTGAACATGATTAAAAGGGTGGGTCTTAAAGAACTGAATGTTTAAAAAGTGAAACCTTTAGATCATATGTGCGTTTGCCAAGTCTCTCGTTTTTACGTCAGAGCAAGGGCAGTGCAATATTTCGATAAACTTTATCGTTCATCAAGAGAATGGAGGGAAGCGAGGCGGTATAAATGGAACAGTTCAGAACAGACCAGCATACCTGGGTCTTTAGGATAGGATATAGCTATACCAAAACAATCCATGAGTTCCCCTCCCCCAGAGCAAACTCCAATGCGTTTGTGGCTGGTACAACTGACAGGTTTTGTCTGTGGCAGATCATAGAGCTTATCTAGAATTGAATGGATTGATATCGATTCAACCATCCTGTGAAATGGCTTTCAATTTTCATGACGTCTTTGTGAAAAAGAGCCAATTCCTTCTCGATCACCCTGTATATAAACAAATAATTAAAGAGCTGACCAAAGTCATAGTGTGAAGTATAATTAAATGTTTAAAGGATATCAAGCTTTTCTGTTTATTTTTTGCAGAAATGGCATTCAGACAAATTCAACCCTTGGTCTGTAGATACTGTCAGCAATATTTCGGGGATGCGCCAAGGTTTCTCTCCCATCTCCGTCACCATAAGTTGCATATCAAACCCTACTGGTATATGAAGGACCATAATTCACTACAGCAATCAGTATGGGAGAGGTGGACACAAAGGAGAACAAGAAATAACAGGAATTTAAATGCGAGAGGTACAGGATATAAACCATTAAAATGTCAATATTGTGACAAGTGTTTCAGGTGGGCTAGCTACAGGAACCGCCATGAAATGACACACACAGGAGATAAACCACACAAATGTCAATATTGTAACAAGTGCTTCACACGTGCTAGTCATAAGGAAATACATGAAATGACACACACAGGAGATAGACCTCACAAATGTCAATATTGTGAGAAATGCTTCACACATGCTAGTCATAAGAAACAACATGATATAACGCATACTGGAGATAAACCACACAAATGTCAATATTGTTACAAGTGCTTCAGCCATGTTAGCTCCAAGAACCGCCATGAAATGACACACACCGGAGATAAACCACACAAATGTCAATATTGCAACAAGTGCTTTAGCCAGGCTTGTGACAAGAATAGACATGAAATGACACATACAGGAGATGGACCTCACAAATGTCGATATTGTGAGAAATGCTTCTGCATAGCTAGTCATAAAAAACAACATGAAATAACGCATACTGGAGATAAACCATACAAATGTCAATATTGTTACAAGTGCTTCAGCCAAGTTAGCTCCAAGAACCGCCATGAAATGACACACACAGGAGATAAATCACACAAATGTCAATATTGTAACAAGTGTTTCAGCCAAGTTAGCTCCAAGAACCGCCATGAAATGACACACACAGGAGATAAATCACACAAATGTCAATATTGTTACAAGTGCTTCAGCCAAGTTAGCTCCAAGAACCGCCATGAAATGACACACACAGGAGATAAACCACACACATGACCATAATTATTGAGCTCTGCTCTTTTTGGTTTTCCCGCCATTGCTTTTGACTTGTTTAATATTATGTGATGTTGGTAAAATAAACTGAAACTGAAAACTGGAACAAGTGCTTTAGCCAGGCTTGTAACAAGAATAGACATGAAATGATACGCATAGGAGATAAACTACACAAATGTCAATATTGTAACAAGTGCTTCAGGTGCGTACGCAGGGGGGGGGGGGGGGGGGGGTGTTTTGAGTGTGAAACACCCCCCCCCCCCCCCCTTGAGTCTGTCCTCAAAAATCAAAAAGGGGAAAGGAGAGGAAAAAGAGAAGGGAAAGGAGAGGAAAAGAGAAGGGAAATGAGAAGGAAAAAGAGAAAGGAAGAGCGGGCCCGGACAACAGAGAAGGGGGAGAGGCAGTGGCGTTGCCAGAGGAGGTCACGGGGGAAGGGGGGGGGGGGGGGGGATTTCCCAATATTTACTGTATGTCGGTTGAGGTTGGCATTGTCCGTTCATTTGACAAGAGGAATCATGGAATTATGATGGTTTAAAGTACACAAACGAAAAGAATTCGCATGTCTCAAAAATGGAATAGTTTAGGAATAGGAGCTTGTTTAAAAGCAGAAATGTACCTCAATCATAGCACAAATAAATGAAAATGTTCTGTTCCCTTTTCTTGAGGGTAACAAACAGGCAGGGACAGCTAGGGTTCAAAGGGTTAATCACGTGTATTAAACACCCCTCCAAGCCGTGAAAGAAAAATAAGAGAATATGAAGGGAAAAGACAGGATAAAAATAAAGGAGAAAAATAGATAAACTAAAAGAAACTAAATTGGAGAGATTATTAGGCGTCGATGCTTTTTTCTGTCAGTCTGTTAAACTCGAAAGGGAGAATAACCCGTGTCACAGTGGCGTAGCCAGAGGAGGGGGAAGGAGGAGACCGCCCCCCCCCCCCCCCCCCCCCACCTATATTGACGTCGTGTCGGTTGAGATTGGCACTGTCGGTTCATTTGACCAAAGGTACACAGATGAAATTTTTTCTCGCGCTACGCGTGCATATGTCTTCCGAAAATGCAATATTCTTTGATACAAGCTTGTTTAGAGTCAAAATGTAGCTAAATCGGGCAAAAAATAGATGTAAACTCGATTTTTTTTTTTGCGCGCTACACATGCATTTCTTCACTCACAAAAAAAATTCGGGTAATTTTCATCCCCCCCAAATATGAATAACCTAGCTTCGCCACTGGCATGTCATGTGACACACATCTGCACATTGAACCAATGAGATCGCCGGTAAAACCAATGCCTGCAGATTAAGATCAAAAATATTGACACCAACCTGCATTTTTAAATTATAGAATTTTGGATCGAGCACATCTCGAATTTGGTAAAAGATATTTAGCTCTATATGCTACCTATGGCTACCCAAATAAACGAATATTATGTCAGAAACACTGTATCTCATCATGGACTTAGGCAGGCCTCCTCTTCCCATTATACTATGGTTGTTCACCATCAATAACTTGTCTATTGTTGTGTATAGAGCAAATCGATTGGACCTAATCGATCGATGGCTATCACTCTGGTAAAAGGTCACACGATCACTGTTTTTCCGGCGAGTTTCGTATTTTTAAAATGGTCCTGATCAATGGATTTACTATCTCTTGTTTATAAATTAATTTCTAATTATACCTTGTTTGATTTGATGTATTTTAGATTTATATTCATTTGGATTTACAACCTAACACAGTTTTGAAAGAGTTTTCCCAAATAATAAAGTATCACTCATCAAGCTACCCAAGATGGCGGCTGTTTATGGCGATGACGGGAACACATGTTTCACCTCTCCATAATCAACGTCCGACATAACATGTATCGCATCGCAAAATGCGACACAAAACAGCATTTTTGCGACACAACTTTAAAGTGGCGTCGCATATTTTGCGATGCAATATTTTGACTGAGAAGTACGAAAAACGTCCAAGTTCTTACTCACTTTAATTGAGAAATACCTTCAAGTAAAATGCGTATAATGTTCTGGTCGGGGATTTTCAATTATTATAACTATAAACTATGAGTCTATAAATCAAGGAGATAACTCCTTGCTATAATTTAGTAAAAATAAAATGTGCGCTATTTTATTGCCTATAAAAACTGCGACACACAATTTAGGAATTGCGATTCAAGTCAAAAAGTGTGTAGCAGTTTTTGCTACGCAAAGATAAAGCTGTACATCTGACGTTGTCCATCATACCCAACAAAGAAACAATTTTTCTTGTTTTTAACCAACATCACAATATCTAAAAATAAGAATATTTTATACATTATAGTACTAAATAAATACAAAAATATTTAAATAAGTCATGATTGATGATGGACTTTTGAACCTTGAGGTTAGAACCAAAAACAATCTTAAAATCCCGCCGACAAAATCTTGATTTTAAAAGCCGTAATCATATCCCAAAAAGTACATGCAAAATCAAACTTTCAATCACCATATTTGTGAAAACATACCAAAATATAATTGAAACATTTAATAAGTCCCAGATGAAACCTGAGATTAATCTCAAGATGAAAGCCGTAATCATATCCCAAAAAGTACATGCAAAATCAAACTTTCAATCACCATATTTGTGAAAACATACCAAAATATAATTGAAACATTTAATAAGTCCCAGATGAAACCTGAGATTAATCTCAAGATGAAACCATCTCTGAGGAATATTCCGTAGAATTTAAAACTATTCCGAAGCAAGAGCGTGAAAATCATCCCAAATTACGCAACGGAAGCCAGAGCTGATCACCCCAGCCCATTCCACTAAATAATTCACAAGGTCGCTAATAGTCGTCATACACATGACCTACACGTGTTAACCACATGCATTCTGTGTGCAATGGACAATGGCAAAATAACTGCCCTGGTGATTCCACGCCAGTAAATAATTTCAGTCCTTGTAGAGACGACAATCAAAAGTTTTTTCTTAGCTTTCATCCTGTGGCCCATTGATTATAGAATTAATCAGAAATGGTACTTATTGCTCCCAAATGATTAAAGTTGTAGTTTAATCCTGATTTTAGGACTACTACCTAATACCACAGTGGAAAAAGACATATTTTCAATGCATTTTGTAGGTTTTTTAGATGTATTTTGATTGTAAATGATCTGGCAACATTTCTCAACTTTTTCTGATAAATGAGGGCGCTACACCCATTGTCCACTTTGGGGTCTTATTGCTCAGAACTTTCGGGGATACCATATATATTTGTTTTGATTAAATGATCAAATATATCATGAAATTTAAGGAAAATGTCAAATTGAAAATTCCAGTCGCTTTATAAGCGAGAAAATGGGCTTTTTGTAACTACCATTTTACATGTAAACGCATAGGAAAACCATTGGTGGTGTGAATTCTGGTGATTCTTGATCTCAGTGCTGCATTTGACCATAATATCCTGCTCAAAAGGCTTGCGTATAAGCACTGAAATGGTGTAAATACGTACGTACCATAGATCCTTATTCTGTGCCCCAAGGTTCTGTACTGTGACCACAATGATTCGTCATCAACCACACCGCACCAGTACGTCATGTAATTCAATTCAGAAATACAACCCTCAAATACCACATTTATGCAGATGATAACCACATTTATTTTGCATTTGATGCTAACCAGATAGCTGCCACGGATGCAATTCATGTTATATTTGCATGTGTTGAGGATAGGGATGAAAAATATTTATCTCACACTCAATGATGGCAAGGGACTGAATTCATCTTATTTGGCTCAAAACACGTGACATGTTAAACAAGCTTTCTGACATTCACATTAATTTAGGCAGCTCAAGTACGTAATCTTTTTTGGCTTCATCATGGATGCGTCAATGACAATTACTTCCACATTTCTTTGTCATCATATATTTTGGTTGATATTATCCCATTTTATGAATACTGACAATTTATTCAGTCATTTTGGGTTGGGGGCCTTTATGGAATTTGACAATTTTTGCAGCCACTTTAGACCCATTTTGGGGGCCATTTTGGATTGATAACTACGATGGTTTTACGATTTTGGTACCACCAATCGCACATGGTCGTGGAATGACATAATGCCGGTGATTAATTAAAAATCAACTCTTTTCTACTACAATATTCCTTATTATCTGGATTATTTACTTTTTTTCCCAACGAAAACCATGATTTCTCGCCATCATTTTATATTATTATTTATATTCTAACATTTTAAACAGATTGTTAAAAATAAAAATAGACTGAGACTCATGCCGCCCTCTACATTTTGTCATCACTCTGTAGCCTTACGGTAATATTGAAGAATGGCGCAATGGTGGATTCCTCAATGGTGGATTCCTTTCTGTAAAGCTGATAATGAACTATTATGAAGTGTACGGGGTCTACTTATTGTGGTTACAAATAGCGTGCACTGCGATCATTTCAAAATAATTAACAACTCAATTTGTTCATGACACTCAATGATCATTCTGATATTTGGTAGCTGCAAGTGGCAGATATCAAAATCACAGTTCGCACATACACAGTCGTACACTACACGACTGTATATG